>LPNX010581121.1:135782-163948 GCA_001517045.1 Pseudotsuga menziesii | reverse complement strand
ACAATGCAGGTTTATAGCAAATATATCAGTAGATACAAAATCCAGCACTCAACATTTTCACATATTAGTCTGAGATCCGTCTGCAATCTATCAATCTCAGTATTATATCGGTCTGCAATATATTACTGTCAGTCATCCACAGACTTATATTGGTATGCAATATCAATCTCAGCCCCAATCCATACTTTTTAAAAAGAATTAGGGTTTACTTCAACAAAAAAATTGGGTTCACTTCAAAATTCATGCAGCATATATATGATCAGGCACTAGTTTTCAACGCAGGAACGAGTATATTATCAGCATTATATCATCAGACCCAGCATATATATGATCAGGCACCATTTTTCAACGCAGGCACCAGTATATTATCAGCTTTATATCATCAGACTCAGCATATATATGATCAGGCACCAGTTTTCAACGCAGGCACCAGTAAAAAAATGTTTTACCTCCACGCAGCCTCAGTATAGCATACAACTCAGTCTTTAATGGGTATTCAGGAGCAGCATACAGCGTATTCTTTAATGGGTGAGCAGCAGTCTCCACGCAGCCTCACAACGCTGGCTCTTCAGGCTTCACAACACAGTCTCTTCTCCACGCAGGTCGCAGCACAGAAATTAGGGTTAGGAATATTTGTCAGTTAATATATTTTGCAGTTACCTTCCATACGGAGATCTTGAGGTGGTCGCATGATAGTTCTGCGCTTTTCTCCAGCAAGTTCTAGATTGTTCTCAGGCCAAATATTGAATACTATCTCAATGCAGATATATATCAGATACTTATATCTGATGGCACAGCTCCACGCACAGCATTCTCCACGAAACAATGTACAGATTCGACATCATGTATTATATACCATCACACAGCCATTATCACGCAGCAAGTATTATCAGACGCAGTCTTTATATCAATACCAGCTTTATATCGGTCAAAAAATATTAGGGTTCACCGATATACCAGCACAAGTCTCCACGCAGCTCTCCAGGTGCTCAGCTTTCACCATTGTTTCAACGCACAGCCCATAAACTCGTCCAAAACAAACATTGGACACACGCTTTAGCATTAGGAAGACACAGTCTACATTCTCCCATTCAAGCCCGCATCCATGCATCCACGCATCCGCGCAGTCCTTTCAATTCGCAACTGCCAACAGAGTGGGGGTGCACCGGCAGCATATCCAACGCTGGTTTTTACTCATAAAAAATAGGGTTTCCACATATCTTCACATGTACATTTTCAAAAGCATAAAGGAAACAATGGTACAATGCGTGCAGCAATGCACAAACAATCGTAGCTCAGCCAGACAGGAGATGAAGCATTAGGGTTAGGTATTATGAACAGAAAATAAACGCACATAATGAATGTGCGCAGGGGCAGACTGGCGATGGGCAGGCAGCCAGGCAGCCTGAATTAGATATGGCAGAACGCAGGCAGGAGTTATGGCAGACAGCCTGCTCTGATACCAGTTGTTAGGTATAACTCCCGATTGATGTTTATTACATTGCCAAAAGCTATTATTTATACATTAGATGTGGCGGTTGAAAACCAGCCTTTTCACCTTCCTATCTATTCATATTCCTATCTATTTACAATAATCCCGACGGATTATTCTAACACTTGCCTTCCTTCTTAAATCTCTAATCAGGCGTGTGACTTCTTTTTTCCCCAATTCGAGACGTTCCTTGTGTTCTTGCAATTTCTGGGCGGGGAGACCGTCTAGTTTAATCTTTACGGTTAGACGGGAAAAATCCGGTGGAGAAGACGCCATTGGAAGCTTTGAATTTCGATCGATCCAGTTTTACCTTACTCGTTCTCAATTCAACAAAACATAAAAGCAAAATAAAGGTGATATAACAGATGGCAATGAGATATAATTTTTATTTTTTAAATTTTATTATTATGATGTCATTGTTGCCACATGTCAACTCAAATCCAGATACCAAATTCCAAAGTTTACATCATCTTCTATCCACCAATAAGTTGTTTACAAAATAGTTTTTTAACAAAATTAAAAAAAATATTTTACAAATCCCTAAGTTATACTTTACAAAACAGATTTTAATTTTTTTGATAGACAACAACTAATACAAAGTCAAAAGAGTTTGACTTGCAACCAATTACAATATACACTGCCTGCAGCAGGTATAAAAAGGCGATATAATCTCAAACTCTTGTTTTATTATTCAATGAATTTTATTCATTGTGGCAATTCAAAACATGCTATATGTATTTTAGAGAAACAAATAAGGAGAACAAAAATAATAATCTGAAGATTTCGAAACAAAATTATTTAATAAAAAACATGATATCGTATAACTTGTAAGTTGTTAAGTTACACTGCTCATCTTTTTCTTCCAATGTCAATGAAGCATTAAATATGTGTTATACAACAAAATATGATTAAAATAAAAATAAGTATTATTGGTATTTGATTGAAGGTTTAACATTTTTGCCTTTAGGTTCTTTGAAGACAATGCGAGATAACAATGCATCGGTATGAAACATACTTAAAATGAATTTTTTTTTTAACAACTTTTTTTCTTAACAATTTATATAGTATGAATAAAATGGTTTGAATAGATTATCTTGCAGCTAAAATAAGTGAAAAGAAATTAGTAATTTTGAACTGAATGGCATTTTATATCAAAGATGATGTAATAAAGAAAAAAAATTGAAAAATTAGAAAAAATGTGGATTACACAATATATAAAAAATCTTGCTGGTTCCATCTACATAAAAACTTTTTTTTATAGTGTGTTTCAAATATGAATATCTTGGTATTGCAATTTGGAAAATCTCTTTGAAACAAAACACAAAAAGAGTTCTAATAAGTTTCATTTCAAAAAGTTTATAAACCCTATCTTGATTTTTTCCATTTTAAATTAAGAATACTAGCATTGCCATGTAACCTTAGTGTTCTAGAACCCACTATTTCTTCTTTGACCTATGTGGCTCCAACAAAAGGGTTTCTGTAAAACTAAAATTATAGTTTTGTGCAACAGGAATTCAAATAACGAACAAGCAAGCTTGTTTAGTAAGTATTAGGTGGAGAAACATATTGTGAATATTCCATGTATGGTAGTTGTATAAAAAATATTTATTTAATACAATTTTCCTTCGCAGATCTAACAATGAAAATTTTGTTTATCTTGATTCTTAGAAACCAATTTTCCTTAGTTTTACCAATGAAAATTGAAATAAATGGGCTCATCGCAGATCTTATGAAACATGGAATATTTATAAGCTATCATATAAATCATGAGATAATTTGCCATTCTTTACACCTTGAGGTCTAAATTTCCTTAAATTCGCATCCAAAAGTATGGCTCTAGGTTGGTCACAAATTATATTCCAAACAACTGAAGTCAATTGCCATTTATGTGAATTATTCCAAATCTTTGATGCTTTGATGTTTTTTTCACACAAATAAGAGGTGGTTCACCATTTGTTAGAGGGCTAATCCACCTGTCATAATGTCATATAAACACAAGAATCGAGATTACATTCATTCATAATTCATATATTCATAGTGGCTCAAAAAGAGCATACATGCCACTTATAAGAATTGAACCCAGGTGGGGAGGATAACATTCATTCCTCCCAACCACCCAAGCTACAACCAATGGACTGAAATATATTGATAATAGTTTTAATGAGTAAAACAATGTACGATATTAAGTGAACAATTCCATAAGAAGCAATACTCGTCTACCGTAAATAAATAAATATAATAAAAGAAAATTGCAAAAGTAGCAATTAGATATTCATTCAAAATTCAAATATGTTTCACTTTAGCTTTCCAAGTAATTTCTCTTCACAAGACTTTTATGGTTAATCTCCAACTTAGTTTTATTGAGTGCTTCCATTAATGTATATACAAAGGGTATTTTTGAATTTGAATGTGAGCTATATAAATGATTAAATTTCCGTAGTGTCTAGATAAATCTCAATTATATATAGATTAAGTTTTTGAAATTTAGATGAAGAACTTGAAAATTTTAAATTATAATTTTCTTTTAGAAAAAAAAATCTAATTTTATAGAATTTAAATAGATAAATAACTTAAATTTAATAATTATAAAGCTTCTAAACTTACAAAATGTTAATTGATAATGTTAACATCGTGTAATTTTTCTATGGTTGTGGTAGGAAGTCACAGGGGTAACCATTTCAACCATTCTTTAGATTGTATTCTAACTTATACAGTCGTAGAGGGCTCTCTCTATGTCACAAACTCATTCACATATACATATGGCTTTAAGCAACCAGTCAGAAGAATAGATATCTAATAGGAATAGGTTATTTGTAAATTTAAAGGTGGTAAAACAAACAAACAAAAAGTACCATTGGAAAATGGATTCATAGCCTGAATCAATCAAGGGTATTACCGTGAAGATGAGTGGGTATTTTGCTTTGTAATCTAGGGCAAAGTAGGTGTCGCATTCAGTCAAATATCTTTAAGCGGTGGTAGGGGGAAAGGGGAAAGAGCCCAGTGAGACAAGAGGCACCTATCTGTGGATGAATCTATTGCACCACCTTAAGCAGGAACAACAATAAAGGCTAATAACTGATACAGAGCACCTAATAGAGGGTGAATTCTATAATAGTCATCATAAACACATCACAAATGCAATATCTGATGCAAGGAGTGCTTAATGAAACGAATTCCTCACATACAACTAGAAATCATTAGTAGAAACTTACACAGATGAAAATGAAGCAAACAGGAAACATAAACTGAATGTAGAACACCGTGATGAATCTCAAAAACGAAGAAGAATATTTATCATTAACACTTCCAAGAAAGTTACAAAGATATAAAATCCAAGAGCACATGGAAGACTTCTGAGTGAAAGTTCCAACCCTTTCTTACTCAATTGAGGTTACATTTATAGTGCTATTGGGTCCCAAGACCAACCTCAAAATAGAGCCGAATTCAATTACAAAATTTGGAATCAATCATGAATCATTATTTCAAATCGTAACAAATTCCCGAGGTGGCAGATGCGACATGATTTACATATAAAACAGGAAATATGGGATAACAGACACACTGAATAAAAATGGCAATTTGACGTCTTGGATGTAGGCTCAATTGACTGAAAATGATGTTTGAGATCACCTCTTAACAATTTTACTCTCCCATATGAAACCTACACTATTGAATTTACCCATGCTTCATCTCTATCTCACACATACACTGATATTCTTCCTCCTCACACCTTTGGATTATGAAATATACCACAGCCGTAGATATTTTCTATGAGGAATCTCAACTGTCCCATGATGTGGCCCCTACCCAATTTTGCAATCCCTTTCCTTTCTAACTTTCATGCAAGTTTTCATCCTGAAATTAACCAGGGCCATATATCCAATCTGCGCCAAGCCCTCTGTCGTCCAAAGGTGCAGGGTCTACCAGATTTCACAACGCCTCATCCTGCTAACCTTTGCACACATTCTCATTGCAAAATAAACTAGGATCCTTGATAAACTCTCTGCTAGATCTTCGTCATTCAAAGGTGCAGGGTCTACCAAATTTCGCAGCACCAATTTGTTTTATCTTTCATGCATGTTTGGGCTACAAAACACATCTCATATGTATATCTTCTCCATATAAAATCCTGGTTCTTCAACTGTGCGAGCCCTACGATATTTCGTATCCCTGACATGTTTTAACTCTCATGCACATTACAGTCACGAAATGCATCTCCACCATAGATTTGGCCCACTCAAAATCATGGTCATTAGAATAAGCGGACCCTACAAGATTTCGCAAAGGCTTGACATAAGTTATCCTTCGTGCATGTTGGATTCACAAAATCTCCATCCGTCATTAATCTGGGACAACATTCAAGCTTTGACCATTAAAATATGGAAGTTATAATAGATTTTGCATACCTTTACAGCCCATTCCTCTGCACCTCTCTACTCAACGAAATACTTAGAAATCGTTGATTTTCTCTACTATGTATCTATGCATTCATTTTTACCACTGCATAACCTCTAGAACCTCATTTATGTCCTTCAAGGTCCTATGATAAGGAATCTTTAGGCCCTTCTCCTTCTTTCATCGGCCTACTCCCCTGTCAACTATTTAGCCCAAAATGGTGCTAAAACGTCTGTAAAAGATCTTCAGAATTTAGCACTGCTGCTAACTAGGTGCTAATAACGGCTCCAACTTGGGGATTCTATCCTCCTTGTGAGGTAGTAAAGAAATCCATAGACTAAGTTCCTTATCCATTGGGCTGGTCCCAAGATTTCCCGAAACCTTCAAAATTTTCCATGGTGCCTTTAACTTCAAATCTGTATAAAAAGAAAGAACCAAATGACAACCTCTCTTGGATACCTTACAACCTTCACCTTGGGATTTAAGTCCAACAAAGAGTTTTCCACACCTGCAATGTTAAAAAGAAATGGTATGTACAATGACAATGGAGCTGAACTTACTTTATAGAAAATAATGTTTGAGGAGCCTCCCATTTACAGGAGCTCCAGATACTAGACCTCCATCCATCTCCTCCAATAGGTAGGCATTCTTCCCTCTGAAAGATGAAATATTATAAGGTCCCTTCCACATGTGATCAAATTTTTCATGCTCCCCCTTGTCCTCATGAGGTGCATCCCATTGCAATACTACATCTCCCAGTAGGAAATCATCAGGTTTTGTCCTTATGTCAAAAATCTCATTTATCTTGTCCTAAAATTTATGAGTCATGTCAAAGAGTTGATCCGTTTGCTGTTGTAGCTCAACCAACTAATTCATCCTTCTCTAGATGGGGTGGGTTTCAACATCTTCTTCTTGAAACAATCTCATCACTGGAAAGCTAAAGGAACTAGCAAATATTACATCAAATCCATAAACCAACTGAAATAGTGAAATTACAATAGAATTCTTCACACTGATTATGTCATCCCACAAAACATGGATTAGCTTTGTGTGCCAATTGTTCTTATTGTCCCACAATAGCTTTTTTATGATACTCATAAGGATTTTGTTCAAAGATTCTGGCAATCCATTTCCCTATGGGTAATAGGCTATGGAATTCTCCAACCGTATTTGGTATTTGAAATGAAAGGAAACCATCTTATTTGACTTAAAATCCGCAACATTATCATTGATTATCTTCCTGGGAACCCTAAACCTTGAAAAGATATGCTCCTCCAAAAATTGGATGATCACTATCTCGATGCCTTGTCTCATGGGTATGGCTTCGATCCATTTAGTGAAATAATCAGTGGTAGTGAGGATACATTTGTGCTATCTTGAGGAGGATGGATTTATTTCTCCAATAAAATCTAGCCCCCATTGCTGGAAAGGGGCTTCAACTTGTATAGGTTTTAAGGGCAATGGAAACAACTTCCTTCTTCCTTCAAAAACTTGACATTTATGGCATGCAAAAACATTCTTGTGAGTATATGAGAAGATAGTGGGAAAATAAAATATTTCCCTCATGATCTTGTTTACCGTGGTCTTCCAAAATTCATTCCCACCACATTCCCCTGCATGAAAATCTTCGATGAATTTCTTAGCCTCTTGTTCATCCACACATTTTAGTAGGACTCCTCCTAGATCTTTCCAATTCAACTTCACATTCAAGATGCGGAACCTAATTTCCTTCTGCTTGACGAATCTAGACCTTGTTCTGTCCATACCCGGTGAAGCCTACAGATGCTATAACACGAAGATGATGTCAGAGTACCACAGGGATGACAGGAAACACTCCGCACAGGGGGTTCTAGGTTTTCTTTTAGGTTTTAGTCCTATGTGGACAACTTAGCAATCATGTGAAGGATGAGAGCATCGTAATTGGATTGCGCCATGAGATTGGTTAGTCCCTGGCCTTTAATCAACTTTGTGGGCTTAGTTTCCATGACATATTCAAGTAGGATTGCAATCCATTTTCCCCTTCTACCCGCAGGATCTGGTTGGGTTAGGATATCCATCACAACACTGGTGGGAACATGGGAAATGATGTGAGAATGTAGGATGTACACTCGAAACTCCTTTAGGGACTACACCAGGGAATAAGCCTGCTTGTCCATGATATTATAATTCAGTGGAGCATCTCTCAGGATCTTGCTGTAAAAAGCAATGGGTTTATCGTGTCCCTCCTGATTCTTCTGTAGAAATACCCCTGCGACTATGTGGTCTGAGGAAAATGAAAATATGAAGAAGCATTTAGAAAAATCAGGGCTTGCAAGTATAGGTTCTTTAGAGATAGCTTTCTTGATATCCTCAAAGGACTATTTTGCTTCAGGTGTCCATTTGATTTCTTTGTCTTTTCCCATCATGTTCATTATATATTTCACTATTTCGTAAAAAGCAACAATAAATATTCTCAGAAAATTCACCTTCCCCAGAAAATATTGAACTTCAACTTTATTCCAGGGGAGCTCAATTTTTATGATCACCTCAACCCTCTTTGGATATATCTTGATGCCTTCCTGTGAAATTATATGCCCTAGCAGCTTCCCTTCTTTCATAGAAAAAAAATGACTTTTTTTGGATTTAGGGAGATGCTGAAACTTCTGCATTTTCTGAACATCCTCAGCAGGTGTGCGACATGTTCTTCATCATATTTTGAAAAAACAGTGATGTCGTCCAGATAGATGACCAGAATTTTGTCCTTTTCATCAGCAAAAGCTATGTCCATGGCACACTGAAAGGTTTCCCCTGCATTCATGAGCCCAAATGGAATTTTAGCATACATGAAAGTGACCGAGGGTGTGGTGAAATTTGTTTTCTCTTGATCCTCTGAGTGCACCATGATCTAATTGTAACCTAAGAAGCCATCCAAGGTGGAGATCCTTTGGGAACCCACTACCCTCTACAAGATATAGTCCATTTTAGGAAGGGGGTAATGGTCCTTCAAAGAAACTATGTTCAATTTCCTAAATTCAATGCATATTCTTATCTCCCCGTTCTTCTTCCTTACCAGGACCATATTTTCTACCCAACGTGAGAATCTGAGGGCCACAATGATATTGGCCTCAAATAGCTTCTTTATCTCCTTTTCTATCAAGGGTAGCAACTTGGGGTTCATCCTTCATATATTTTGCTTGAAAGGAATTTCATCCTTTTTTATTGGTATAGTATGTTGGATTATACTTGTGTCATAAGCCTTGATATCATTGTAGATCCAAGAAAAAACATGTTAGCACCGGGATTTTGAGCCACCAAGGTCGAGCGAGGGGAGGCCACTCCCAGGAAACAGCAAAACCACTTTAGACTGCGCCTTCAGCCCTGTACAGTCAGAGAGGGATCTATCATTTCTCACCAGAGTATCTCCACATAAGGTTGTCAATCTTCTGTGTCACCGGAGTCTAATCCGCATAGGATTTTCAATCAGCATAATCAGGGGGCTAGGATCCTGAATGGGGCAAAGTGTGTTGAGGAAGGTGCATGGTGGGATTATCAGGGGCAAGGGACCATGGGAAAATGGAGTCGAAACCTGGGGAAGAAATGATTACAAATGGAAAGAATGATGAAATATTGCAAATGGAGTCAAGATAGCTGCTGATTTCCCAATCAAGAGATTTTAGCGGGCGATTTAGAGGACAAGGAGGGACAGTCCATCGCATGGAGCACCAGTGAGATGAATTCCATGCAACTTTAGAAGAACCATTGGTAAATGCCTGGAATAGTGGCTGGAGCATATCCAGTATGAATTCCAAACCACTATACCCTAAGTTGCAGGCATGGAAAGCAATTTACAAAATGGAGTGGAAACAGGAAACACATTTACACGTAAAAGAGAGCACGTATTGGGAAAAACAACAACACAGGAATCTATGCTGTGAGTAACAGTCTTTCACTGTAATTTATTCCTACACATGTATTAAGCTTTACAAATGGGAGCCTCAACCTGGGATTGTTTCCCAATCCAATTCACTAACTCCTTTCTACCTCTATCTGGAGCGTTTTTTATACAATCCTACTGGTAAGACTAGCGAATCAAAAATTGTTACAAGTCACCATCCAGTGTTAACAGTGCAAAGAGTGGACTAGCCCCACGTTTCACAAATATGCATGAAAAACATCGTGACATTGATTGTCGCATTTGGCTCGAATAATAACTTGACGTGCTCGGCTATCATGATGAATGATAAGAATGATGCCTCCCCCTCTGCTTGAAACATGTGCTTCCACCGTGTTCAAATGCAGCTTTCCGCATGGTCACACGCTGGAAAAGTGGTTGGCTTCCTACACTGGTCCAGTCACATATGCCACCTCCTTCATCGCCAATTGACACTGTTGTACGTGGGATATGGAAGAAGGGCTACATTGCTTCTGGTTGAGACAGACTCATGGGATGGTTTATCATTCTTGTACTCCTCACCTCCAGTGAGGTGAGCGCTCCCATAGGCACCAAGGTGTAGAACCTCTACACCAACCCCATCACCCTTGTCAAGTGTACTTCATAATTATAATGATGAGGGATTTGAGCCCTTAACACTCCCATCCGAACAAATGTTTACATAGGGAACAGTCAATGAATGTCCCCCTCTACGGAGGCTTTCGTGGGCGCGATGGTATCAGGGGCTCCTGGAAAAACCCTTACGGGAAGTGAGTGTCTAAGCCTCACGTCTTTGGAGATGTGGGTATCACATCTAGGCCCCGATGGCTGGTGTTACCATTGGCATGCAAATACCAAGACGACAAGTGAGTGCAAAACCTCATCACCAACCATCAACACCCATAGACGGACAAGATTTTCAAACCAGATCTTCATCGTCACACTCTATTAGGACTCTACAACTTCGTGGAGGAGTAGAACTCAGCTTCTAGAGATATGTTAGTTCACTCTTGTTGAACTGAAGGTAGTATTTACAGTGCTTCGAGATTGATCTTCGAATAGGCTAGTCAACACTCTCGGACATTTTGTCATCGAGTGTATCTGGTTTCAACATGTGCGAAGGCACAAGTAAAGTGATCCTTTATTTCCTGGGGATCTAGTCATCTGGCTTCATCGATCGTGGCGCCTTACTGTCTGCTGTGGGGAGTAGTTATGGATGCCATCTACTATAGTGGATCCATGCTGCATACTTCATGAAGTGGACACTCCCATGATTCCTTGTTCCTTCAAAGTGGGAAATGGAATGGTCTCCTGCATCATGTTGGCTTTGCCTCGTGTGAGCTGTAGATTCACCGGTTACTTTCTCCATTTCTGTAGGCCATATCACACAAAAGCCACCTATCCCTTCATGATATGACTCTACCAAGGGATGATTCCACCTCTTCATGTGCTATAAAATGGCGTCAGAGAAATAGCATAATTTGCAAGAGCATAGATTACACGCGCGAACGTCTCCTCCACTGTCATTTCCACACTGGATGGGAAATCTATATCTCGGGAAAACAAATTAATCGTCTAATCAAAGGAATCTATCATATCCGTCATCCATGTTCCATTCCTCCTACCACCAACTTTTCTCTTCTAAACACCGTAGGCAGTTCTGGTCTGCGACACGTTCTTCACTGTTGATCGAGATCGACCCTTCATGCAGTCGTCAATCGAAGTGGGCCCCACTGTCTTTGGCAATGGGAAACTTTGATGTTTGTCTATGCTATTTCGCCTTGAGGAATGAACCGTAGCCATAGATTTATATCCTTCCTCATCATGGCCATTGATATTTGTGACCCCTACACCTTTTCACGATTTGAGATTACGGTTTTATCCGCACAAGTATGGATCACGAAATATCTTCAGGTTGTAGATCTTCCCCAGACCTCATCTGAACCGTCGAAAGCCTCTGGTCTTTAACATGTTTCACAATCCTAGATGGAAGCTTTGACCGTGCATGTTTGTTCGTGCGAAGCAGTTCGGAACCATGGATCTTCCCCCAATCCCAGCCCTTGATTATGAATCCTGCCCAATGTTGCAACGCAGCTGCCGCTTTCTTCATTGAAGGGTGGTCACATGAAATTCAAGGGGTTGGGACCCTTGACAAACTCCCGTCAAGCCCCTAAAATCAACTGTTAAAACAGAGTGTTAACAACTGGCTCCATGAGGGATGCTATCCTCCCAACGAGGTAGAAAATAACCCCCATAGACCAAGTGCCAAAACCATTGTACTGCCTGTAGTATTTCTTTGACATCTCCATCAGCTTCATGCTACTGCTTTAGCGAATTTGTGCCACTCTTGAAAATCATGCTAGTGACTATTAACCTATGCTGGTAACTGAAAATGAAAATAAACTGAAAACAGTAATGAAAGAAATGCTCAACAGTAGTTGAGCTTATTTTCTCCTACCTACTCTACCTAACTTTGTACACTAGCCCAACTAAGTGAAATCAGACTTTCAGTGAATTCAATCAAGAAACTTGCCTAATACTCTTTTTCTTGTATGGTGCTTGATGGACAAAAATGAAACAGATAATGGGAGAAGGAAATGATAAACAAACTGATTTTCAAGGCAGAGATGCGACCAATCATTGCCTTCACCTAGACCCTCCATGTATTTGGCCACAGGTTCATAGAAATCACGTCAACCTCTAGCACGTACTGTCGCCTACTCATGGGAAAGCTTCTCCGAGCTTCCTGCTTCTAGAGATTCATCAAGCCGACACTTGGAAGATTGCAGATGAGGACCCACAGAATATTTCTCTAATGGAACAACCCTCTCTCTGCCCAAAATTTCTGTAACAAGGGCATGATGTGCTTTGAGAGGGAAGTCCTCGGCTTCTCCAATGGAACAAAGTAAGCATACTCCTTTCGGGTGAGGCATCGTTCTTGAAAGTGGAGCATCAGTAAAAGTGTTTATCTATAAGCTGCTACATCCATCTTCATTTTTGTACAAGTCTCTGGCCTACACCACCTCCATTTCTTTCTGCTTTTGCTTGGAGGCCTTAATCATATGCCGTATCAACTCAAAAGAGGCATAACATAAGGGTAAGTTATCACCTCCAGTGCCCTCATCATATTTCCTAGCTTTGACCTCCTGACTTTGAATTGTACTTTTATTTATTTCATCAGAAGGCGTCACTTCAATAGCTGGTTCGTCAGGTATATTCTACAGATACTCTTCTTCATATTTGTCGTACACAGGTGCACCAAACTCCTTCTTAAAATCGTCCTTAGTTGACCAAGAACAAGGCAGGCCGCCATCTTCAGAGAATGACCTTGCAGGACCATTTATTTCAGCCTCAGGCTGGTCATCTTTCTGCATATTATGAGACATCTTAGACGGGTCATGGGATTCCTTCTTCTACTTGTAGGGCCTAACCAATTTGTATGTATCCTTTATTTCACCACCACCGTCCTGATCTGACAATCTCCTGGACATCTCAAGGTTTTCCTCAACCTCCAAACAATCAGTGAACATCTGATGCAGGGTGGTTGATTTTCTCTCCAAAAGAAGCAAGGACAGGTCAGGAGGAAAGGCGGCTGCATAATAGATCTTACCAGCATTCTCAAGAGGTTGGACTTATTTAGGCATGTTATAATAAAAGCTTGAGAATCTTCTGTTAAAATTGGATATGGCCTCACCTTCATGTCTCCTCAAAGAATAAAACTCAGAAAGTATTTGCTCCAGTGGCCGATTCCTACCCCAAAACCTCAAGAATATGCAAGAAAGCTCTTCCCAAGTGCTGATGGACTTAGGCTGCAAATGTATAAACCATACTTTGGTGTCTCCTTGAAAGGACAAATTGAATGCCCACATGCAAACATCATCATGTTCTATCTCAAAAAGGTTAGAGAAATGCTCAAAGGCTTGTACATGTTTCTCAGCAATCAAGTTTTCGGACTCTCCGTTGAACTTGGGGAGGTACTTGTAATATTTCATGGGAAAATTATGGAGGATAGGAGGTAGTTGCAGCGGTTTATATCGACTTGGAGAAATGAGGGAGACAAGGTTAGGTATGATAGCTAAACTATCATCCGAGGTTCCATGAATTTTGCAGGGGTGTCCTTTGACATCGGGTGCCCCCGGATAAAGATCTAGGCCGAAATTAGATGTACCAGATGACGCAATGCTTTCGGTCCGTAAAGAAGGATAAATAGGAACATATTCATGGCTCTGCTCAGAATGAGCTAGGCCATAGAAGGTTGTTTTGATAAATCTAAGAAAAGAGAAGAGAAAACTTACAAGATAGGATAAGGCATCTTGGAGGAAACGCAGACTCGAGTGATTGGCCCTTCCGTCGTTCATTTCTGAGCTTTATGAGGGGTCCATTTTCTAGGAAGGATAGGCTAGCCTTCCTCGGTCATTATATTTTTTGGATCACATCACCAGTAGAGTCGCTAAAGTCTGAGTCCCTCAAGAGTGGAGTCGCCAGGTGAAAAGTGCTCAACATTCTTGGTGTTTGACCGATTGTTCACCCTGAACGGCCAGATCTAAATCTTTGTCGTTCTTCCCGAGGAGGATCTCCAAGTTCATTCCCTGGAAACAGTGCCAGTTTGTTAGCACCAGGATTTTGAGCCCCCAAGGTCGAGCAAGGGGAGGCCATTCCCGGGAAATAGTAGAACCTCTTTAGACTGCGCCTCCAGCCCTGCGCAGTCAGAGAGGGATCTCTCATTTGTCACCGGAGTATCTCCACATAAGTTTGTCAATCTTGTGTGTCACCAGAGTCTACTCTGCATAGGATTTTCAATCAGCATAATCAGGGGGCTAGGATCCTGAATGGGGAAAAGTGTGTTGAGGAAGGTGCATGGTGGGATTATCGGGGGAAAGGGACCATGGGAAAATGGAGTTGAAACCTACGAAAGAAATGATTACAAATGGAAATAATGAAGAAAGATTGCAAACAAAGGTAAGATAGCTGTTGATTTCCCAATCAGGAGATTTTAGCGGGCGATTTAGAGGACAAGGAGGGACGGTCCATCGCATGGAGCACCAGCGAGATGAATTCCATGCAAATTTAGAAGAACCATTGGTAAATTCCTGGAACAGCAGCCGAAGCTTATCCAGTATGAATTCTGAACCACTATACCCTAAGTTGCAAGCATGGAAAGCAATTTACAAAATGGAGTGGAAACAGGAAACACATCTACATGTAAAAGAGAGCACGTATTGGGAAAAACAACAACACAGGAATCTCTGCTGTGAGTAACAATCTTTCACTGTAATTTATTCATACATAGGTATCAAGCTTTATAAATTGGAGCCTCAGCCCAGGATTGTTTCCCAATCCAATTCACTAACTCTTGTCTCCCTCTATTGGGAGCATTTTTTATACAATCCTATTACTAAGACGACCGAATCAAAAACTGTTACAAGTCACCATCCGGTGTTAACAGTGCAAAGAGTGGACTAGCACCATGTTTCACAAACATGCACGACAAACGTTGTGATGCTGACTATCGTATTCAGATCGAATAATAGCTTGACGTGCTCGGCTGTCATGACGAATGATAAGGATGATTCCTCCCCCTCTGCCTGAAACGTGTGCTTCCACTGTGTTCAAATGTAGCTTTCCGCATGGTCACACGCTGACAAATTGGTTGGCTTCCTTCGCTGGTCCAGTAACATCTGCCACCTGCTTCCTCGTCGATTGACATTGTTATACGTGGGATCTAGAAGAAGGGCCGCATTTCTTCTGGTTGAGATAGACTCGTGGGATGGTTTATCATTCTTGTACTCCTCACCCCCAGTGAGGTGAGCACTCCCATAGGCACTAAGGTGTAGAACCTCTACACCAACCCCATCACCCTCATCGAGTGTATTTCACAATCATAATGAAGAGGGATTTGAGCCCTTGATGCTCCCATTCGAACAAATTTTTACACAGGGAACAGTCAATGACTGTCCCCCTCTACAGAGGCTTTGGTGGGCGCAATAGTATCAGGGGCTCCTGGAAAAACCCTTACAGGAAGTGAGTGTCCAGGCCTCACGTCATTGGAGACACAGGTATCATGTCTAGTCCCTAATGGCTGGTGTCACCATTGGAATGCAAATACCAAGACGACAAGTGAGTGTGGAACCTCATCACCAACCATCAACACCCCCAGACGGACAAGCTTTTCAAACCATATCTTCATCGTCACACTCTATTAGGCCTCTACAACTTCGTGGAGGAGTAGAACTTGGCTTCTGGAGATATGTTAGTTCACTCTTGTTGAACTAAAAGTAGTATTTATAGGGCTTCGAGATTGATCTTTGCACAGGCTGGTCAACACTCCCGCACATTCTTTCATCGACTGTATCTATTTTTAACATGTGCAAAGGAACGAGCAAAGAGATCCTTTATTTGTTGGGGATCTAGTCATCTAGCTTCATCGGCTGTGGCACCTTACTGTCTATTGTGGGGAGCAGTTGTGGATGCCATCTAGTAAAGTGGATCCATGCTGCATACTTCATGAAGTGGACACTCCCACGATTCCTTGTTCCTTCAAAGTGGGAAACGGAATGGTCTCTCGCGTCATGTTGGCTTTGCCTCGTGTGAGCTGCAGATTTACTGATTACTTTCCCAATTTCTGTAGGCCAGCTCACACAAAATCCACCTATCCCTTCATGATATGACTCTTCCAAGGGATGATTCCACTTCTTCATGTGCTACAAATGGCATCGAGGAAATTAGCCAATCCACGAGAGCGCAGATTACACACGCGAACGTCTCCTCCGCTTTCATTTCCACACTAGATGGGAAATCTGTATCTTGGGAAAACAAATCAACCATCCGATCAAAGGAATCTATCATACCTGCTATCCACATTCCATTCCTCCTGCCGCTAACTTTTCTCTTCTCAACACCACAGGCAGTTCTGGTCCGTGACACGTTCTTCACTGTTGATCGAGATCGACCCTTCGTGCAGTCATTGATTGAATTGGGCCCCACTGTCTTTCGCAATGGGAAACTTAGATGTTCATCCATGCTATTTCTCCTTGCAAAATGAACCGTAGCCATAGATTTATCTCCTTCCTCATCACGGTCATTGATCTTTGTGACCCCTACACCTTTTCACAATTTGAGATTGTGGTTTTATCCGCACAAGTATGGATCATGAAATATCTTCAAGCTGTAGATCTTCCCTAGACCTCATCTCAACCATCGAAAGCCTCTGGTCTTTAACACATTTTGCAATCCTGAATGGAAGCTTTGACCATGCATGTTTGCTCACGCGAAGTGGTTCGAAACCGTGGATCTTCCCCCGATCAATCGCAGCCCTTGATTATGAATCCTACCCAATTTTACAACACACCTGCTGCTTTCTTCGTTGAAGGGTGGTCACATGAAATTCGAGGGGCTGGGACCCTTACTGAACTCTCATCAAGCCCCCAAAATCAACTGTTCAAACAGAGTGTTAACAAAACATTTGAGTATTCTGTCATCAGTGAGATGTAAATTTGCTTGGCCTCTGATGAGAGGGTTTTTGATATCTTGATGACCTTGGGGTGATATTCTATCCCAATATTTACATCCTCCACATCTTCACAACTTGGGACAAGTTTGGGATCCTTTGCAACATCATTGGAATACAAAATATTTTCTAAAGGAACTAAATCTCTGGGGATAGAGTTACCTTTTAGCTGGAGGATTTCCTTGCAACAGAGATTATTCGCATATTCTTGTTGTCCATCAACCTCCTACAAATCTATCTCCCAAGATTTATTAGCTTCATAGACCTCAGCATGTTCAGTAGGGAAGACAATCTCGACCTGTGGCATGTCTCTTGTAGTGTCAGCCTGGCTTGACAGGGATTCTCGGGAGAGATCATTTTCATCAATGTTCAGACCATCGAACTCCCTAGTGAGAGTGAGGAAGTTCTGAATCTATTTGTCATATTCGAAAACTTGCCAACTCTTGACATTATCTGGGATAGAGGGTATATGTTTAACCTTAACTTCATATTTCCCACGGGGATGCACGGGGACCTTGAAAACCACAATAGAAGTGGCCACAGAATCAGCTATACAATTTTTCAATCTGGGGATCAGATTAAAATTGCATTCTTCACAACATTCTATGAGGTCATGGGCAACATTTCTATAACTTCTCATCCTGGGATGTCCGGCCTAGTAATAACCTGTCATTTTTTTAATCACTAGCTTAGAATCCCTATGTATTACTACCTCCCGACTTGAAAATCCTTGAGGATATGAATGGATAACACCATAGTTTTATATTATGCCTCACTATTTGCACAATCGAAGGCAAGTTTGTACGAATAATTCAAAGCTCTCCCTCCTGGGGGTCTCACCCACACTCCAGCTCCTGCCCCTTCTCTGCATGCTGCCCCGTCAAAGCTCACCCCCCACACTCCCTCCAGTTCTTCCTTAGTAGGAACAAAGGAACCATTCTATGAACTAGAACTGTCTTCGTCGCCTTCTATAAAGAAAATAGCGTAGCCCATTTCTGTGTCCGGTGAATATATTAGGTGATTGTGTGGCCTCTCAGTGCTGGTCACCATGTCAACGCTAATTTCTGCTCTCTAAATATCCTTCTCTGTACTCGGAAGATACGGATAGTGGCATATGGCATTTCCATTTGGAGGGAACCCTTGAGTTTAGTTGCCTAAGATATTGACAACAACACTCCAAACTTTGGAGGGATGTCAGCCACAACTACATCCATGGCAAGGGTCTTAGCAGGGATCTGGGCTAAAGAGATGAACAAATCCTTAATCAGTCCCAGGAACTTGAATTTATTAGAACCAAAAGAGAAGATATCTATGTAAGTTTTGGTCACTTCTAATCCTAGTTCATCCATGATTCTCTTGGGCATCAGATTGTAAGAGGCTCCTGAATCAAGCATGGCATTGTGTAGGATGGCATTATGGATGTTCAGGCTAACATAGAAAGGGGGAATGTTTTCATCATAATTCTCATATACATGGAATCCAAACAGGATGGTGAGCCTATCCTCTAGAAGATTCAGGGAATTTGATAAGGTAGAGATTTCCCCTGGGGGTTTCAATACTGTGGCAATTTTGGAGTGGTATTCAGAGTTTTTCAATAATTCAGTAAGAGGAACAATGATCTTAATCTTGGAAATTTTGGCCTCCAGGATTAAATAAGTTCATCCTTGATCAGTGCTTCTTGGATTATATTCTATTATTTCCTTCCCTTTGGGATCTGGCACATTTTTGGAGCCATCTTTGGGGGGGGTGTCACATTTGAGATTACTTGTAGAGTCCTTATTTCCTTCTTCTTTATTTCTCATAGGTACATCTCTACTTCTCAGACCAATCTGTCTTCGCACCTCAAGGACGGCAAGTTGATATCCTCTCCTAAAGTCTTCTATCTCCTTAGGGGGAGCCTCCCCCTTTCAAGGAAAGCATTGTTATGTTCTTCCTTAGTCAAAAAGGTGGAGGGCGTGTTGGTATCCAGTTGATGGATCTTGACCTTAGCTTGTTTTTCAACATCTTGTTCCACATAATTTTCTTGAAATGGAGCCCTGACAGGTAGATCAGGAGGGTTTCTCTGGTCTCTCTACCTGTTCTGGATAATTTGTGGCCTCCTAAAATTCTGATTTCAATTTTGCTGCTCTTGATTCTCCCTGGGAGGTGGTCTCTTATCCACATCGAGTCTCTCCATCATCATCTCGATGGATCTCATCATTGTATCCATCCTGCCTTCCCGTGAGTTAGAGGTAGAGGGTTGCTCAATTTATGTATCCTTTCTTCTCTCTCCTCTTTCTCCCTCATCTCTTTTATTCTTCCTATAAGAAGGCAAGTTCACCTCCACCTCTATGGGGTCCTTCATCATATAGGTCAAGGAGGCCTATCTTCTTTCACTCAAAAACAGGGTGAACTCGCTATCAAAAGGTTCAGTGTATTGGAGTTGGGCAGAACCAAGGGGGGCTTAAATTGAGCAAGGATAGCATTATAGGTCTTTTGGAGACATTTACCAACTTACACACTCATTTTGGTCAATTTGGCCTAGTTAAACCACTATCCTAAGTACTATTGACTTAATTAAAATCAGAGGAGCACTAGATGACATTAGTTAGATCACATTCACACCTACCTTCAATCAAGGAGGCTAACTTAGCCTTCACCTACATTCGGGGAGGCTAACTGGAGCACTCTGAGGGTGATCTAAGTGTCATTAATGCATCATATTGCTAACTAATGGTTACAATTAGTTAAACAAAGTAGTGAAGGTGCCTTCCTTCATTAAATTGATTATTTAATGAACTGGAGTCAATAGTGGCGCCTCCAACCACTTCTGATGTTCAGTTACGCTTTAGTTAACCTCATCGGGGTTCATTGGAGTCATTGAAGCACTACCACTTGATGGTTGGCTTGCTATGACATGTGTCTGACCTACTTTCAGTTAGAATCAGTCATTTATTGCACTCTGACTTTAGTTAGGGCTCAGTTGAGTCAATTAGGGTTTTTTATCGGTGGTTAACTTGAGTGTTGACTGTGGCTTACATTCAGTTAAGCTAGACTCACTCATTCAATTCAAATGACCTCCTTGGGAATTCAAATTTCTTTGTCATTCATGCTTGCAGCATGATCTTGTATTGTATTACTCATTATTTGTGTGTATATACAGAGCGACTAGTCATTTTGTAGCCCTATTACACCATTTTCATGTATTATTGTTATTAATATTTGATGAGACTGTGCTTGAGTCCCTAGATCGATGTGTAGATTAATATGGTATCAGAGCTCATGGAAGGATGAAGCTTAGATCTCTCAAAAACAAGGTTTTTGACAGATCTTGCATGAAAATTGAGCAATAACTCAAAAATCCAGCACTACACCAGAAGCTAAGGCTTACCACTTAATACCCCAATTAAAGAACTTGTTGATCAAGCTTGCTTGATTGACTATGCTGGGTGTGATGAAATCCTAAAATGTGCAGGCTATCTGACCTTACATTTCCCTTTCTATTGTGATTTTCAGGTTTTCTATAGGTGAAGCATTTGCTCCAATAGATTCAGATGGCCTCTTCAGTAGATCTTTTGACTCCATTCAATTTCCACTCATGGAAAGGAGACATGGAGATCTAGGCACATTCCAAAGCACTCTATAGAGTCACCATGGACACTGAAGATGAGCCTAGTACTGCTATAGACAAATCAAGATTCTTGAACAAGAAGGATGAAGCATTCGGATTCTTGTGCCTCTCTATTTCCCGGGATCTTCTTTTCCATCTTTCAGGATTGAAGAATCCAAAGGAAATTTGGGACAAATTGGAAACCCTATATGGAAAGCAGGATGATTTGAGAGTTTACCAGCTCGAAAATGAATTGATGTCTCTCCAGCTTTCCAATTTCCAGACCTTGAATGACTTTTTCACAAAGTTCAAGCACATTGTATTACTCTTGAAGCAATGCAAAATGGAGAAGGAGGATGATCATCCCATCCTCACCATACTCTCCAAACTTGGAGCTGATTATTTAGTATTTGTCTCTACATTCCATGCGTGGAAGCTCACAACCCCTAGATGGAAGATGCCTACACTTAATGCCTTCATTGAGTCCCTAACAAGTGAACATGATAAGCTTGCCAAGATGGGGATCATCAGATCCTCTCATGATCAATCCCTCCATGTCTCGGGGCCCAAATATATAAAGGGTAATGGAAAGAAGCAGAAGAACCCAAAAACTAAATTTGAAGCTCCTAAGCCTAAAGTTGAAAACTAGCAGCATGATGAGTCTTCCGACTCAAGGAAGAACAAAGGAAAAGGGAATCATGGAAAGGAAAAAGTCAAGTGTTTATACTATGGGAAGGGCTTCCACTCTAAACATGCCTGCATGAATAAGAAGCTTGATGAAGCTACCTGTCTCCTTGAGAGAAATCACATCAATATTTCAGAAAGCTTTTGAAGGAGAGATCAGCAAGATTGGGAACCACAGCATGAAAAAGGTCATGCCCTCATGGAAAGCACTTCGAAGTCCAAAGAACTTTTAATTGATTTTGGATATTTGAACCACATGATGGATGAAAGAGACTCCTTTTCATCCTTGGAGACCAGAAAATCCATCCCCATCCACATGGGAGATGACTCCACCATCATTTCAGAAGGACAAGGTACGGTTGATCTTGAGAATGGCTATTTTTCAAATGTTTTGTATGTACCGTCTATGGCATCAAATCTCCTTAGTGTCTATCATATGACACATATATGAGTTCCTAAGAGAGTTCCTTTCAGCCCAAATGATGTTGAGATAACGGAACTTGCATCCGGGAAACTCATTGCTAAAGGCCTTGCAAACCATCATGCAAAATCCCATGAGTTCTCCCACTTCGTGCTGGATGCAAAGCCCATCGCTATGCTAACTCATGGAAATGAGGTTAGTAGGTTGTGGCATGGAAGGTTTGGCCATATAAATCTCAAATATTTGTAGCAATTATAGAAAAACTCCATGGTTGAAGGCCTCTCGGTCATCAAGGCAACCACTGGAAATTGCAAGGGTTGTGTGGTTGGAAAACACCCTAAGCACAAGTTTGATTGAGGGAAGGAAAACCGAGCTACATGCATATTGGGGCTGATACATTCTGATATCAGCAATCTGGTTCCTGTCACATCCATGAATGGATCAAGGTATATTCTGACTTTTATTCATGATTTTTCAAGGTACACATGGGTCTTCTTCCTCAAAAAGAAGTCTGAAGTATGTGAAAAATTCTCTGAACTGGAGGCCTTGATCGAGAATTAATTTGGGCTTAAGATAAATATCTTGAGATATAATAATGGTGGGGAGTATTTTATTACTTATTTGCTTCACATATTCTCCCAAAGTGGTATTCAGTTTCAACATTCAATTCCCTACACTCTCGAGCAGAACAGTGTAGTGGAAAGGAAGAATAGATCTCTCAAGGAGATGACTACCTAATGACTACAGCATACATTCATAAGAGGTTAACACACTCATATATGAAAGGGAAGACCCCTTTCAAAGCATACTTCAGACACATGCTAGATGTGTCGAACCTGCAGGTGTTTGGGTCCACTGCATGGCCCTGGATTCCACTTGATAATAGAAGGGCTTTGCAACTGCAAAGCATAGAATGTCTGTTTATTGGGTATCCTGATAAATCAAAAGGTTTAAAGCTACTATATATCAAAACAAAACAGATCATCATTGAGAGAAGTGTCAAGTTCGATGAGCCTCTTCAGGAGGTGGAACTAGTGAAGGAGAAAACTGTTGAATTTCCTTCCTATTCTACTGGATATTTGGATGATGAAATTGGGTGTGATGACCCTGATTTGGATCCTATTATTTTTGATATCAGTGTGCAGCAAACATAATATTCTGAATTAGAACCTGAATTACAAAATCATCATCCCACATGGGCCTGACAGACACTGTCCTCTGCAGGAGATAACATTGGAAATCTGGATGATCCAAGGAGAACCTGGTCTGATTTCCAAAGAGAAGGTATTGCACTCTCTTGTACTGATAATTTTGTGTCCAAAAATTGCTATTTGATGATTAGTTCAAACCAAAAATCCTAATACCATGCTCGGAAGGATCCAGATGGCAAGTTGGCATGGATGAAGAGATGAATTCTCTTAAAAAAAACACTACTTGGGAGCTAGTTTCTCTTCCTCCAAGAATAAAATTGGTTCAATGCAAGTGGGTGTTTCAGAACAAGGTTATTGCTGATGGAATAACCTGAAAATATAAGGCAATACTGGTGGCAAAAGGTTTCTCTCAGGTCCAAGGTGTGGACTACCATGAGACCTTTGCACCGGTTGCAAAAATGGACTCCATCCACCTAGTTTTGGCAATTTCGGCATCTAAGCACTAGGAAGTGCATCATATGGATTTTAAGTCATACTTTTTGCATGGAGATATTCATGAGGAGATATACATGAAGCATCCTGAGGGATACATCACTGATCCATATTTGTTTTGCAAGCTAAAGAAGTCATTATATGGGTTAAAACAGGCCCCAAGAGAGTGGTATTCCAAGATGGATGCCTTCCTTCTCTCGCAAAACTTCCAAAGGTGTAGATCAGATACAAATGTGTATTTATAGAAGTATAATGGTCATTTTATTATTATTGTTTTATATGTTGATGAATTACTGATCACAGGTAGCACAGTTGCTTCTATTTCAGCCATCAAAACTGCTCTCCACAATGCCTTTGAAATAAGTGATTTGGGGATCCTAAAACAATTTTTGGGGCTCCAAATTGAGCAAAATTATGATGGGATAATAATCACTCAGTACAAATACATATCATACCTATTATTCAAGTTTATCATGGATGAATTTAAGCCTCCACCATTCCCTTTCCTTTCAGGGATCATCCTTGAAGAAGGAAAAAGCACACCTCCCATGGACTGCACTATCTATCGACAGCTGATTGGTAGCTTGTTGTACTTGACACATTCTCGACCTGATATCTATTATGATGTGAATGATGTATCAAGATACATGTTTCAGCCTCATGATCTTCATTGGAAGGCATCCAAGAGGATCCTCCAGTATATTCAGGGAGCCAGGACCTATGGTATTCACTATGCTGCAGACTCTGAGCTAGAGCTAGTTGGATACAAAGATTTCGATTGGGTGGGTGATTCTATTGATCAGAATTCTAGTTCCAAATATGTATTCATGTTTGGTGGTGGCCCCATTTGCTGGTCTAGCAAAAAGAAGGCTTCCATAGCATTATCTTCAGCAGAGGCTGAGTATCGAGGAGCGGTGAATGCTTGCATCCAAGCAGTTTGGTTGCAAGGCATTCTTTCATAGTTTGATCTTGGTAGTACTTTGTCCACTATCCTCTTTTGTGACAGTTAAAATTCTATTAAGATATCCACAGATCCAGTTACCAAGTAGAGGACCAAGCATGTAGAGGTCCACATGCACTATATCAGGGAGTAGTGCATGACAGGACCATCATTCTACAATACTGCCCGACTAATGAGCAGATTGCAGACATCTTCACCAAGAGATTTTCAGAAAAGAATTTTGCTTACCTCTGTTCACTATTGGGGGTGAGTTCGTAAGGGTGATTCAAACTACTTTCAGTGTTCATCTTGAGGTGGGGGGGGGTCCCACTCGGTTTTCTCTCTTTTCCTCACTTAGTTTGTTTTTTAGCATTGTTTCAGTTTCATCATTGTATAGGGTGACCTATGGCCTTAGTTGCTAGGGCCCTAACATTTTTATGCATTTTATGTTTTCTACTCCTCCTGAGTATAACTTAAGGGGGGGTGTTAGAGACATTTACCACCTTACACTCTCATTTTGGTCGATTTGTCCTAGTTAAACCAAGATACTAAGTATTATTGATTTAATTAACATTAGAGGAGCACTAGATGACATCATCTAGATCACATCCACGCCTACCTTTAGTCAAGGAGGCTAACTTAGCCTTCTCCTACATTCAGGGAGGCTAACTGGAGCACTTTGGGGGTGATCTAAGTGTCATTAATGCATCATATTGCTAACTGATGATCACAATCCATTAAACAGAGTAGTGAAGGCACCTTCCTTCATTAAATTGATTATTTAATGAACCAGAGTCAACAGGGGCACCTTCAACCACTTTTGATGTTCAGTTACACTTCAGTTAACCTCATCTGGGTTCATTGGAGTCATTGAAGCACTACCACTTGATGGTTGGATTGATGTGACATGTGTCTGACCTACTTTCAGTTAGACTCAGTCATTTATTGCACTTCAACTTCAGTTAGGGATCAGTTGAGTCAATTAGGGTTTTAATCGATGGTTAACTTGAGTGTTAACTGTGGCTTATGTTGCCGCCTTTCACACACCTGGGTCACGTGGCAGAAATATTCAAGCCACTCGGTGTGTCCTTGGGGGCAAGTCTTGAATCAAGGCTGTCACCTTGTTCTTGACTTCTCCGTTTAGGCTCAACTCCTAACGAAGCCAAGGGGGGTAGACCCTATTAAGTTACTAAGGATGATTACTTAGTGTTGTGATGTTTAAACTGACTGAGTTATTTTAGGAGTTTACAATTTAATTATCGATAAATATAGATGAAAAGATGTAAAAGATAAACACACGAAAGCACAATACTGAGACACAATATATATATATATATATATATATAAAGCAAGAAGTTAACCAGTGCCTTAGAATGGAGTCAAAAATAGAATCAGTATGCTTGCATTAGCTTGGAGTGAATGTTTTGCGATTGCCTCTTGGTATGTTTTAAGTTAAATGTGAAGTATGAATTGATTAAATTAGGCAAAGGGGGGACTCCAGATATACCCGAGAGTACTTGGAGTATGTCCAAAACTAAACCTTCACGGCTACCCGCAAGGAATATGTGGGCTGAAATGGAGCCCCTGGGGTGATTGTTCGTAACGCACCCGTTAGGGTGTGACAGAGATCGGCGCCCCGAGGTCACTTTTCCGTAAGTTCCCTCTTCCTTTGGGTATTTTGCCACCGTAGAGGTTTGATCTAGGTGTTGGATTTTCACCTGACGGTTTGTCAATTGGGGAGAGTGAGTCCTAATTATGCTAGTCACCCAAGTTATTTTGATACAGCTTGACTAATCAGACGAACCATAGCCAAGTGCAGAGCATACACACTGGAGTCTTGTAAATTTTAATAAGTTTTAAACTCGGTGTTCTTGTTTAAAAGAAAACCCTCCAAGAACCTCTTTTGATCCAAGTGGATCTCAATTGGGGAATCAAGGAGGGGTAAATTTTATAGTTACTTATAAACAAATGATAGAAAAAATCAAACAGATACACAATTATAGTTTCTTAATTAATCCTACCACGAATCTCTTTCCCCTTTCGGGTCAATTAGGAAATCATGGGGTAAGTATTACGATTACTTTGAAATGTAAGATATGGAGTATGGAATTAATAAAAAAATAAAGTATACTACCCTGCAAATTAGATCAATGCTAGTAAAAAATAAATAAGCAGAAAGCGACGAAAAGGGCACCAACACAAATCCCCCCAGGGGGGATGGGGAATGGGCTCGAAAGAGCCTATTCCAAAAATGATTTTATTTATTAATGGTTTCAGTATCAGAGGACTGATATATCAGAAAATTATTGGTCCTTATACAGGCTGAAACCAATATTTTACAACTTTGGAAAAATTTTGAGTTTTTGGTGAAAAGGGAGACCCCTGGGGGGATTTGAACGCTCCTGAGGCCACTTCGGACAGAATATTCCTTTAATTTCTGTAATACCTGATAAAGTATAGAGAGCATGTTATAATAACAAATTCCCAAAAGAACTTTAAGAGTACCTTTGGATCAGCCTACCTTATCTAAAAAAAATGAAGTAAAAACTAGCTAAACCGGCGAAAAATGAACCAAGGAAAGCAAGCTTTCCTTGGGATCTTGGCTTGCTGTTTGTGCAGCCAATAAAAATGCACTGATATTGCAGAATATTAAATTTTATAACAGCAATGGAAATCTAATGCATGCGATCTACAAGTTTTCTTTAAATTTTCATGCAAAAAGATGATTTCCCTAAGGCTAGATCTAGAATGCTTATGAAACTTTTTTGAGTGCAAGATCTAGACTATGAGCTATGAAAACTAAGATATATGTATATTTTACTTTGATGAAATAGATCCAAATGAAATCAAAGCTATGAACTGAACAAAGTAACCAGGTAAAGTGTTGATCCTAAGGGAGGAAGAGGAGGAAAGAAATGCTAGTTTCCTTGAAGATCTGCAGTAGAGATTTCAAGTGGAATGTCGAGGGACTATGCCTTTGAAATGTTTTGATGAAAATGAAGAAGCAAGCTAGATCAACATCCTCTCCAAAGTATGAACCTGCAACTTAGCTGAAATCAAAGAACTTGCCAAGAAACCTGTGAGATCCGATTAGTACATACAAAGAGATTCAAGATAACATGCATATAAGCTTATAGGACATGCTAAATATAGATCTCTAAACATGCATCAAAGGAGAGTGACAGTTAATAAACTTATTGAACAACACCTTTCCTATCAAGATTGTAATAAGCTAATTACCAATCTTAACCACAGATCTACAAACAACTAGCAAGAAATGAAAACAGATATAGGTTACCTCAGTAAAATAATGGCAACAATCATCCACACATGTAATGGCACAACACCATCTATCCTCCAAAGCTTTTCTTTATTTGAAATGAAGAATTACAACAGTACAATAGCAGCAACACCTCAATCCCAGTTCTAACTCACTTGGAAGAGGAGGCTGTTCCTGGATATATACAAAATACAGGCCATCCAGCCCAAGGGGGGCACAAATCCCAAGGAGACACATCAAATCAGCTGAAGGAGAGTCCATCAATGCCTGATTTGTGCCTAGCTGAGCCAGATCTGAGTCTCACT
>LPNX010581121.1:91330-122161 GCA_001517045.1 Pseudotsuga menziesii | reverse complement strand
TGTAGGGGCTACGTCCACAAACTGCGTTTTATTCCTCTTTCCTCAAAACCACAGTTTATCTGCGCACTCAGCTGCAGATTCCTTCAGCTCTTAATAGCCGCCCACACAGCAGCAGGCTTCTGCGCACACAGCTGCAGATATTTCTTTCTTCCTTACAAAACCCTCTGCGCACACAGCTGCAGAGGTCGTCCACGCACACAGCTGGGACTTGTCCTTTCCTTACAAAAATCAACCTTACTTCGCCTTATCTTTCTTTACATCAAAAATCCTAACCTATCCATTTTACATAAGCGCTTATTTATACTGCGCAGTTTTACAAAACCATGGTCTTAAACCATGGGCACCCACAAACCCTAAACCCTGAATTTAAACCATGGGTTTATTACAAAAAGGGAGGGTTTTGACTTACCCTGACACCCCTAAGACTATTTTGACCCATAGCTCCGCTTACAAATTTCCTAACTAACCGCGGAGTTACCCAATATGGAGTATGCACCCCAACAACAACAAGCACTTCCCATAAGTACTTCCACAGGTCTTTTGAAGTCCGAACAAGTTAACCCTGTCTGGTTCACTGGGCTCACTTGATAAAACCCACTAAGTACAACTTAGGTGGTAACAGCTTACATTTAATTAAGCTAGACTCACTCATTCAATTCGAATGACCTCCTTGGGAATTTGAATTGCTTTGTCATTCATGCTTGTAGCATGATATTGTATGGTATTACTCATTCTTTGTGTGTATATACAGAGCGGCTACTCATTTTGTAGCCCTATTACACCATTTTCATGTATTATTGTTATTAATCTTTGATGAGACTGTGCTTGAGTCCCTAGATAACTGTGTAGATTAATAAGGTCTTCATAAACCTGTCAGAAAAAATCTTGGATGGACTCACTCTCCTTTCTCCTCATGGAATGGTATTGGTGGAGATATTGCTTAGTATTTTTCTTATCTGGCCATTTATATTTGAACAAATCTTCAAATGCTTGTTAGTTCAGAATAGAGTCAGCTGGGAAATTTTTATACCATTTTCTTGCTTCTCCAGCCAGAATTTGAGCAAACAGTATGACCTTAACATCGTCATGGTCCACCTCCTCCAAGTCTATCCAATCTAAGAACCACCCCAAGTGTTCTTCTGCTGAAGACCGTCTCTCCCCATTGAATTTGTTGAGCCTTTTGGAGTATCCTAGAGAGAGGTCATGCAGAGCAGCAGGAAGATGAATAGGGAAAAATATATTTTCCATCCTTGGAGGTATAACAGGGTTTACAAGGGAGATTAATACTGGTGTGATAGAAATCGGTATGTTGTGAGGGACTGTAGGAATGTGGGGAGTTGTGAAGCTGGAAGATGAATGTTTATTATGTTTTGAAGCAGTGGGAGACCAATTTGTGGCAATAGACTTCTATAAGACAACATGATTTAATAGGGCCAACTCAGAGGTAAATATGGGGCACTCTTAGTCAGAAAAGGATCCAAAAATGCCACCCACAGACTCTGAGATCTCGAGTGACCAGTTTGTATGAGAGAATTCAAACGAAGAGGTGTCCAATATCACCTCACATAGGCTGGACTCAAACTTATTCTTGAGAAGAGCTAGTTCCAATTCTTCACCACAATGCTTGGATATATTATGAGTTGAAAAAACACCTTCAGCTGGTAAAGAGAAAGTTTTTTCTAACCTATGCAGCCTGTTGGCTTTCCAAATCAGGCTCTCTGGATCAAAAATTTCTTGAAATGACTCGAAAACAAGGTTGCTCATCATATTAGTCCTTCTAGTCGCCATTATTTCCAATGGATTCACCTTCTAAACATTCATAGTGGAGTCACCAGAGCATACAAAACCAATTGTGTGTCTAAGACTGGCTGCTCAACCAGGTCATAGAACTATGACAATGTCGGTTTCCCAAGGAGATAATAGTGATTAGTCCCCGACAACGACGCCAAGATGTTAACACCCTGTAATTTTCCTATGGTTGTGGTAGGAAGTCACAGGGGTAACCATTTAAACCATTCTTTAGACTCTTTTCTGGCCTATACAGTCAGAGAGGGATCCCTCTATGTCACTAACTCATTCACATATACATATGGCTTTAAACAAGTGGTCAGAAAGCTAGATATCTGATAGGAACGGGTTATTTGTAATTTTTAAAGGTGGTAAAACAAACAAACAAGAAGTACTATTGGGAAATGGAGTCACATCTTGAATCAATCAAGGGTATTATAGTGAATATGAGTGGGTATTTTCCTTTGTAATCTATGGCAAAGTAGGTGTCACATTCAGTCAAATAGATTTAACTAGTGGTAGGGAGAAAGGGGAAAGAGCCCATTGAGGCAATAGATACCTATTCGTGGATGAATATCTTGCACCACCTTTAGCAGTAACAACAATAAATGCAATAACTGATATAGAGCACCTAACAGAGGGTGAATCCCATAATAGTCATCATAAACACATCACAAATCCAATATCCAATGCGATGAGCACTTAATGAAATGAATTCCTCACATACAACTAGAAATCATTCGCAAAAACTTACACAGAGGAAAATGAAGCAAACAAGAAACACAAACTGAGTGTAGAACACCATGATGAATCTCAGAAACGTAGAAGAATATTTCTCATTAACACTTCCAAGAAAGTTACAGAGATATAAAAACCAAGAGAAGAAGACTTTTGAGTGAAAGTTCCAACCCTTTATTAGTCAATTGAGGATACATTTATAGTGTTATGGGCTCCCGATACCAACCTCGAAATAGAGCCAAATTCAATTACAAAATTGGGAATCAATCCTGAATCATTATTTCAAATCCTAACAAACTCCTGAGGTGGAAGATTCGCCATGATTTACACATAAAATAGGAAATATGGGATAAGAGACACACTGCATCAAAAATGGTAATGCGGCGTCTGGGATGCAGGTTTGCTTGATTGAAAATGATGTTTCATAGCACCTCTTAATGGTTTTACTCTCCCAGGAAAAACCTGCACCGTTGAATTTATCCATGCTTCATCTCTATCTCGCACATACACTGATCCTCTTCGTCCTCATACCTTTGCCTTGCAAAATATACCACAGTCGTAGATCTTTTCTATGAGGAATATCATTCATCCCATGATGTGTCCCCTACCCAATTTTGTAATCCCTTTCCTTTCTAACTTTCATGCATGTTTTCATCATGAAATTAACTAGGGCCATAGATCCAATATCCACCAAGCTCTCTGTCATCCAAAGGTGCGGGGTCTACCATATTTCGCAGCACCTCATACTGCTAACCTTTATGCACATTCTCATCGTGAAATCAAATAGGAACCTTGATCAACTCTCCACTAGATCTTCATCATTCAATGATGCAAGGTCTACCAAATTTCGCATCACCTATTTGTTTTACCTTTCATGCATGTTTTGCTGTGAAACACATCTCATCTGTATATCTTCTCCATATAAAATCTCGGTCGTTCAACTGTGCAAGACCTACAAGATTTTGCAGCCTCGACATTTTTTAACTCTCGTGCACATTACAGCCATGAAATGCATATCCACCATAGATATTGTCCTCTCAAAGTCATGGTCGTTAGAATAAGCGGACCCTACAAGATTTTGCAACCTTGACATAAGTTATCCTTTGTGCATGTTGGATTCACAAAATCTCCATCCGTGATTGATATGGGACACCATTCAATATTTGACCACTAAAATATGGAAAGTATAAAAAATTTCGCATACATTCACAGCTCAATCCTTTGCACCTCTCTACTCAGCGAAATCTTTAGTAACCGTTGATTTTCTCTGCTATGTATCTACGCCATTCATTTTTACCACTGCATAACCTATAGAACCTCATTTACGTCCTTCAAGGTCCTAATATAAGGAATATTTAGACCCTATTCCTTCTTTCATCACCGTACTCCCCTATCAACTATTTAGCCCAAAAAGGTGCTAACACGTCTATAAAAGATCTTCAAAATTTAACACTGGTGCTAACAGATAATACACAAAGTAAAAATGACAAACTAAAATTGACCATTAAAGATAAGTTTTATAAATGCAATTATATTTTTAAAACAATATTTCTTGGTATATTCAAACTTAACAAAATATCTCTAATAGATATATAGCATTATAAACTATGTTTGTTAGGAAAAAAAATTATAATTATTTATTTAAGTTGCTTATCTACAATAAAAAAACTTTGAAGTCACATTAGGAGGGTTGTAATGAAATGTAAATTGTATTGTATCATAAAGAAAAAATATGTAGAGGTAAAGTGGTTCTTGTCATTGTAAACATGTTCAAAAATAAATATAGTAATAGATTAATTTTAATGGTTTTCTTAACTAGTTGTGTTAGCATTTGTTACAACTGATTTTACCACACATGGTTGATCACATATTTATGGCCTTCCCTGTCCCTCCACAGACTCTTTCGATCCTGTGGACCAATATTATACTTTGATGTTTCCAATTTCATCCCTAAAAACACCTATTTGTTGTTGTATGCGACTTTTAATCTCATACTCGCGTATATACGCAGATATTGACCTCAAACCCGCGTACATAGGGATGTGTGCATAAATCCAAATATTTTTGGAGTTTTTCTTGATGTGTATCCGAACCACTTGACTCTTGGCCTTCCATATGCCTTGAGATCACTTGGATTTGACCCTCTATTACCCCTTTGGAGTGCTATATAAGGAACCCCTTTTATACATTGAAGAGGAGGAATTGAAGAGCAAGAAAACTATAGTCCATTGTTGTCGTAGCTTTCTTATACTTGAGTTTGCATCCCTTTGTCCCTTTGGAGAAATTTGTGTTCTTCCCAAGCTTTCCTTTTCTTGTGAGCTTTCTATCAAGAGATGGAGGATTGAGGTGGTGGAGGCCTAGGTGGAGGACTCAGTTTCTCTAGTTCGCAGACGTGTCGACAGAGGTTGTCACTTATGTAATCTCTAATTTGATTAATAGAGATATGTTTTCCTGTCCAATGATGTGCATTTAAATGAATATTGAATCCATGGATGTGTTTAATTGCTTATACATTATTGATTATATATGCTAGAATATATCTAAAACCATACTATATAGCATGCTTGTCTTGTTTACTGTTATTGAGAGTGAATTGCTAAAGTAAGCAGGATTGGAAAAAGCTCAACAAGGATCTACTTCAACCATCTAGAATAAGGTATGATTCGGGATCCTTTAGTGTTAGATGTTTGGTTTCTCTTGCATATTGGGAAGGGATTGATTTCTATTGTTTATCTATCTGTTGTGGTACACCCCAAGCCATAGGAATTTTCTCTCCGTAACATCATTGTTGGGAACTTGGCGGCATATATTTCGGGAAGCATTTGTTGGGTTTTTTCATGACTTGTTCTTTGGGAAATAAATAAATATATCAATAGATTAGACATTCTCTTCCACTGAAAGATGAATTTGAGTGGTGAATAACATCAAAATTTCCCCTATACCTAGAACAATAAATTTCTAATCTGTAACATGGATCTAATATCCCTTTGGATAAATTTTACCATGGATCTTAACCACTAAAACTAGAATAAAAAAAGACACTTTACACGTTCTTTAAATTGTAAGTTTGTAACATTGGTACACTTGATTATTTAGAATATGAATGATTATTTGTATCAAGATTGAGAATTAGAATATGTCATGTACAAACAACCTCTTTCCACCATGGAGACCACACAATATTCAGTTCCACATGTAAAACTTATCCCTAATACAAATTCTACAAATTTTCCATTGACTTGCTGTACCATGAAATTTTAACAATGGAAGTAAATAACAAGCATTTGTCTAAAATAATCATTTTAAATTATGTAATCATTCCTACCATGATTGCATCCATACTCAATAAATTTATGTACACAAAAATTTCCATAAAAAATCATTTAAACAAACGCATAGCATTCATTCATTCATAATTGAGAAATTGATATTTTAAGGTCCCCAACTAGATACAAATGAAGAATATTCCTCCTAGTTGTAGGAACTCTATCACACAATCTATTTATATTACTAAGGCCACCCCTAAGTTGGGGCTATCAATCCACAAGGGTGAAGCTTCTCCAATTCTTCTACTCAAGCACACTCACACAACCCTTTGGTGCAAAAACTATTTCCATAGTTGTCCCAATCCACTATCACTCATTCCCCATTAGCATACACAACACAAGGAATCGAACACCCTTATTTTCACTGTAGTCTCTTAGGCATTCCCCATTCCCTTCCAATTCTCTAGCACCGGCCAATGAGTATCTATATTTGGACTCCAGGGACCTCAGTTGTAGGCCAAGTTTTACTCACAAGGGAACCAAGGGCATTAGCACTGTTGTAATCAATAAGATTGCAAGGTTACCAATGATACACATAAAGAATCATATAACAATAACAGAATAAGATACAAGAATGGTAGACATAATAACATATTATATTACTCAATACACATGTGGGTTCATACAATAAACCGAACCAAGTATCTATTTGGATCAACAGCCTATATATACATTTACAAAACGGTTATAGTAACTTCTTGTCGGTTCAACCAACCAACATGACCTATGAAATCGACTTAATCTACAATTAGTCAACTAGCTCCTCCAACGTCTCCCTGAGCACAAAATAGTTCTTCATCCCGAAGAAACAGGGAGGTGGAAAAATTGTTGTCTTGAGTAATTTCTATAATGCCTTGTCATGGGTTGTGTTTCCTTATTGATGGTTGCTTCTGTATGCAGACTTCCACAATTTCTTTTGCAGTAATTGCTAACTGGTGCTGGAACTCCTCTCAAGTGTGGAATTCCTTCTGGATGTTGATAGTCAAATTTGTGAGACTTGACAAGTTTGGAATATTTTGGTGTATGTTCAAGTTAACAATGTTGCTCATGTCAAGTCCTAGGATTTGTGATTTTTCCTTGATAGTGTCGAGTAGTATTTTCATATGAGGATGAATCTTATCGAGCCTGACTAGGCTAGGATTAGCTTAGCTGATCTACGGGTGTTCTTGTTTCTCTAATTTGTCTATTTTTCCCTTCTCTAACACAAGCTGGTCCTGAATTGTCTTCTCCATTTCTTTCATGCTCCCTCATTGTTCTTGCAATGAACTAATGATCTCACGAGTATCCCACACCTCCTAAAACACTTGGTTGTAATAGGTGAACTAATTCCTCAAGACTTCTTCTGTGGAAATGGATTCTGTGATATGCTCCTTCAATAAGTTATGAGATGTTGAGAATGTTGTATACCGATTTCTCAATAATATAGAGGTCTCTTATGCTTGTTCTTCTTTATTTTCCTGTAACTATGCCTGAAAATGCTACACGACACTTTCAAAAAGTTTATATGCTTTCTCTATCGGTATGTCAATGTCGACCCCTTCCGGTGCTATGATGACTTGTCTTGCCAAATTATGACATCTTGTTAGAAATTCAGCTTGTTATGTATTTAGTTTTTCAATTTGTTCTTTCTTTTCTCTCTTCTTAGCCTTGGCTCCTTATTGATGGCATCCACCAGTTGGTCTAGCTCTTCTTCTATGATTTTTTGTGTGTCCACTGTTGTGGTCAATCCTAGCTGATCCATGTGAACAACTGATGGTATTTGTTGGTGTGTCAACTATACTTGATTTTGGTGTTCCTTTTTCTTTTTTCTTTTGCTATTTTATATCTTTTCTTCTTCGTCTCTCTTGTTCTATGTTTTGTGCTTAAACTTCTTCTGTCGACGGGGGTACGGTCCGTGTTTTCTCTACGGTGTTGTTTGGTACAATAGGATTTATTAACTGAGTTTATGGTGGGGGAACAGTAGATGGTGGTGTATGTGAAGGTGGTGTGGGTGAGGGAAGAGGTGGTGGTTACTATGAGGTCGATGGAAGGGTTGGGATGTAATCTATCGATAGAGGGTTTTCTACCAATTTTGGTGATTCGATCAGTTTAGTGGCTTTGGCATATTCTTCATTTCTGACTATTTCTTGACTTGGTGCTAATAATTCAACTTGGTTAAGTTAGACAACTTATTCCAAAATGTCCCTTTCATCTTCTTCATTATCTGGGTTAGGGAGTAGAGGGTTTTCGATGGATTGTGGGATAAATGAGGAGGTTTGTGTTGCCACAATTTCAGAGGTTTTGTTTGGCTTCCTTTGGAATGTGGATTTGATGACTCCTATGATTTTTGATCTTGGTGCAGAGCTTTGTGGTTGGTTAGGGATTTGGGGGATGGTTAAAATTTATTGTGGATTTTCTGAAATGGTAACCGACCTAGTTATCATTAGCTGCTAGACGGTAGGAAAAATGTTTGGGAGTCGATTAATGAAATATTGTAGGTCGACATATTTATCTACTCTTGTCTGGAGATTATTGGGTAGTGATTGAAAGTACGGATTTAGGGAAGGTGTTGGTGTAATAGAGGTCGAAGTTGGTAATCCTTCTTCAACAATTCGGGTCAGTGGTGGGGGTGGTGGGGTGGAAGTGAGATCGACTGGCTCAACCTCAAGTGGAGTAACAATTTTTACCTTTTTTGCTTGAGGTTTCTTTGCTTCTTCTACAATGAAATTCTTGAATTGTTACTCTACTGTTATTTTATTTTTAGCAGCATATTCTAAGATTTGCGCAATGTTATTATGTAGTTCATCTTCATTGTCTGACTATTTGGGGAGTAACAGCCTGTGTTTCCCCTTTCCTTTAACTAGGTTCCTCCTCTTCTTTCGAGATTTAGATAATTCGGCAGCTAGCTAATGGATGTTCTCTTTTGTCATTGCATACTCTAGAGGCAGGTTGTTGGATTGGGTTTCTTCATTTGTTTGTACTGCTTCCTCCAACTGATGTTATGTCGGTGGTACTATAGCAACTTGTAGAGTGTTAAATTATTCTGTCGCGGTATCCTCCAGGGTGAAAGTACTGATATGAAGATGTACTTCATATTCCTCTTCTTTTTGGTCATTCAAAGGCTCAACAATCGGCTGATCGACCTTCTTTACAATTGTTTGTATGCCTAGATTGGTGTTAGACTGTCAAGTTAATTCTGCAAAGATGTCTTCGGCTGATGGGTAAAATTTGAGGGGTTCAGATTTTCCTCATGCCCCGTGTAGGTACCAGACTGAAGTGTAGTCTAATTCTAGTTGGCTATGTGTGGATGGCGGCAGGCATCTTCGGATAATCTTTGGTACCCTCCAACTAGCGTTTTTTATTTTTTAAGTTTTGGAACAAAGTATCCACCTAGGTGCGCTGTAATTCCTGATGATTCCTAGCCTTTGAAAAGATTTAAAATTCCACATACGAATTATGTTTGGTTCATCGAAGTCCATATCTCCAACAAGTCAGATATAGTACATTGCAATCCATATGATTAGGGAAGGAAATATAATTGGTGTGCCCTCTTCTTGACATTTTGCGCAGGTGTTTTTGATAAGGTCTGCTAGGTACTATGCCCAATGGTAAATGTTTCCTCTTTCTTATAATTTATCGATGGCTTCCAACATGTCCAACTTTAAGTTGGAACCGCACCATGTGGTTTTTAGGCCGACAGAGACAATTTTTGCCACTATTTTGGGTGTGGTGAACTAAATTTGGATGATTACTAATCCTCTTGAGTTCTTCCCTGAAGGTGCTCATGTTAGCTTCTCAACTAAAGCTGGGTTTGATCCTACAGGGACTGTTTCGCCTTTGTTTGAAAACCCAGTAAACTTGTAGATTATGTCTCCTGATACCTTGACAGGTTTGTCGAAGTGAAATTTGCCATTGTGGTATCGGTTAAAAATAAACCGTTCGATGATGTCCTTTGTTCCTGCAAAATGTTCCATGAGATCTGTGTTTATGTACATGAGGATTGTGCTTGCACTGACCTTTTGGGCCTCCTCCATCATTTTCCCATATTTGTATGACCATTTCTTAACTTCCTTCCACAATATTTCCCATGATGTTTATATAACCTTTGCTTTGCAAATGTTATTCAGTATCTGTATTAGTCGAGTTGTGGTTGATTCTAACTCTTTCATTTTGTTCATTGAGGACCTTGTATTTTTCTTTTTATGTGCCATTGTGTCGGTTGAATGCTCTAGATCGCACATAGGTATCTTGGTGTCACGGGTTTGATAGCTCTGATTTTCTAGCTCTTCGTGGAGTGATGTTTGGTCTTCCTCTGGTGTGGTATTTATAGAAAAAATAAGTGGAGAGGGTGATGATATGGTAGATTAAAGTTCTAATGGCATATTTGACTGTGAAGGATGATCCTTCGAGGGTTCTTAAATGAATATTGATTTTTTCGCTGCTTTTGTCGATGGTCATTATTATTTGATTGGATCATTGAGCCTTATTTATGTCGATGTGCGTCATGGTTGTGGAAATGTCAGTGGGATGGGTGATATTCATCGTGTCTATGATTGTGCTATCGGTGGTTATATCTTCCAAATAGTTATCTACTACTTCCTTCCTGGGAATTTGTCCAAGGCCCTGTCATTTTTTTTTTGTATTTTTTTCTTTTTGTGTTTGGTTTTTAGGTTTTTATAGTTTTTTATTTGTTTTTTCAATTTTTGTTAACAGTCATGTAATCTTTTTTTTTTTTTAGTTTTCGTTGCGTTTTAGTCAGGAACCATTAACAGGTTTCTGAAATGCACTGCCTTGTAACGTTTCCAGTCGGAATGATCCATTAGCATTGATTTCTTTGACAATATATGGTCCCATCCATTCTGTGTGTAATTTTTTTTTTTTTTACTTTTACTCGACTGTTATACAACAATGCAAGGTCTCATACCGACAATTTTTTATTTCTAATATTCCGATCATGCCAAGATTTTCGTTGTTATTTTTGGATCTCCTGGTGTTGTATTACAATTAGTCGATGCTCCTCTAGTTTAGCTAATTGCATTAGTCTCTCTTTCTTGGCCTCTTCGACATATATGTGCAATATGTCAGAAATTAATGGTGTTTGTTGTCGAAAGTACAAAGGAATGACCGCTTCCTGGCCATAAAAAAGTTGGAACGGTGTCTGATCTGTCGATCGTTTCCACGTTTTTCTATATGCCCATAGGATAGAAATATTTTTTTTGTCCCAATCATATTTGTCAGTCTTACATATTTTGGTTAAGCCTCTAGTCAAGGTTTTGTTAAATGCTTCAATTGCACCATTGGATTGAGAATGATATGTTGTGCTCCTTCTGTATTCGATTTTAAATTAGTCTGTCAAAGCTACAATTGTTTTTTTTATAAAGTGTGACCCATGATTGTTGATCAAGGTCAGTTGACACCTAAATCTGGTAATAATATTTTCATATATAAGTTTCATAGCTACTTCACTAAAGTAGTTTTCGACAGGTTTTGCTTCTTCCCACTTAGTAACATATTCGACTGTTGTTATAATATAGTGTGCTTCGTTCCTTCTAGCATGTATTGGAAATGGTCCTATAAAGTCAATCACCCAAATTTCAAATGTTAAACTTGGATTTAATGATATTAAAGGCATCTAGGTACTTGGTAGAGGCTAACCTAATCATTGGAAATGGTCACATTTACTAACAAATCTTTGGCAATCACGATATAAGGTCGGCCACCATAATCCCAACTGTTGGATTTTCTTAGTAGTCGTGTTAGACTAAAAATGTCCTCCATCTGGGCCATAATGTGCTTCATGCATTATACTTTCTCTTTCATGATCCAGAACGCATCGACGGAGTACCTCATCTAAACCGAATTTATAGAGGAACCCATTTATTATGCTATAAGGTGCAGCTTTCATTGCTAAAATTTTCTTCTTTTTGTCACTCATTCCTTCTGGTGCTTGTCCATTTTCTAGGAATTGTTTTCTTTCTATGAGTTCGGAAGGTACAACTTCTATTCTAAACATATGTGCATTTGGTAGGCCATCTTAGACTCCAGTCGGTTCTTCCCCTGTATTGATTCTCGGTAGGTGGTCAGGTCCTACAATTGTTTTTCTCGGTTGAACTATGACTTCAAACTCAAATTCTTGAAATAATAATAACCAACTGTCACATTCTACCATGACGTAAATGTTTATTAACTAAGTATTTTAATGTTTGGTGATCAATGTAAAATACAAAGGGGTTATCTAACAAGTAGTGTCTATGTTTTTTTAATACAAAGACCATTCCTAGTGCTTCCCTTTCCATCGTTGAGTAATTATGTTTAGACTTATTCATTTTTCTACTACTGTATACGATCGTATAATCCATTCTGTCGTCTCATGGTTGCGTCAATATTGCACCAATTGTTATACCGGATGCGTCGATATGTACATGAAATTTTACTGACCAACTTGGCAATTGTAAAATAGGTTCTTTGACTGGTTTTTTCTTTAAAATTTCATATGATGCATCACCCTCTTGATTCCATTCATATTCCTGATTTTCTTTTAGTAACTCTTCTAAGGGGTATGTCATTTCTGAATAATGACGAATAAATTTCATGTAGTAGCCTGTATTCCCCAATAAAATTCTGACTTATTTCGGGTTAACTAGTGGCTTCAAGTCGAGAATGATTATGATTTTTGCGAAGTCGACCTTGATACCTTCTTTACATACAATGTTACCTAGAATAATTCCTATAGGGGTTAAAAAATACATTTCTTTATATTAAGTGATGACTGAATTTGTCGTCATATTTCTAACATTAATCTCATCCATTTGCAGTGATCTTTTAACACAGATTAAATTGTCCAGTCGTCGAAATACACAACCATTTTTTTGTAGTTATTTCCTGAAATTATTTAACCACTATTCTTGAAAATACAGCTAGTGCATTTTTCAGAGCAAACGACATGACTTTTTATGCGAATGAGCCAAATTCGCACATGAACATTGTTTTCTTTTGGTCATCCTTGGCAATCAGTACTTGATTATAGCTTGAGAACCCATCTGTAAATGAATAACATTCATGTCCTGCAATTTCATTGAGAATTTCATCTACGAAAGGAGTCGAAAATGGGTCTGTAAGAGTGACTTTGTTGAGTTCGTAGAAATATAAACAGATTCTTAATCTTGTCAAGTCATGCTTCTTTGGTTGTACAACCATTGGGCTTTCCCATTTTGATTGGTTGATAGGATAGATCATTTTGGCCACTAACATATTGTCAATTTCTTTCTTCACTATCTCTTTATATTTGTGAGCAACTTTGTGTGGTCATTTCTTTATTGTTCTTACATTTTCTTTTATGTCGATCTTCATTTCTCCCATTTCTTGAACTAATCCTTTAAGATCGTTATAATCCCGAGCGAAGACATCTTGAAATTATTTTAGCAAGTTGACTATTTCTGATGTTTTCTCCTCATTCCAGTAATCTCCAATTTTTGCAAGTTTGGGTCTATCATTGTTAGAGATGTCGACTTCTTTTGTTTTAATTTTTGCAATCATCCATTCAGGCTCCTTGATTTCATTAATTTGTTGAATTCCTTCTTTGAATTGTGAAAATGTTGCTAGTTCAGGTTCTTCTTTTTCTATGGTTTCAAATTATAGTATTGTTCTAACTGGTCTCGTTGTTTCATGATGATTAGTTTTCCATTGAAATTTTTTCCCCCTTATATGTTTGGTTTCTAGTCGAAGTCTTGTCAATTGTGGTACTTTGTTTGACTGAATATTATGACATGAGACTTTTGGTCGGTCATGAGTTTCTGTTGAACTGTTATTAACTATCGATTTTAGAAATGTTTTTATTTTCTTTGTAGCTTTTGTTAGTTGGTCATCTTTACGTATAAACTTGAAGTCCCTGATGAAATTTTATTTAAGTTCATTCCATAAGAAAGTTTCACGTTGTGCTTCCTGCATTTTGTACGACTTGTTTGGTAGGTCATCTAATGTTGATGGGAATAGGTGAGGCCATAGTCGTTCATCTTTATATCCAAGTATTTTCCACTCTTTTCACATATACTTATGTGTTTTTAAATATCCTGGAATTGTGTTAAGACTGGTATTTGTGATTTATTTGTTAGCTTCTTTCCTCCAAATCTTTCAACAAAATACGTTGAAGCCATCGACCATGATTGTAGTCTCTACTGGTGAGTATCCCACCACCGAGAAACTTGTCCCGTAAATGTTTCAAATAGACTTTGAAGTCAGTCATGTTCACCTATATTTTTGGATACTTGTTCAACATGAAGGATGAGGGATTCCCACTCTTTATACCTAAGTGACGGTCTATTTTCTATTTTCATTGGTGCTAGGGATGGATGTTCCCTAACTTTTCTTTCAAATAATTTTGGTATTATAGACACAGAAAAACCTTGACGTGTGTTGTAATCACTCAGATCACTAAGTTACCAATAATACACATCAGAATCATATAATCATCACAGAGACAAGAGAAAAGAATAGTAGGTTGAATAACAGCTTATATTACACAAAACACATATGGGTTCATACAAACATCAAACCGAACCAAGTTCATATCTGGTTCAACGGCCTATTATATATGATTACAAAACAGTTGTGAATAACTAAATGTCGGTTCAGTCAATCGACATGACCTATGGAGGCCGACCTAATCTCTAATTAGTTGGATAACTAGTCTAGTCGGCTAACTGACTAGCTCCTCCAACATCTCCCCCAAGAACAAAATCTTTCTTTGTCCTGAAGAAACAAGGGAGGTACTAAAAAATATCCTGTCTGAAGTAGTTTCTTCCAATTTCTCTGTCTTCATGGGTTGTGCAGTCAAATGGATGGTCGTTTCTATACACATATCTCCACAATGGCTTCTGCGGTAATGGCTAGTTGGTGCTGAAATTCTGGCCGATTATGGAGGGCATTCTGAATGTCAATGGTCAAGGTTGTAATGCTTGACAGAGTCAACATTTTTTCTTGTATTGAGAGGTCTGTGATATTACTCATGTCGAGGCCCAAAAATTGAGCATTTTCCTCTGTTGTGTCAAGTAATGTTTTCATATGTGGACAAATCGTGTCCAGTGTGTCAAGGCTGGGGATTGTCTGGTTCATCCATTGATGTGCATGTTTTTCCAATTTTTTGAGCTTCATTGTCTCCAGTACAATATGATCTTGTACTATGCTCATCATTGCTTCTTCTAGACCTTGTTGATTTTCCAATGTTTTGATATGTTCACGAGTCTCTCTAGCTTGCTGGAATACTTGGTCGTAATTGGTATACCAGTGTCACCATACTTCTTATCTAGTGGGAGACTTGTCCAAATTCTCTTGCAGTACCTTGTGGGATTCTGAAAATGAAGTGTACTAATGTCTCAGTAGCACAGAAGTATCCTCTTTTTGCTCATTTTTCTTTGCCTGAACTTGTGTCTGAAGGTTCGACATGACACTTTCAAACAACTGGTAAGATCTTTCCAATCATTTGGTCAAGAATTCTACTTGTTATGCTTTAATTTTCTCTATTTTTCCCACCGCATTTGATTTCTTATTGCATCCTCTTTATTTAGGGCTTCCAATAGTTGGTCAAGTTCTCCATCCCTAAGTTTTGGCGTATCGAGTGCAATAGTCGATCCTAGCTTATGAAGGTGGATAATTGTTAGTACTTGCTGTGTCTACTGTTGTTCTCTTTTCTTTTACCTTTTTTTTAGAGTGATGGGCCACCACTGCTGCTGTTGGTACTGATTCTGGTTGCTATTGTTCTGTTGCTGCTATGCCTAATGTTCTTCTGTCGGTGGATTCTCAGTCGGTTGTACTTATATTATAGTAGGGTTTACTCGCTATAATTCATGGATGGTTTTTGTAGCTGTTTGTACATCCAGTGGTGATGAATATGGTGACTCTGTATTTGGAGGAGGCTCTGAGGATGGTGGTGGTGAAGGAAATGGTGAGTGTTCTGGGGTTAATGGAGTGGTCGAAATGGAACTTATCGGCATGGGATCTTTGAATTCCGGTTGCAAGTCGACAGGATTATCAGTATCCATAGAGTCGAAGAGGTTATCCAATTCCTGATTTGCTAATTCGATAACTTGGTGATTTGTATCCAAATGTACTTCGTCTGCTTCATTAACTGGAAGGGGATGATTTACAATCGATGGTGTGAAGGATGAAGTTCATGATGCAACAACTTGGGACGTCTTGTTGGGATTTCTAAGAAATGAGGATTTAAGGATCCCCACAACTCTTGGTTCTGGTGAAACTTGTTGTGGTTTACCGGCCTTCTCAATGAGGGTTTGTCGTGCTAAGCTCGATTTGAAAAGTGTACATGTAGTGTTTATTTCCTGAGCTTTTAGGAAAAGGTGGGGGAGGTTGTTGATAAATTTCTATAAATCGACATCTTTATCAATTTTTTCCTTGAGTGTCTCTGACACTGTGCTTTGTACAAGTCAGGTGAGATGATGTCAGTTGGTGCTAGTGTATCTTCTTGTATTATTTGAGTTGGAGATGGGGGTGGAGGGGTGGAAAATAATTTTTTCTCCAACATGTCGAAGAAAGCATCACATTCCTCAGTCCAATTGTACTCTTGGTCATCTTTCAATATCTCTTCCAACGGGTACGTCATATCTGAGTAATGACGAATGAATTTTCTATAATAGCCCATGTGTCCTAATAGCACTCTAACTTTCTTTGGATTTACTGGGGGTTTTAGATCAAGAATAATTTTTATTTTTTCAAAGTCGACTTTGACAGCTTCCTTTAATACAATATGTCCCAGTAGAATTCTTATGGGGATCAAAAAGATGCATGTCTCAGCAAAAGGCAAGCTTGGGAAGAACACAAAAGTGCTCCAAGGGACAAATGGATGTAGAATTAAGCACAAGTTTCGGCAACAATGGACTATAGTTTCTTTGCTCTCAATTCTCTTATATTCCTTCAATGTACCATAGAGTTCCTTATATATCTTTTCAAAGGGGTAATGAAAGGTCGAATCCGAGATATCTCAAGGCATAGGGAAGGCCAAGAGTCAAGTGAGTCGGATCCATGTCAAGGAAAACTCCAAACATATTTGGATTATGCACACATCCCGATGTACACTGTTTTAGGGGTCAAACCCATGTATATACGTGATCAAGGGTTTAAAAGTCATGTGTATAATTTTTTACATGTTTTTAGGGATGGTCAAGAAAACATCAAAGGACAAAAAATGGTCCAAGGGGTCTAAGGAGTCTGTAGAGGGACAGGGGAAGGCCATACAAGTGTGATTCACCTAGAGTGGTAAAATCAGCTATAACAGATGCCCCCTAATGTGTGAGGTCAGAGGGGTCATACGATGGCCGAAATACATTATAAGTCCATCCTAGAAGTGGAGTGATGAAGAATCCCAAATGGAAGACCAACCACCCAATTAGCATAGTACAATGATACAACTCTGCAAATACATATAGCAGTCCTGGATACATAAGAGTACAATGGCCATGAATAGGCATGATACTATCACATAAGTGGTCATTTCCACGTACAATATACATAGATCAAAATATCCATGATGAAGATATACAAAGGACCATGATCTCCATAATCGCTGAAGATATACAATGGATCAAGATCTCCATAAGAGATGGAAATGTCTGACATATATTGGAATCAAATCATGAGAGCTGAATTCTCATGAACACTGGCACGATCAAGGAGGTAGCATATAAGAGATGCCACCAATCTGGAAGGTCTTCTACACAAACTGCTATGAGTACATGTCCTACTATGTGAATAGAGGTGTCAAGGTCGAACATAGTAGTCCATCGTCTGATTACTGGTCATTGATGTATACCGTTAATAGATGCGAGATCACCCACCGATAATGAAAATGGGAATCAAGGTACTAGAGTGCAAACTAATAAGTGGGAATAAATGTGTTTAGGTCAAACACTTGAGAGGATCCATCGATCAGGGGACATTGATGTATTCCCAAAGACTGGCGATGGCAAGAGAACCTGCCACTGATGACTGCAAGTCTCAAGGCACTCAAAATGACTCTAGATTCCAATCCCAGAATAAATGATCTGAAGTCGATGGGATGAAATCTGCTAGAAGGAGGGCATTAAGGAATCCCCCATCATCCAACACAAGGTACTCAGCAAAGCTGTATAATGTGGAAGGAATTGATCATAAGGTGCACGAACCAGTAACTGTACCGGGAATGGCCGACATGCAAAGTCAAGATCACTGAGGAATGGCCGACTCAGGTTTCAACTTCCTTCGAACAAGAGCATAACGGAAAATGGTGACTAAATAAAGGTAGCATAGACTCGATATACAAACCGGGACATCTCTGCGACAAAGTAGGCATCGACAAGGGATCCATGGGGACTGGAAGCTTAACCAGTCGGTGGAGATAAAATTAGATAAATGAGTATAGCTCCTAAAGTCAAACTATAAACCCAACCAATGGATGTGATATAGAGTGCTCTGTTCAAAGGAAACACGACTCAATAGCTGCCAAAGATAACATCTTTCCTTGTCCGGCTTTTTGGTTTTTTTTTATTTTTTTGGACTTTTTCAAATATTTAAAAAGCTTGAAAAAAAATAAAACTGCTTTATAGTTACAGACTAGGAGGAGACAAGTGTCATAGGGGAAAACAAACTAGTTCCAAGCAGTGGAACATAGATATGCTCAATGCAAGGACACATGTGTAGGATATCGACACTTGGGGGAAAATCCCCTCCTGGTAAAAACAGAATCAAGCTGCAAAGGATATAGAAAATGGCTCTGCATGGATAGACATGAGACAAGGTCGGGCTATATGTCTGAAACGTAATGTCAGGGAAGCCGGCATAAAGATCAATAAGGCAGGAAAAGCTCATGATAATGCAATTACAACTTGACATATGGGAGTCCTGAGGGAAATAGGCTAGAAAAATATCAAGAGGAGTATGAGGCTCTTGTGAAATGTCATGGCAGTACTATACAACGGACTCCCACACCCTAAAGGACAAAACGTCAGCATGGGCACCAAATGCAGATAAGGCGTTAACTAGGGTACCCATGTAAGGTCAAGCTCTACCACTCAAACCATGCCACTTCTAAAATAGAAAGAAGGTTCCATGACATAACAGAGTGGGTTTGTACCTAAGGCTATGATGAAACGGTCATAAGGTCATGCAAAATGCAAATGGTGATGAAACCTAACCTATATGCCAGTTTAGACATGATACTTGAGATCGGCACGAATGGTTCAATCCAATGGCTGAAACGGCACTAAAAAAGGTCTCCTACATCATGAATTAGGTCAAAATGGTCCAAAATGATTAGAAATGGTACAAACTATAGAAAAGGGGGTAAAAATTTTCAAAAATTTGAAAATTTTTTATAAATAGTGAAAAAATTCAAAACATTATAAAACATTTGAAATTTTTACCTAATTGAGCTCAGATTTTCAACAACGAATTCCAGGAGATCCAGCTGGCGGAATCCACTACCGTTTCTTCCAGGTACTTACCCATGCTCTTCTCTTCCATTACAATGCAATTTTTATCAAATTCCATGGTCATTTGAGGTTTCTAGGCCAATCTAAAAAAGGCGTTGCGGCCCACATGGAAATTGAGGGTTTTTCCATGTATAGGGCTGGATATACATAGAAAATGCCCTCACAGTCATGTACATACGCAGTTGTTTGGAAAACAGTTGCATATGCGGTTGCACATGAGGTTTTTTAAGTCATCTAATGGGCAAAATTGCAATTTTTTTTGCAGGATGGTCTTAGAATGGAGAGAGCGTGAACATGGTGAGGTAGAGGAGGTAGTAAGGGCTGATCTAATGGCTCAACAAGCTCTACGTGCATGTGGGCTCTACAAGTTTTGGTGTCTTGGTGGCTTGAGGGCCAAACCAAGACTATTGTAGATGTTGGTGGATTACTGGGATCCAGACTCCGAGTCCTTCCAGATAGATGGGGTGTCCCTCACTATAGAGGTGGAGGACATATACTTTATTACTGGACTTTCCCGATGGGGGGAAGTAGTGAACCTTCGTTCTCGCGGTGGGCTTGGAGGTGGCCTGACTATCGATGAGTACATTGCAGTGTACTACTATCCAGACACGGAGAAGGTGGGGATTCAAATCCCAACCAACTCCATACAATTACTGGGCCTAAAGGCCATACTACTAACATTGGGCAGGATAGCAAGCTTGGCTTCACTCCACCAGGCCTCGCGGCATTTGATGTTCTACATAGTGGAGTGCATGAGACCCACGGTCTATGATTGGAGCACTACACTATTGAGCAACATGAAACATCAGCTTAGTGAGTGTAATATGGGTAGAGTGCGGAACTTTGGGTTCAACAGCATATTCAACACATTTTTCTTTGAGCGTGTTCCAGGATTGAGCCCTAGAGTTGACGTTCCTCTTCACCGGGTTCGAGATCCGTCCCAATGGCGTTGGGCAGATGCGATGCGCAGACTGGGGGGAGGTAGGGTTTCCAACCCCTATCCAGCTGAGTTCTTTCCCTGGTGGTGATGATAGATAGTTGCCATCGATGACTACCCCTATGCAGGGATTTATTTCCAGGGGGACCCGAACATGCCGCTACCACCAGGATTGGCATATGGTGACATTGGTAACGAATCTCGACCCTCTCTTTATTTAATTTTTGAGTTATTCAATTTTTTTGTGTTTTCTGATTATATGGAATCAAAAGACATATTTTTGTGTGACAATACATAGTGACATCTACCATTTGTATGCAGATGTGGAACCATGGTGGCCTGAAGGCTTCCCTCATCACAGATGAAGGGGAAGAGGAGATGATATCATGGGTGTGGATGCGGAGTGGACGCTCCAGAGCATTCATACCAATTTTGTGAGGCTGACACATAGGGTTTCCATGGCGCAAGTCGAGGACTTGCTTGAGGCTATGCAGCGCCAGGTGGTGGGTGTACCATGAGCATGGGTGCAATTATTCCGACAGCTAGCTAGAGCCGTAGTGACCTTCCATGATCACAACCCCCCTCCTCCTCCACAGGATTAGATACCTAGGAGTTGTACATTTTTTTATTACCGTTTATTATATTTTGGTGGCTCGAGAGCCCCATTTTTTTATCATGACACTATGTATTACCACATTTTGGATGTTATATAAAATTTTTATGGCGATCAGTTTATTTATTTACATGTGTAAAAATTTGTGTTTGTGATGAATTTATTGTGTATGAAACAAATGCCAATCTAACAAGTAGTTAGCATATGAGTCAGCAACTTGATTATTAATTCTTGGAATATGTATGTATGTTATATTGTCAAATTGTTGTTCTAATAATCTCACACGTAAGAAACTTCTTAATAACATCAGATCTCTAACATGGTACAAACCATTAAGCTGTGACGCTACTAACTCCAAATCAAGACGTACCTCAAGAGAGAGAATGCCATGTGAAATGGCATCCCGTAGAAGCTCAATAATGACACTATATTCAGCCACATTGTTTGAATATGGCCGCAAACATATGCTTCCTGAAGACAGTACCTGACCCATAGGAGTATAAATCACCCAAGTAGAACTGGTTGAGTGTTGAGTGTGACGGCTCGCACCATCCGCGAGTCCTATGTAGGTGGAAGATTCCATTGACATCTTCCAAAAGAAATGGAAACTAGTCACAAACCTAATCACGATAAGAAAAATACCTAACTATGCAAAATTGTACAATAATATATAATAAGCAACCCTGGATGAAAATCATGCATAGTACTTCTTGAGATAGAGCCCATTTCTAGGCTTCGCCAAGGCCATTCCCTTATAATCCACTAACTCATAGGCACCCTTCTCTAACACACATTTGATGACGTAAGGACCATGCCACATGGGGTTAAACTTGCCTAACCCCAAGGGTTCTTTCAGTTGATCCCACAAAAGGACCAAGTCTCTCTCACTAAACCTCCTTGGACAGACAGACTTATCATACTAGACCTTTACACGATGTTTATTTACTTCTAGAGCCACCAAGGCATCTCAATGTTGCTCATGAAGTTGCTCAAGGTGGACCAAACACTCCTCCAATGGTGAAGTGTCTAGTAAGAGTTCTACAGCTATCTTTAAAGAAGGAATCTCGCATTCAACCGACAATATTGACTCCACTCCATGTACAAGTTGATATGGAGAAAAACCCATGGCCATCTTAACAGCGGTTCTATATGCCCACAAAGCAGGATATAACATGATGTGCCAATTATTCTTGCTCTGTGCGATGGTTCATTGGAGAATGGATTTGAGTGATTTATTCACTGCTTCTACCTGTCCATTCACTTGAGGGTAGTAAGAGGAGGAATGCTCTTACTTGTACCCTAACTTTGATGCCAACTCTTCCATCACACGATTCTGAAAGTGCGAGCCATGTTCAGTGACAAGCTCTTTTGGAATTCTGAACCGAGTAATAATCTAGTTGAATATGAAGTGCGCGGCTGTCTCACCATCAGATTTAACTGTAGGCATAGCCTTAGCCCATTTCGTGAAGTAATCAATAGCCACTATGATATGATGATGCCCCCCAGCTGAAGCTGGGTTGCAATCCATAAAATCAAGCCCCCACTTAGTGAAGGAACTGGCAGTGATGATGGGATGTAACGGGGCAAATTTCGAGCGCATATTACATGCAAACACCTGGAAAGAGTGGCACCTCTTGACTGCATCTACACAATATTTAAAGATTGACAGCCAGAAATAACCCACTCTTAATATTTTTTGTGTTGTAGAAATCCCAGATAAATGACCACCACACGCCCCTCTGTGGCAATCATTCAGCACTATCTTAGCCTCTTCATGAGTTAAACAATGTTGTAAAATGGAATCTACCCCATGGCAGTACAAAGTGTTATCCACTATGAGGTAATTCTTAGACACGTGACATAATCGTCGTCGTTCATCTCGTGAGAGGTGAGTAGGGACCTTCAATGTTTGTAAATATATAATGATATCCCCATACCATGGGTCTAAAGTTGATATTAAGAAGATGTGTTCATAAACAAACGTATCTTCACAAACCAACTCCTCGGCCTCGCTTGGGAAATCCGATATAAGCTCTGCAAAAATTAACGACTTCTTTGATTTTGCCGAAACAAATTCGAGATCGAATTCTTGCAGGATGAAAATCCATTTATTATATTTTCCCCCAATCATCCTTCGAGTGAGGATGAATTGAAATGGATTGACATGGGCTACAACCAAGGTCTGGCGAAGGAGAATATAATGTCTCAACCATTGAACCACATGTACAGTAGCTAAAGCAAGCTTCTCAACATGAGAAACAAAATTTCTGCATCAATAAGGTTTTGGGTCAGATAGTATATGACATGCTCTTGGAGTTCTTCATCCTCTTGAACCAAAACCATACCAATCGTCTCCATGGATGCAGCCACATAAAGTAGAAAATCATGGCTATAGTCTGGGGGACTAATCATCGGGGCTAATGCTAGGGCTCGCTTGAGCGCATCAAAGGACTCCTGGGCTCGCTCATCCCAACAAAAGGTGGTGTCCTTCTTCAAAAGATGCATGAAGCCTCTTGAACTAAAAACCATACCAATCATCTCCATGGATGCAGCCACATAAACTAGAAAATCATGGCTATAGTCTGGGGGACTAATCACCAGGGCTAATGGTAGGGCTCGCTTGAGCGCATCAAAGGACTCCTGGGCTCACTCATCCCAACAAAAGGTGGTGTCCTTCTTCAAAATACGCATGAAGCCTCTAGTCAAATTGGCAAAATTGACAACAAATCTCTGTAAGAAGTTTGCCATGCCTTGCAAACATTGAATATGATGAATATTTTTCAGGGGAGACAACTGAAGTATTTCCTCAACCTTCAAAGGGTCAACTCTTATACCCTCTTTAGAAACGATGAATCCTAACAAGCGACCTAACTTCACACAAAATATGCACTTATGAGGATTTAACCTTACCAAATAATGGCGGCATCTTTCGAAGACCAATCTCAAGTCATAGGAATGACGCATTCTAATACGAGAATGAGCAGCAAGGTCATTTAAAAATACTTTGATAATTGACTTGAGATCGTGGAAGATCAAGGTCATTTCCTTCTAAAAAGTAGCTCTAGCGTTCTTAAGGCCAAAAGGCATTTTCTGATATGTAAACATTCCCCAAGGACAAATAAATGCAGTCTTATGTTGGTCCTCAAGTTTAATTTGTATTTGACTGTATCTAGAAAAGCCATCCATAAAGGAAAAAACCTCACTACCCACACACTCATCCAAAATATGATCAATAAATGGTGTGGTGAAATTGTCCTTAGGATAGGCACGATTCAAATCATGGAAATCAGTACATATGCGGATCGCTCCCTGCTTCTTATCCACTGGAACGGGGTTTGAAACCCACTCCGTCAAGGGAACAAGATAGATAAAACCGACTTTCAACGGTTTCTCTATCTCTGCCTTAATCGCAGGTGCTTTCCTAGGATTCACCACACGCAAGCATTGTCAAACAGGCTTAGCGTTGGGATAAGTCTTAATCTCATGTTCGACAATACGAGGGTCGATACCTGGCATTTCATCATAAGACCAAGCAAAGATATCACGAAATTCCTTAAACAGCTCGGTGTATTATTGAATCTTAGCATGAGAACATTCTGCCCCAACATAGACATTCTCTATCCTGCTAGGATCACGAGAGATATTGATATGAATAATTGAAGATATGTTTTCCATGTTTCCATCAGCCATCGGACCACGAGAGCTTAATGGAACCATAGGACTACCAAATCTCTCACTAAGAACCGCCCTAAAGTCCTCATGCTCCAAGCGGTCAAGCTCGGGAAGAAAGTAATATTTATGATGGAGTTCCTCCCATGGTGGCTCAACTCCCGACATGGCCTCAATAATCGCTTCATCTGAAGGGAAAACACTATCAAGGCAGTCATGCACGTGAGAAGTCTGCACTGTCCATGCTGACAACACATAAGGGTCCTCCTCCTCCGTCCACGAAGAGGAAGGACTGGGCTCTACAACACACTTGAGATTAGCTTGATAATCTATCATAGTTGCAGGAAATGGCAGGTTCATCATGATGGGCTCACTCGGAGTACTTAGTGTAGGAAGAATCCAAGGATCTTCCATATGACTCATGCAAAAAGACACCAATCTCATAGATGTCAACGACTCACAGGAACTAGACCCTATCATAAGGATCGGTGTAGGACAACTAAAGCTTCCCATCAGGGATGGATACATGCCTACACCCACACTCCCAGTTGTCGGCTGAGAGTGTTCAACAATCGGGATCAAAGCTCCCGAATATGCGGTAATAGACGGATTCTTGAATGACATTTGATCAATCGTGACTATCTTCCTGTTAAATGGAAAGCTTACAATGTGAAATAGGGAGGAAGCAATGGCTTGCATACTGTACATCCAATTCCTACCCAGCAAGATATTGTAGTCAAGAGGCACATCAACCACCTTGACCTCTATCGCAACGGTCTTCCCTCCCAAATGGACCTTAAGGGAAGGAAGGATCCCATGCAGCCTAAATGATCTCCCATCGAACACAGTTAACATGGTCACTAATTGGGGAACCTAAACCATTCCAACACGATAAAGACATCACAGAAGCGACGGTGCCTTCGTCAATCACAGTGCACTTGATGGTCATGTTAAGACATTCTACGTGAATCGAAAGAGACACATAGTAAGGCAAGTGAGGCTGAAGTCCTACGGTTTCAAATTTAATCATGGAGGAAGAATCATCATCATTCACACCAAGGGCAGAAAGCAAATCCTTCCTTTGCGAAGGACAACTCTGAAGCACTTCTAATGCAGACATCGCACAAGGAGTATGGCCCAAATCCTTGACAACTGAATAGTTCTGGGTGGCTTGGGCATTAGGATTGTGCCCCGAATGCTTAAGGACTCCCTTAGGAATGCAAGGTACAGCTTCAGGTTTATCCACAGGTTTCTCAATACGCAAAGGAGGCCCTGGTGGATCGGGCTCCTTTCCTAGGCTGGGTTGTGATGAACCATAGTCCTTCGCACAGGTCACAACTTTCGCAGCACAAACCATGTTAATGCAACCACAACCACTACCCTCCGGCAGATCTTGATCACCACCAGACTGATCATGGATCCTTGAGTTCATATTTTGATTGTGAGGTAAATGGTTAGTTAGCACAGCTGGGCCCTATGCCAAGAATCTCAAGGCTTCATCGATACGAGGGCACAAGTAAGTGAGGTGATCATCCTTACACAACTTGCAAGTGAATTTAACTTTACGTTTATCTTGCTTGTCCCCCCCATCATTACGGGTGTTCTTGTCATTATTATCATTCTCATTCCTATCCCCACCCTTACGATTATTCTTACACTTCTTTTTATTCTGTACGGGCTGCTGGTTACCCTTCTGGTCTGACGATTGTACTGAAAGCACACTCGCTGTTTGGGTGGGTTGAGACGAAGCCATGGCTTGTCCCAAAACAGATTGGTTGATTGACAATTGACTAACTTGTTTTGCAACTAAATCCGCAATTTTAGCACTTGCACAACCAACAATGCCATCGGCATGTGGTCCAGGTTTAACTTTGGGGTCTAAACTAGAATGTAGAGCATTGGAAATGATCTCATATAACAAACTGGACTGAGCATAACTCAAATCCATTTCTTGCACCCTAAAAATGGCTTGTTCCTCATTTTCCACTCCGAATGTAGAAACATCCTTCGCTATATACGGCAATAACGACTTAAGGAACCATTCAAGGAGGAATTCCGACGGTATAAAGGCTTTAATTAACCTCTTCTGTCTACGCCATTGTTGGATATGATTCGAGATATGTGTGGCCTTATCTTTCCAAAATGTTGATAAGAGTTCAGTGCCAATGTCATAACGCACTAGTAGCTGGAAGTGGTTAAGAAAAGTCATCGCTAGGTCATCGAACAAAGCGAATGCCCCCGTAGGTAGCTCTATATACCATTTCGCAGTAGGCCCAGTAAGGGTGCGTTGAAATAGCCTTAAACAGATGGAGTCCTAGTGTAAGGAATTCGAAGAGCACCATAGGTGAAAGGTAGTAACATGTTCGCTCGGATCCTCTCCCGGTTTTCCCTCAAATTTGGGCATGTACGAGGGAAGCTTAGTAGGGATAGCCAGCCAAGCCCGGTCATGAGCTATAGGATCATTCGTCAATCTCGACAAGTCAGGAAGATTTAGTGTTGTGAGGAAAGGGAGCCTAGGATGATGAGGTCAATGGACCGCTCCCTGATAATTTTGATTCACATAGGTCTGATTACCACCATGGCCTTGGCCATAGTGCCCTCCTCCCGTTTGACCTATATAGGGTGGCATGGAAGCACCATAGTGTGGTGGACCTTGACTATTCGAAGCTACAAAGTTGTAATTTGGAGAGTAAGCAGGTTGTTGATACCCACCCCCATAAGGTGAAGAACCCTATCCATACTACATCCCATAATAGGGTCCATAGGTCATCGCATGAGATGTCCCATGAGACACTCCATAAGTAGGAATATACGCTCCAGAAGTAGGAATATACATTCCAGAAGTAGAAATGTGACCTCTAGAAGTATGAACACGACCTCTCGAAACAACAAATGGTGCATGAAGCTGAGACACTACCGGTCTAGTAACTACAGTACGGACATAACTCGTAGCAATGTTCCGGCCTGAAGGACCACGTGAATGAGGTGGAGGGTGAACATTCGAAGAACTAGGGACAGAGGATGAAGGAATATGTGTAATTATGTATGTACTATTCCCTATAGTCACTCATCTTGGATCTGGTATCCTAATAGGATCACTAACCCTAGACCTAGGAGGAATATGTGATGTAGCTTCCACCGCCGGAATGGAAGGTGCAATGTGGCTAGTGCTCCTAAACCTCTCCGCATGGTAAGGAATGAGAGTGCCCCCAGGCATAGTGTTAGGCTCAAACTTAGATTCAACATGAAATGCCAAATCATGTGTGGGAAAACAAGACATACCATAACTAACATAACTAGTGCTCGCGGGTTCAAAATGAGTCTCGTCATCCTCCGGCATTCCATACCGATGATGCGTCAATGGGGAATAATTCCTAGAGTAAGTAGGTCTATCATGAAAGGTTCCTATCTTAGAAATAATAGGACCTAACTCAATCAATTTGGGTGAAGGATCATAGTTAGGAGTAAACTCCCCATCTTCCACATGAATGGGAGAAGGTGGTTTAGGAATACCTTCTATATGGTCTCCCATGGTGTGTGAATCAATGTGCGAAGTAGTCCACCTAGACTGTCTATTTCTCACTCCCAAAGGAGGGGGATATGTAGAAGGTGTAAGTCCTGCTAAACGACGAGAACGGCGAGGAGCCGCACCCGAATCCACAATGACTCAAAAAATATAAAAGACTCTCTATCTACACAAACCCATGCAAGCTAACATGCACAGAGAAATCACCAATAAAATCTAAAGCCAAATACAAGCAATCAAGGGTAGGATAAGTGAGCTCCTGAATGAAGCAGGTATGTCTCACCTAGGAGAGGCTTGAGACTCCCATACACAACAAGCAGAGGTATGTAACCAATTATTGTGGCCCTCAGCTTCAATGCGTAAAGAGACTGTGTTGTCCGACCCCAACCTGGCTGGGACACCTGCAGAATAACCCCTGCAAAGTACCCCCTCGATATCCTAGGTAAGGCCACTAAGGTCACCTCAATATAATCAATGCTCAGGCGGACAGTCGCAGGTGAGATTGACCGCATGGGCAGGGTAGCAAAGCCTGAAACTCTCGAAAGAGCTCCCAGATACGAATACAATTCTGGAAATATCTCCGATGCTACTCAATTATGACTAGGGGTCATCCCAATCAATAACCGCTCACACTGCCTCGTGCTTAACTCCCTTTTGAGAGGAGGATCTTGAGAAACACTGGTTATACCAAGTGTTATAACTAGATCTTATTCTTAGTTTATCTGTTCATTTTGTCCTTTTTTTTCAACCGTTGGTTTAAAATGATTTTATATTTTATGTTGATTTTAAGAATTTTTGACAATCAATAATTTCGGTTGGAATTGATACTTTTAATGGTTGAATCATTTCATTATTTTAGTTTTAAGGTTTGTCTTTTGGGCTTATTAGTTAATATGTACATCTTTAAGCTTTCAAAAACTTATAATAAAAGTTCATTCCAAGTTTTGATTTATAATCTAACTCTCATTTTTGAGTCCTTTGTCAAATATTTTCATGAGGAGATTCCTGTAGCAGCTCTGTTTTTCCTGTTTTTGTCATTGTCGTTGGAAGAATATTACGCGGAGATGGAAATGAATTCAGGAAAACCAAAAGAGGTTTTTGTCCAAAACAGACTCATTCACAAAAACCTCTCTCAGTTTTGCAACAGCTATTAGCGTTTGAGAGATTCGAATTCATCTTTGTGGCCTATTTTCAGGGTTTGAATTATTTAATAATTTCCTGTTTTAGTCACAAATTTGCAGAACATATTTCGATCAATTGAAGAGTAATTTTGAAAAACCAATAGAGGTTTTTGTTTATAACATACTCATTTAAAAACACCTCTCTCAGTTTTTACACAGGTGTTTCGGATCGAGAGATATGAAGGCGTCTTTGAGACCACAATTTCCAGAAATTCACCAAATTTCCCCAAATCCGATTTGCTATTTTTGGGTTAATTATCTTTAAAGATTTTGAGTTATCATGTAACTAATTGATGTAACTATTTCAAATTTTGACCTAGAAGGTAGTTATGGAACTACTTTACTTTTGTAATGATAAAAGGAAGACAAACATACAGTTTTGGGGGGAGGATTTTTCACTCAAGGAGAGGCTTTGGAGCTTTGATTTCTCAAGCTAGCACTTATAACTCTTATGTAAGTGGATGATTGTTATTGATTATATATAAACTGATAAGCCATTTTACCTGTCATGCTTTTTCATTTGTGATCTGTTTGATTGCTCAGTCTACAATTTCATTTCTTGTTTAAGTTTTATTCATGTAAATGCTTGTAGCCTGTGGGTGGAATTAGTATTTCATGTGTAATGTTTATGGCTTATTGGGATGTGTTTGATCCCCGGTTTATCCAATTTGCATGATTCAGTTCTGTATTAGTTTGTGGATGTTTATTTCCTCCTTGATTGATGAAGTTTTCAACCAAAACCATAAAAACCTGTTTTATTTAATTTTACTTTTGAGATTGTGTTGGCTTGTTCTTCTGGTAGTCTAAGAACAATTTCTGGAACAAACATCTTTGGCGTCATTGCCGGGGACGAAGCTGAAGTATATCTTCCCTGGGATATCATTATTCTTCTGATTTTGAGAGGTGAACAAAGTCAGAAAATCTTTTAGACTACAATTTTTCACCGGTGACTCCATGATTAAAGATTCCACTGTAAGGAGAATTTTGTTGACAGAAAAATGAAGAAGCCAAATGGAAAGACTGGATATCAGCTTGTTACTTTACTCCATGAGGTTTTGTTCGTATTCATCAGTTCTTTCCTATCTTTCCCATTGCATGTCAAAAGAATTATTTTTTGTTTTGTCTATTCCGATGATCATAAACCTTCAAGTACATATCCCACTTTGGAAGAAGAAAATCTGCATTCTTCTTGTGTTATTGATGTTGATCCTATTCCTTCATTTGAAATACATGTTCAGCATGATATACATATACCCATATCTCTTGAAGCTGATTATTCTGGTCATCTTGTAGAGAATAAAGCTGATCTATTACCTTCTACCATCACTGCTAAAACTTCCAAACAACTGGTTGAACCTCATTTTCATCTCACAGATTTTCAGTCTAGACTCAGACAGATGATGTTTAAACCTCTTAGGCTGCCATATCTCTTACATCCTTACCCTTCCTACTTTGTTGAATATCTTCCCCATTTTACTGGAAAAGACCATATTACAGCAGAGAAGCATTTAGAATCTTTTCATAATTTCATTGATAATTTTGAAATCATGCATGAGGATGTTGTCATGAGGTTATTTTCGAAGTCTTTTGTTGGAA
>LPNX010581121.1:0-89577 GCA_001517045.1 Pseudotsuga menziesii | reverse complement strand
GATGAAGTTTTCAACCAAAACCATAAAAACCTGTTTTATTTAATTTTACTTTTGAGATTGTGTTGGCTTGTTCTTCTGGTAGTCTAAGAACAATTTCTGGGACAAACACCAAGGATTTCACACACTCACCTGGACAGACACATACATGTTGTTGTTTAGTGGTCTTGGAGAATTTACTCACAATGAACTATTCCAAGACCCTAAAACCTAATCTTGTTGGTGAACCCTATCAAATAAAATAGTGTAGTTCATTTTAATTAAGCGTTGATTTTAATTGGATTTATTACTCAAAAGAGGGATATGGCCATGCAACTAATGGTGTTATGACACAACATGAAGTAAAATGCACACCTAACAATCAATGCAAATGCATTGTGTCCATGAAAACAGGATATGCTACTACGTGCAATGCACAATTTTATTCAAATGATAAATGCAAGCTTTCCTATATGAAATCCTGACTAATACTTCAAAGCAAATCTAGTGCAAGTATTATGCAAAATGCAAAATGCAATGCATGATGATAAGCAAATATTTTTGGATTTTTTGAAATAAAATGAGATATAAAAAGCAAAATGATGATTCTACAACCCCCAGACTCTGCAAGCACACTCAAGCAACACTCAAGCAAAGCACTAAGGTAAAATAAATATTCTAATGCACTAATCCCAAAACAAAAAATTGAAAATGCAATGACAAGAACATTCTTAAAAAAGAAATTTACCCTAAAAAAATGTCTCTGGTTAGAAACAGAGGTGTATACAGACTCTGGCAGTATCAAAGGAGACTCAACAATCATCAAACTTCACCCAACAACCATTCAAATTCCTCTGAAAGGAAAAACTAAGGGCGTACGCAACTGTTCGCAGTAAACCCACGTGTATACACGGAAATGGTAGAGAAAACCACGTTACACGCGACTGTGAGTTCAAAACTCGCGTACAAGAATAAAGGTGCATAAAAATCAAGGCAAATAGAAAAACTGAGCACCAATCAAACACTTCCAGGAAAACATGCCCCCAGACCCGACATAGAAACAAGAGAGAAAGAGCAATTCAAAGTCATTGAATGCCGATAGAAAACCCCCAAAGGAAAACTACTAGGAACTCCCCAATGGAGTCACCAATTCTATTATGGAGAGAAATTCCTATGGCTTGGGGTACCACAACAAACAGCTTGACTCCAAAAATCAATCCTTGCCAATATGCAATAGAAATTAAATATCTAACACTAAAGGATCAGACCTCATACCTAATTCCAGACGGTTGATGTAGATCCCCATTGAGCTTTCCAACTTCAGCTTGAATTGATAGATTACCTCCTCAACAACAAGTAAACAATACAAGCATACTACATATATTGGTGTTAGATCTATTCTAGAACATATAATCAACAATGTATGAACATTTGAAAACATCCATGGATAAAATATTCATTCAAACATACATTATTGGACAAGAAAAGATATTTCTATTAATATAAAATTAGAGATTACAATGGATACAACCTCTGTCGGCACGTCTGCGAATTGGAGAAACTGAATCCCCCACTTGGGCCTCCACCACCTCAATCCTCCATCTCTCGATAGCAAGCTCACAAGCAAAAGGCAAGCTTAGGAAGAACACAAAAGTGCTCCAAGGGACAAAGGGATGCAGACTCAAGCACAAGTTCTGGCAATAATGGACTATAGTTTCTTTGCCTTCAATTCTCTCAAATGCCTTCAATGTACCATAGATTTCCTTATATAGCTTTTCAAAGGGGTAGTGAAAGGTCGAATCTGAGAGATCTCCAGGCATAGGGAAGGCCAGGAGTCAAGTGAGTTAGATCCATGTCAAGGAAAACTCCAAAAGTATTTGGATTATGCATGCATCCCGATGTACATGATTTTAGGGGTCAAAGCCGTGTATATATGTGATTAAGGGTTTAAAAGTCGCGTGTATCATTTTTCACATGTTTTTAGGAATGGTCAAGAAAACATCAAAGGACAAAAAATGGTCCAAGGGGTCTAAGGAGTCTGCAGAGGGACAGAGGAAGGCCATATAAGTGTGATTCACCTGGAGTGGTAAAATCAGCTATAAAATTGAGTGAAAGATGGATTGGTAGACATCTTTCCAACTTTAGATATATGCCTGATTCATTTAGTCGTGGTATGCCTAATTGTTCCCATGTATCCCTTGTCATAATATATACTTGGGATCCAAAATCAAGAACAACTTGTTGAACGTGATATCCTTCTATATCCAAGTCAACAAGTGGATCAGCATCACTCTTGTCTTTCTTATTTAAGATGCATATGTTTTAAGCTTGTTTCTCCATACTAGGCTTGTTTTTAATATTATATAATAGATCAATAAAATGTGCAACTGATTTATCATTGTATATTAAGTTAAGTATTTCCTCTGATACATTCTGTCGATTATCATCAGTTACTTCTTGTCTAGAAAATTCTTGGAACATATTTTATGCATCATTGTATAATTGTTTTTGTTTTATGGGATTAGGATAATAATCTTTGTTTTTTATTTTACTTATTCGTGGATTATCATTACTATTTTTTGTTCCCTGTTTAGTGACTACATGTAAATTCTTTTTACGAATTATATCACATTTCTAAACACACGACAAGATATTAAAATTTTTATTCTTATTTATTTTTTCAAGTATGGTGGGAAAATCCTCTAGCGAGTGATCGTCCATGCCACAACTAGTACAAAATTTTAGGTCGGTATGATATTTATACGGACAGTCTGTGTATCGATGTGGTGTCCTTCCTTATAACACGTGAAACAATGAATTGGTCGCTGTGGTCGGTTGTCCCAATTTCCATTGAATCGGCCTCGACCAGTAAATCCTCCATGACGATTGTCATACAAGTGCTCATATCTTCGGCCTTCATATTTATGATCATTTTTCCCATTATGCTCATTTCTTCTTGGAATGTTATCACTATTATTCTGTGCAACAACATTGTTTTGATAGACTGCGTCATAGTTTTGTCGATTTTTCAGGTTTAAGTGGCATACGGTTGTTGTATGAATTTTTAATTCGCAAATTGCACACCACAAAGCTTTACTATTCTTCATGTTGAATGGACAGTCCTCCATCGTGTGTAGCCCATGTTCTTGGAAAATATCACAGAAACATTTTGTTTGGACAAATCGGACATCTTGTCCTCTGATGTCTTGTCGATAATTGTCCTCGATGTGGTTGACTATCAAGCAGTTCGTGCACCATATGTCTTGACCTTTGAGTTTTATTTCCCTTAATGATTTTTGCATAATTTCCAATTGCTCCTCAATATGATTGTTGACAGGGCTGCTGGATAGTCATCGTCCATCTCGACCTGTAGTGCTTTCTTTAGGGCTTCTTCATATGTTTTGAATGTGTCCAGACTTATATGTCTCTGGATCTTCTATACAAGTCCTGCAAGAAACCATTGAATTAATATTTGTTCATCAATACTATAATCTAATTGGCTCTATAGGTTCTTCCATCGCTTGTCGTAGTCTCAGACATTTTTTGTGGGTTTCTGAATGAACATCTTCAACTTTTTTGCCGCCAGATGTTTTTCATATGGTGTTTTAAAAAAAGATAGGAACTATTGTTTAATTTATACCTTGGTCACCTTAGGTGTCTTCTTGGTATATGTCATATACCAAGTCAGTGCCTGCTTCCACAAGGCACCAGCGAACTGTGCCATTTGTCTATATTCACTAGTTACAGCGTTAGCATCCCATGTCAATTCACAGACAAACCAGTGTCATCTGGGATCCTCATCACCCTCATAGAGTGGGATGTGTGCTGCGACATTCCCCATGTCGTATGGGTCGACGTATTCTGCTGGAGGTTGTGGTGGAGGTGGAAGGATATTCTCTACGATTCTGTGTTGTTTAGAGCTAGTTTCGACGGAACTCTCATTCCCGTCGGAAGTTTTATTTATTGATTCCTCCTCAAAAAGTAGTCGAAACAATTCAAATTCTTCTGTCGATGTCCAAGCCCATTGCTATAGCTCGAATATTCTCCTTTGTGAATCCTACTGTTTTGTGTTCCTTAAAGTTGTGTTTTGTAGGGGGGTTCTCCTTCATTGCCTGGGTAGAGTAGGTTGAAACTTTGTTTAGATGGTTACGATTACCAAATGATTGACATCATTTCCTTCATCATCTAGTCAGCTCCATACACCAAACTCACTATCTTGTATCCTTTGGTCCTCTTCGACAATGGTTTGCACTCAGGCACTTAGGTTCAGATTGACTGGAAATAGAGGTCTTACCTCCTGGGGTATCTCAATATGGAGATCTTCACACTGCTCTATCCACAGGTCTTCCTCTAGTAGTGACACTTCTTCCTCATCTATGCCCTTTTCTTGTCAATTATGACCCGACTCTAGCGGATTTCCTTCATGTTTAGTCACCCTAGTAGTCATTCTTCTCTACAGTGCAATGGCTTGATCTCTACGTTCCTCGCTTATCTTCTTCCTCTTATCTCTCTCTATTTTCTACAAATCCAGAGTGCTTTTGTGCGTCACTGTCATGTTGGCCTGATTTTCCGACCTAGGCCAACTAAGGAGATTAAGCCCACACAAGTCGCTTAGAGAAGCTCCCAGTGTGTTTGAAATGGAAAAATCTCGTAGGTTATGGTCCTACTACCAACTAAACTTTCCTCTTAAGGAGAATTTAAAATTCAGTAAAAATTTATCCTAATCTTATTATTACCTAAGTAAACCGTACAATTAATTTTCTAAGACCTAAGTTATCTTAAAATGCTTTCTTAAGGAAACTCTTCAATTTTTTAGGGCTTTGCTTCAAATATATTAATTCAAAGACTATTTTAAGTTTTACAAAATTAATTTAATTCTATTTATCAACTATTAAATATAAACTAAAATTTAAAATAAACTACACTAAGACTAAAATTAACTAGTTATCTTATCTAAGCTGAGAGCAACTTGAAAACTAAATTAATTATCAATTAATGATTCAAATAAACAAAGGGATGGACAATAATGTTTTAAATGAAAATATTTAAATCATTATCATTAAATCACTCTGTTGAATATGCACAACAACAGAAAATTAGAATAGATAACTACTTTTAATTTCTCTGTAATGTCCTTTTAATTAATAACTAATAATCAATACCAAATATTTGAATAAAAGATGATATTTATTATGAAAACATTGTAAAAATGCAAATGAAATCNTATATATATAAAGTTTTCAAAAATAGTAACGGACAGTGATACCAGTTTGAGAACCTAAGTCACAATCCTTCTCCGAAGGAAAAACTCTAGCAAAGAGATTAAAACTAGAACTAAAATGATATTTCAAATAAGTCTATTTCTCCAATACTCCATCCCCCTGGAAGCAATGTCTCCACACACCAGCCTTCAAAATGAAAGAATTACACAAAAAATTTAAACATCTTGGCAGCGTTCATCTCAGGCTTTCTGAAACAAAGTTACAAAAAGAAATAAAATGAAACAAAGACACAAACACAATTGTTCCTTCCGATCTATAGAGACCCTTCCCCCCATCCCAGTGGAAATTCTTTCTCCTTTTATAGGCAGTCGTACCTTTCACCCTGCTTTATTTCTCTTTGGATGAATGCCACCTCGACATGAGATATCCTTGGGAACTATTGAAACCACTTCATTTGCTGCAAATAGATCCAACGATCGCAGAAACAAGATGATTTCAGAGGTATCAATTTTGTTTGGAGAGGTGGATCAAATCTTTGACTATTAATCCTTTTTCTTCTTCATACTGAGATACGCTCACAGACTGGTAGTAACTATCTCACGGTGCTGGTGAACAATTTTAATTATCTCCAATTCTAGATTCTTTAATAGCATATTTCCACGCGTTGTTCGCTATTGAAACTACACATTGAGACAACAATTATGAGAACAAATAACTGCCATAAAACATAAAAATTGATAAACGATTCAGAAATGAAGAAAAATATCATGATGAAAGGTTAAAAGAATGTTCCCTTTTAACTTTATCATTTAACTAGTTGTTAAATATTGGCATTATCGTTCAGGTCTTTATCTGTAGGATTTCATGGTGCATTCTCACAACTTTCTCCGTCAAACCTTTCACTTTGATCTAATAGCATAGAAGTAATTTGGTTACATTGTTCTTGGCTACTTTGGTGGTGCACCATCTCCTTCTATTTATGCATGCAATTATGAGAATATTTACCCACAACATGTTTGCATAGATCCTGCTATGATTTGGTGATAAAGGTTATGTTTATCTTCTACAGAACTGCCACATATCCTTCAATCTCATGCGTATTAAAACACTGATCCTATTATTAAAGATAAAATGCCAGCACTCTAAAAAATAACTCCTTTTAGTTATAACAGAAATAACAAATCTTCCGCAGTAATGTGTTGGTATTTGAAATCTTCCCGAAGAGTAGAAATTAATAAATGATAACGATCTCCCTCATTTATCTTCATAAACTCATCATAGATAACGTGCGTTGATGTGGACTGAAATAATTAATTATCATGACTTGCATGTAACAGCATTCCAAATAAATTCATAGAAATCTATTAGACATTTCCTCAATTTGTTAAAGTGTTTCTTCCCTATGAACTGACATTTGGAGACTTATTAATATTTAAAATTTGCAATCTAATCAAATATCGGAGATAACATCCTAGCAAAAGATATGAGATACCTGCAAAGTTACAGGACGCCAATATCAAAATGAAGAAATGCATGTTATATATTACAAATCCATGATATAAACCATAACTTACGTAAAGTTTTAAAAATACACTTTATTATTTTAAAAGGTATTCATTTAAAGTAATGAAAATCATGGATAAAAAGAAATCTTAAATTCACTTGTAGCATAACTAAGGTTTTATAAACATGATTGTTCTGTTGTAAAGAGCTTTTATGAGTATAAATTAGTGATAATGATGGTGAGGTTTTATGTTTTGGATAAGTAATCTCTCTAAAACACACCAATTTAAAATGTTTGATATCAAACTAAAACATGCCCACAAAATATTGAAAGAAAAATAAAAAATAAATAAAAATTTATACAACCAAAAGTTTCTTTTTATATACATGCATTCTCACTTTAACTATCCATGAAAAATTTGAAAAATCAACCACGTTTTCATAATTCATGAACCATAATCCTTTTTTTTATTAAATTTTGTCACACATCATTATACATATTCATAATAAGATTATGAATCTATATAATAGGTCTTACATTTTGCAATTAAGAAAAGCCTTCATTGAATTAATTTGTTCTGCCAAATAATGGGAAAAACGGTATATATTATAGGTCACCCAAAATAAGATTTTGAATGTGAGGTTATGTTCCTTCATATGCACCTCGCATGAAACACTATTCAAAGCATCAACTTATGGAAATATCAAAGCCAAAAATTCAAAAAGAAAATGACCACCATATCATCTTCCATAAAAAAAAGGGAGAAGTGGAGAAAAACCAAAATTAAAGGAAGGAGGCAGTCAAACCAATATCCAAATCCAATGAGGAAAACTTGAAAACAAAAGCTAAATAATTAAAAAATTCTAATGGGGGGGCCTTTATTTTGTATAAAATCAAGGGGAGTTGTTGGGGTGCCAACGAATGGAAACATACTGGGCGAACTAGTTATCTCTGCAAAATCATTCTGAATCTTAAATAATATAAGAGAAATAATGATAAAGGCCTCTTCAAATGTCAATTTCCCAATCACATAACTTAATCCTACCATTGGATTATATATGTAAAGATTGAACCAAAACTTTCAAAATCAATCAAACTATCCCGACCATTATCCAAAATCTTATAAAGATAAATGATTATTCTACAAATACAAAAAGAAAATTTTTCAAGGAATCAGTTTCTCTTAACCAAAACAAGATAGGTATGACCTAAATATCACAGGATAAACCTGTTAACCTCACTTAGATGCTTTTATCCCATCCACTAGATATAAAAAAAAAAAAAAATTATTTTTATTTTTGGACATAATAAATAAAGAAATTAACCGAAGACTACTACCTTGGCTTGGTAACCAGATACTGGCAGCATCATTCACAATAACTGTCGAAAAATGAAAAGTTTGGTTCGTGATGAGACCTCCTTTCTCCTAATCAAATGACTAAGAGCCATCACCCTGGCTTGGTAACTAGATGCGGTAATGTCACTTCAACAGAGCTTATGATCATGACGGGTCGGCTCGTGATGAGACCTCCCGTTCTTCACTTAATCCCTTATATTTTATGAATGTTATGTACAATGAATAATATTAAGGTTATTGTTAATATCAATAGATATTACGTAGTGGATGGGGAAGCAGATCCAAATGGCCCACTAAAGAGCAAAGGATGGCGTAAAAAGTCTAAAAGATAACTTACGATTCCTGACTTACTTCAATCTAGGGAAAATGATTCCTTTGAAAAGAAACTTATCTACATTATAGCATCATTTTGAAAGATAAATATCCTAGGTAATAACCGAGTAACTCAATCAATCCATCAATATGATCCATAATAATTTTTCAAATCCAAGACTAATCTTGCTATGGTTAGAATCTTGACAAAAGAAGAATGTATTAATAATGACTTCCCTTTAATAGAAAATGATTTCGATCAAATACTTGACAGAAATACATGGTTTTGATCACCATATGCTAAAATTAGTTTACCCCCTTTTTGGAAAACAAGCAAACTGAAAAAAAAATTCTATTAACTTACAAAATAAAACTGATCAAAGAAAGAAATCTAAAATGGGTATATGCAAATGCAAAAATAAAAACTCACTAATTGAAAAAAAACATCCAAAAAATTATATACAAGATAGAACCTGATCAAATCCAAATTTCAACCAAAACGTATGTATTAAAATCCAAAAGAAAAAATTTATCGAAACTTTAATTGAGAGTCGAAGAAGGTAAATAGGCTCAGAAATCAAATTTCAAGATATGATTACTCTCTATGTGATGAGCTATACAAAATAACGTAAAATCACAAATTATGACATGCGTAAGAAATAATGACAAATCTCCAAATATTAAAATTGACTATAATAAAGATTTAAAGTTTGAATAAAAGATCAATATAAAATAGAAAATAGGAGAGACAAATATAATACACATGTCAAAACATGGTGATTTTCAGAAAAAACATCATAAGCTTGTTATTGATGTAAAGTTTCGAAAATATTACAGAATCATTCAATTGTTAAAATAATTTTTCATTCTTTAGGATTCATTTAATTGATCGATGAGAAGATTGAATAAGTCAAATCCCTTTATTCATCATTATTTACAAAAGGAAAAATGAAAAGTCTAAGTTGTACAGTTTTGTGAGAATATTTACAGGATGAGTAAGATTAGTTCAGAGGAGTGCAAAATTATGTATGACTAAAATCTTTTACTATTCATTTTATGTAAGCATTTCATCATTATTTATTTATTCATAGTAAGAGAAAAATAATCAAAAATAGATAAAAGGATAATGAGTACTTCCCTAAATGATGATTCATTTTCATCCTGAAATTTACACATCCTTTATTAACTGCACATTTATTGAAAATGAAACAAAATAAGAAAAACAAACTTAAACTAAATCTAGAATTACTTTTAAACTGAAAATGTACATATGTATAATGAAATCAAATATAAAAATCAAGTAAAAGGAAATATCCAATGAAGCCATCGAAGCATTTCTAATCCTGTAAAAATGACATGTTTTCCTAACAACAACCAGAAATGATAAGATAATAAGAGAAAACTAAAAAGAAATATATCATCCTTACCATTTGAAACTCTATTTACATATAATGATAAGACAAATTTACCAGTTTTTTGAAACCTTTTGAGATAAGAATTTTCGAGCCACTCCGCAATCCTGTCATAAAACTTAGAATGCAAAGTATAATCTAACAACATCAAATCCATAGGTGGAAAACATATCTTAGGTGAATCAATTTGAGGAATCAAATAACTATTATTAGTCACATTAACAATTGGAAGAATTGGTTTCAAATACAAAGTAGGATCATGAAATGATGTAATAGGTGAATGAATCGGTAGTTGGCCAATATCGGAAGAAGTAATCTTGTTAATAGGGTCTATTGCTAAAGGTGAATCAATTGAAGAAGATACAAGGTTTTGGTGATCACAAGTTATAGAAAACTCTACGACAAAGATTTTATTTTCACCAATAAAATTAGATCTCCCATATAAATGATTTTGATGAGAACAAACATTTTTAGTTTCAATAAAAGTTGATGTGTTGATCTCATCAAAAATTGGTTGACTATAATTATCTTGCAATAGATCCTCATTCTTTTTAAAATATTGTATCGGTTGATGATCTAATAATAAAATATGTCTCAATCTCTCATATTCATGTTTAATAATAGAATGATCACTATTAGATATCTCATAGAAATGCAATTTTGATGCCACATAGTTAGATATTTTGAATGAAATCTTATGCATATCAAAATCAGAAAATAAATCAGGATAAATAAAATAGTAAGGATTAGAAGTGAGGAAATTAAAAGAATCTCTCAACTTAAAAAGATCATTTAAATTTCAAAAATATTTCGCTCTTATCACCTGATTATTTTGAATAAAATTTGGTGATGTACCTTTCAGCATTTCATATGAAATTGATTTGAGATCAAGATCAATTGATAATCTTTCATGTGAACCAAAACTTTTATTAACATTCTCTTGAAAAATATTAATCTCTTTTCTCGGACAACATCTAGTCGAGTGATTAAGATTCATGTCTTCTTGTTCGACTTTTTCTATTGAATTGTCAGAACATATAAAATTATAATTAACATATTTGTGTTCATTGATAATTAAATCGAAAGAAGAATTAGTACAAAAATTAGAAAATGATGAACATATAGTTTGATTTATAATTAACTCATCTTGATCTATTTTCGTAATAATAGAATCTAAATCTCGTTGTTCGTTAAGGCAATCAACTTCCCTATCGATACGAATAAATTTATCATGAATATGTTCTTTCTCATTTGATTCATTAATGTTTATAGGTTCAAGATTTTGGATAAAATAATTATGACTTTCTCCTTCGAGAGGAGAATAATGATCAGAAGAAGTTGGTGCCTCTTCTACTTCGATCTTCTCACCTAGGGGTTGGGTAGAACTTATAAAGGTATCTGAATCAATAATAGAGGAGAAAGTTTCTAGGAAGATTAGTGAATTATCATCCTTTTGAAAAACTTATTGATTTTGTTGAATAAGAGGAACTTGAGAGTTGAAAACAATATTTAAAAGATCAGATTCGTAAGGTAAATTGGTAATATGAAATTTGCAAAGAATATGAGAAAGCCTTACTGAAAAGTCTGCTGAAGACTTACCTTTCTTCCTCCAAATAGCCTGCAATTCACTGCAAAGTTTATTAGAATTATAATCCTTGAATGTGTCTAAAAATTCATGTGCAAACTGAAACCATGTAAAAAAGAAATACGTGGAAAATTTTCCAACCAACATTTAATTCGTCCTTTGAGAGTAAGGGAAAATAACCTGCAAGTAGCATTAAGATCAACAATCTTATGTTTGTTACATTTACACAAAAACTTCCTAAGGTGTTCTCTTGCAGATATATCACCTTCGCCATCAAATTCAAGTTTCGACAAGAGGTTGATTGTCTCATTGGGAATATTAACTAATGTGAAATTAAAAATGGATTCCCAAATAGAAATTTGGGAATGAGCCATGAATGATAAACAATCAAGATTAATTGACTCTTAAAATGGCTAGCTTGTCGACTAGCCAACCCTTAAGCATATATAAGATGACTAAGAGCATAAAATAATAAAACATATAAACAAGAGCTGGAGGAAAATGGTTATAAATATAATTGAAAAAAATTAAAATAACCACTTGCTTTACATCTCCCTCTTTCTAGCGCCATTTGTTGGCCTAATTTTCCGACCTAGGCCAACTAAGGAGATTAAGCCCACACAACTCTCTTAGAGAATCTCCCGGTGTGTTCAAAATGGCAAAATATCGCAAGTTATGGTCCTGCTACCAACTGAATTTTCCTCTTGAGGAGAATTTAAAATTCAGTAAAAATTTATCCTAATCTTATTATTACCTAACTAAACCCTAAAATTAGTTTTCTAAGACCTAAGTTATCTTAAAATGCTTTCTTAAGGAAACTCTTCAATTTTTTAGGGTTTTGCTTCAAATATTTTAATTCAAAGACTATTTTAAGTTTTACAAAATTAATTTAATTCTATTTATCAACTGCTAAATATAAACTAAAATTTAAAATAAACTACACTAAGACTAAAATTAACTAGTTATCCTATCTCAGCTGAGAGCAACTTGAAAACTAAATTAATTATCAATTAATGATTCAAATAAACAAAAAGATAGATAGTAATGTTTTAAATGAAAATATTTAAATCATTATCATTAAATCACTCTACTGAATATGCACAACAACAGAAAATTAAAATAGATAACTACTTTTAATTTCTCTGTAATGTTCTGTTAATTAATAACTAATAATCAATACCAAATATTTGAATAAAAGATGATATTTATTATGAAAACATTGTAAAAATACAAATGAAATCAAAATAAACATGAAATATTTTTATTACTAAAATTCCAATTCTCAATGCAAATATTGATAAATCAAATTCAGCAATATTTTACTCAAACATTAATATTGTGTAAATAGAGTACTATTTTGGATAATGAATACAATTATAACACAGTATAATTGCACAAAATCATAATGAGAAAGTGATATATTGAAATATATATATATATAAATTTTTCAAAAATAGTAACGGACAGTGATACCAGTTTGAGAACCTAAGTCACAATCCTTCTCTGAAGGCAAAACTCCAGCAAAGAGATTAAAACTAGAACTGAAATGATATTTCAAATAAGTCTATTTCTCTAATACTCCATACCCCTGGAAGCAACGTCTCCACACACCAGCCTTCAAAATGAAATAATTACACAGAAATTTTAAACATCCTGGCAACGTTCATCTCAGGCTTTCTAAAACAAAGTTACAGAAAGAAATAAAATGAAAGAAAGACACAAACACAATTGTTCCTTCCGATCTGTAGAGACCCTTCCCCCCCTACTGGTAGAAATTATTTTTCCTTTTATAGGCAGTCGTACCTTTCACCCTGCTTTATTGCTCTTTGGATGAATGCCACCTCGACATGAGATATCCTTGGGAACTATTGAAACCACTTCATTTGCTGCAAATAGATCCAATGATCGTGGAAACAAGATTATTTCAAAGGTATCAATTCTGTTTGGAGAGGTGGATCGAATCTTTGACTGCTAATCCTTTTTCTTCTTCATACTGAGATACGCTCGCAGACTGGTAGTAACTATCTCATCGTGCTGGTGAACAGTTTGAATTATCTCCAATTCTAGATTCTTTAATAGCATATTTCCATGCTTTGTTTCCCAGCAAATAACTTCAATGCATTTCAACATGTTCGCTATTGAACCTACACATTGAGACAACAATTATGAGAACAAATAACTGCCATAAAACATAAAAATTGATAAACAATTCAGAAATGAAGAAAAATATCATGATGAAAGGTTAAAAGAATGTTCCCTTTTAACTTTATCGTTTAACCAGTTGTTAAATATCAGAATTATCGTTCAGGTCTTTATCTGTAGGATTTCATTGTGCATTCTTATAGCTTTCTCTTTCAAACCTTTCACTTTGATCTAATAGCATAGAAGTAATTTGGTTACATTATTCTTGGCTATTTTGGTGGCGTGCCATCTCCTTCTATTTATACACGCAATTGTGAGACTATTTACCCACAACATGTTTGCATAGATCCTGCTATGATTTGGTGATAAAGGTTATGTTTATATTCTACAACACTGCCACATATCCTTCAATCTCATGCGTATTAAAACATTGATCCTATTATTAAAGATAATATGCCAGCATTCTCAAAAATAGCACCTTTTAGTGCTAACAGAAATAACAAATCTTCCGTAGTAATGTGTTGGTATTTGAAATCTTCCCGAAGAGTAGAACTTAATAAGTGATAATGATCTCCCTCATTTCTCTTCGTAAACTCATCACAGATAACGTGCGTTGATGTGGACTGAAATAATTAATTATCGCGACTTACATGTAACATCATTCCAAATAAATTCATAGAAATCTACTAGACATTTCCTCAATTTGTTAAAGTGTTTCTTCCCTATGAACTGACATTTGGCAACTTATTAATATTTAAAATTTGAAATCTAATCAAATCTTGGAGATAACATCCTGGCGAAAGATACGAGATACATGCAAAGTTACAGGACGCCAATATCAAAATGAAGAAATGCATGTTATATATTACAAATCCATGATATAAACCATAACTTACGTAAAGTTTTAAAAATACACTTTATTATTTTAAAAGGTATTCATTTAAAGTAATGAAAATCATGGATAAAAAGAAATCTTAAATTCACTCGTAGCATAACTAAGTTTTTATAAACATGATTGTTCTTTTGTAAAGAGCTTTTATGAGTATGAATTAGTGATAATGATGGTGAGGTTTTATGTTTTGGATAAGTAATCTCTCTAAAACACACCAATTTAAAATGTTTGATATCAAACTAAAACATGCCCACAAAATATTGAAAGAAAAATAAAAAATAAATAAAAATTTATACAACCAAAAGTTCTTTTTCATATACATGCATTCTCACTTTAACTATCCATGAAAAATTTGAAAAATCAACCACGTTTTCATAATCCAAGAACCATAATCCTTTTTATTATTAAATTTGGTCACGCATCTTTATACATATTCATAATAAGATTATGAATATATATAATAAGTCTTACATTTTGCAATTAAGAAAGGCCTTCATTGAATTAATTTGTTTCGCCAAAGAATGGGAAAAACAGTATATATGATAGGTCACTCAAAATAAGAGTTTGAATGTGAGGTTATGTTCCTTCATATGCACCTCGCATGAAACACTATTCAAAGCATCAAATTATGGAAATATCAAAGCCAAAAATTTGGAAAGAAAATGACCACCATATCATCTTCCATAAAACAAAATGAGAAGTGGAGAAAAACCAAAATTAAAGGAAGGAGGCAGTCAAACCAATATCCAAATCCAGTGAGGAAAAATTAAAAACAAAAGTTAAATAATTACAAAATTCTTATGGGGGGGCCTTTATTTTTTTATAAATAATAGATCAATGCTATGAGCAATGATGCTAAGAAGAAGCACAGGAAATAGATCTTGCTACTAAGAATTCTCAGAAGCATACACAGGAAAAATAGAGAGAAGAAAAGAGACTGAATCACATGAATGAAGAGATGAATATTGGTGTGTATCCTTCCATTGAATAATTATGAATAATAGTGTACATAAATAGTACATCCCTCATAGCAAAATAGAATTGTATGGAAACAAATCATAAAGCTCAAAAGGCTGACTTACCAAAATATAGCAAAACCCCCACAGGTGGATAAAGCACTTACTAAATCTATCAAGGACCTCACGAGTTGGAAAAATCATGAGTGAGTTGTCAAGGATATGGAAATAACATGCTAATCCTAGAAAATGGAGAAAAACTAATGGAGGATGGGTTGGAAACAAAAGCTCCCAGTTTCCTAGTTGACTAGCTTTTATCTTATCCATAGAAAAGCAGGAAAAGCAAAAAAAGCAGAATAAAGCAGAATCTGCTATAAAGTCCTATATACTAATTCTATATGGTCAAAAGGTGGTCAAGATCAACCCATAATTGGAAATAAATCATTCCTAGGATATAAATGACATGTATTGACTTTAAGGTGCAAGTGGATGCCAACTAATTAAGCTAGTGGGTGAATAATTAATAAAATAATGATTAATTATTTTATCTTAAGTTGTGAGTGGGTTTAATATATTCCTAAACCCCCCTATAATTCTGAATTTATTATGGTATGACAAAAAATATGGATGCATATAGGGCCCAACAACAAGGCTATGGTCACCCTTTAACAATTATTATGTCCAGAAAAGTGAGGAAAGAGACAAAACCACATGGGGAAAATCCTCCCTCAAGAAAGGACAAGGCACAAAATTTTGAAATAATATGTCTTCAAAATATCCTTATCCTCACTTGAATCGGCTGAGTGAACTGCTTCTAGATGGAAGACTTGTTGAAGAAATCATGAACTCCATGATCATGTGCTGGAGTGTAGAACCTGCAAGAAGGAAGAGGAGAGACTCTGTGTATCTCATAATCTGATGAAGTAGGAGCATTATATGAATGATTCTTGCTGCTTTCAAACTCTTATCAGCAAACATAATCTGAAATGGAAAAGAGATTTGTGCATACTCCTTCCCAAAGAGTACAAAAAATAAGGCAATTTATTTCACACCCAATTCCCTGAATAGCTGCAAAATTGTGATGTGAATCACATGTAAATCTTCCAATATGTTGGAGCACATGTATATATCTGATATGAGGCTGATAAAACACTGATATATCATAAACATTAGCATATGGAACAGCAAATACAAAGGCTTCAGTGGCTCCATGAGGATATAGGGCTAGACTAGGAAAATTATGAACAACTAGGGAAAACTGATAGGTGTAAAAATCTGAATGATGGATGGGCTTAAGATCTGAAAAATAAGTGTTTAGAATAGATACAAACATGTTTAATATCAGTCCAAATATGACTAAGGACATGGATAACCAGCCAATGAAATATAGGAAAGACTTCAAACCATGTAAGATAAATATCACTGCATAAGAGACCAATGAGGAATCAACTAGTGATCTTGGGATTTGTATAGTATTTGGATTATTCATAGGTATGGATGGTGGTATTATATGTTTCATTACATTCATATCAGCCTCCAAACAATATTCTAAATCAGATATACAAGCTTGTGAGGAAGAGTTGCTCGAAGGTAAGTCAATATCTAGTGAAAAATCACAATTTTTGGGAGATGAATCTAGTAGACTGAGAGGAGGATAATCAAAGAAAGGTTCTGATATTTATGATTCTGATATATCATAGAATAAATATATATCAGATACATGAGAAAAGGAGAGAACTTTGGCACTCAAAGAATAAGTTATATCACCTTGGAACTGCGCAGTATGACATTGTTCTGAGGAATCAGCAGGCTTCTCTAGTTCATCTGGAACTTCAATCTTGTGCTTCTCAAGAATCTGAGACATGATGTCCATATTATTCATGAAACACTTCTTCTCTGAATTAAAACCCTTGCTGCAATAAGAACACTTGGATGTTCTCCCTTTCTCCTTAACTTTCTTCATTAAATCTTCATATGAATCTTTATCTTCAATTTCTGATTTTGGCTTCTTCACAATTTGCTTCTCTTTTGATTTGAATTTCTTGCTTCCTTGAACCAAGAGAGCATGATCCTTTACCTTTGAAGAATTAAGGACTCCCATATGGATCAATTTATCTTTCTCCTTTGTTAGTGAATCAAGAAAATAATTTAAAGAAGGCATTTTCCACTTAGGAAGAACAAGCCTAGTTGCATGAAAGGTAGACACAAAAACTGAGTAATCAGGACCCAATTTTGAAAGAATGGAAAGGATTAATTAATCATTTGCTTTCTCAATCCCAAATTTCTTGAGAATTAGAACAAGTGACTTGAACTTGGTGAAGAAACCCTCAAGAGATTCAAAATTGCTTGGACTTAGTGAGAATAACTCAATCTCCAATTGATGCGCTCTTAGCTCATCTTGAACTCCAAAGAGAGACTCCAATTGAGTCCATACTTGGTTTGGAGTGGTCAAACCATCTAGATGAAAGAGGATATCAATAGAAATAGAGAGGCAAAGCAATCCATAGGCTTCATCCAACCTATTATGCCACTTAGCTTTCTCAATCACAGCATTGGGCTCATTCTCCAAAGTTAGTGCAACTCTGTATAATCCTCTACTGTGCAATAGAATGGAGATTTTGGATTTCCATTCGTGGTATTTGAAGGAAGTAAGAATCATAGCTGATGAAGAATCCATATTGCTGAATTGATGTGCTCAAGAATAAAATCTCCGCCACCTGCAAAACAAACTAGGAGAAAATCTTGTAAGCTAGACAAGCTCTTCTTCAGAGAGGGATAGGAGACTGGATGTTCTCCTCAACTCTATAGAACTTGATCAACCTTGCTGCTATTATACCATGTAGAAATAATAGATCAATGCTATGATCAATGATGCTAATAAGAGGCACAGGAAATAGATCTTGCTACTAAGAATTCTCACAAGCATACACAGGAAAAATAGAGAGAAGAAAAGAGACTGAATCACATGAATGAAGAGATGAATATTGGTGTGTATCCTTCCATTGAATAATTATGAATAACAGTGTACATAAATAGTACATCCCTCATAGTAAAATCGAATTGTATGGAAGCAACTCATAAAGCTCAAAAGGCTGACTTAGCAAAATATAGCAAAACCCCCATAGGTGGATAAAGCACTTACTAAATCTATCAAGGACCTCACGAGTTGGAAAAAGCATGAGTGATTTGTCAAGGAGATGGAAATAACATGCTCATCCTAGAAAATGGAGAAAAACTAATGGAGGATGGGTTGGAAACAAAAGCTCCCAGTTTCCTAGTTGACTAGCTTTTATCTTATCCATAGAAAAGCAGGAAAAGCAAAAAAAGCAGAATAAAGCAGATCTGTTGTAAAGTCCTGTATACTAATTCTGGATGGTCAAAAGGTGGTCAAGATCGACCCAGAATTTAAAAATAAATCATTCCTAGGATATAGATGGCATGTATTGACTTTAAGGTGCAAGTGGATGCCAACTAATTAAGCTAGTGGGTGAATAATTAATCAAATAATGATTAATTATTTTATCCTAAGTTGTGAGTGGGTTTAATATATTCCTACAATTTTGTATAAAATCAAGGGGAGTTATTGGGGTGCCAACAGATGGCGACATACTGGGTGAACCAGTTATCTCTACAAAATCATTCTGAATCTTAAATAATATAAGAGAAATAATGATAAAGGCCTCTTCAAATGTCAATTTCCCAATCACATAACTTAATCCTTCCATTGGCTAATATATGTAAATATTGAACCAAAACTTTCAAAATCAATCAAACTATCCCGACCATTATCCAAAATCTTATAAAGATAAATGATTATTCTACAAATATAGAAAGAAAATTTTCCAAGGAACCAGTTTCTCTTAACCAAAACAAGTCAAAGATCACGTAGTATATAGATATGAACTCAATACCACATGATAAACCTGTTAACTCACTTAGATGCTTTTATCCCATCCACTAGATATAATTTTTTTTTTTTGGACATAATAATTAAAGACATTAACTGAAGACTACTACCTTGGCTTGGTAATTAGATGCTGGCAACATCATTCATAAGAACTGTCGAAAAATGAAAAGGTCAGCTCGTGATGAGACCTTCTTTCTCCTAATCAAATGACTAAGAGCCGTCACCCTGGCTTGGTAACTAGATGTGGTAATGTCACTTCAATATATTTTATGATCATGACGGGTCGGCTCGTGATGAGACCTCCCGTTCTTCAGTTAATCCCTTATATTTTATTAATGTTATGTACAATGAATAATATTAAGGTTTTTTTAATCTCAATAGAGATTACTTAGTGGATGGAGAAGCAGATCCAAATGGCCCACTAAAGAGCAAAGGATCACATAAAAAGTCTAAAAGATAACTTACGATTCCTGACTTACTTCAATCTAGGGAAAATGATTCCTTTGAAAAGAAACTTATCTACATTATAGCATCATTTTGAAAGATAAAGATCCTAGGTAATAACTGAGTAACTCAATCAATCCATAATAATTTTTCAAAGACAAGACTAATCTCGCTATGGTTAGAATCTTGACAAAAGAAGAATTTATTAATAATGACGTCCCTTTAATAGAAAATGATTTTGATCAAATACTTGACAGAAATACATGGTTTTGATCACCATATGCTAAAATTAGTTTACCCCCTTTTTGGAAAACAAGCAAACTGAAAAATAAAATTCTATTAACTTACAAAATAAAACCGATCAAAGCAAGAAATTTAAAATGGATATATGCAAACGCAAAAATAAAAACTCACTAATTGAAACAAAACATCCAAAAACTTATATGCAAGATAGAACCTAATCAAATCCAAATTTCAACCAAAACGTATGTATTAAAATCCAAAAGAAAAAAATTATCGAAATTTTAATTGAGAGTCGAAGAAGGTAAATAGGCTCATAAATCAAATTTCAAGATATGATTACTCTCTATGTGATGAGCAATACAAAATAACGTAAAAATCACAAAATTATGACATGCATAAGAAATAATGACAAATCTCCAAATATTAAAATTGACTATAATAAAGATTTAAAGTTTGAATAAAAGATCAATATAAAATAGAAAATAGGAGAGACAAATATAATACACATGTCAAAACATGGTGATTTTCACAAAAAACATCATAAGCTTGTTTTTTATTTAAAGTTTCGAAAATATTACAGAATCATTCAATTGTTAAAATAATTTTTCATTCTTTAGGATTCATTTAATTGATCAATGAGAACATTGAATAGATCAAATCCCTTTATTCATCATTATTTACAGAAGGAAAAATGAAAAGTCTAAGTTGTACGGTTTTGTGAGAATAATTACAGGATGAGTGAGTTGTGTTCAGAAGAGTGCAAAATTATGTATGACTAAAATCTTTTACTATTCATTTTATGTAAGCATTTCATCATTATTTATTTATTCATAGTAAGAGAAAAATAATCAAAAAGAGATAAAAGGATAATGAGTACTTCCCTAAATGGCGATTCGATTTCATCCTGAAATTTACAAATCCTTTATTAACTGCACATTTATTGAAAATGAAACAAAATAAGCAAAACAAACTTAAACTAAATCTAGAATTACTTTTAAACTGAATATGTACATATGTATAATGAAATCAAATATAAAAATCAAGTAAAATGAAATATCCAATGAAACCATCGAAGCATTTCTAATCCTGTAAAAATGACATGCTTTCCTAACAACAACCAGAAATGATAAGATAATAAGAGAAAACTAAAAAGAAATATATCATCCTTACCATTTGAAACTCTATTTACATATAATGATAAGACAAATTTACCAGTTTTTTGAAACCTTTTGAGATAAGAATTTTCGAGCCACTCCGCAATCCTGTCATAAAACTTAGAATGCAAAGTATAATCTAACAACATCAAATCCATAGGTGGCAAACATATCTTAGGTGAATCAATTTGAGGAATCAAATAACTATTATTATTCACATTAACAATTGGAAGAATTGGTTTCAAATACAAAGTAGGATCATGAAATGATGTAATAGGCAAATGAATCAGTAGTTGCCAAATATCGAAAGAAGTAATCTTGTTAATATGGTCTATTGCTAAAGGTGAATCAATTGAAGAAGATACAAGGTTTTGGTGATCACAAGTTATAGAAAACTCTACGACAAAGATTTTATTTTCACCAATAAAATTAGATCTCCCATATAAATGATTTTGATGAGAACAAACATTTTTAGTTTCAATAAAAGTTGATGTGTTGATCTCATCAAAAATTGGTTGACTATAATTATCTTGCAATAGATCCTCGTTCTTTTTAAAATATTGTATCGGATGATGATCTAATAATAAAATATGCTCAATCTCTCATATTCATGTTTAATAATAGAATGATCACTATTAGATATCTCATAGAAATGCAATTTTGATGCCACATAGTTAGATATTTCGAATGAAATCTTATGCATATCAAAATTAGAAAATAAATCACGATAAATAAAATAGTAAGAATTACAAGTGAGGAAATTAAAAGAATATCTCAACTTAGAAAGATCATTTAAATTTCCAAAATATTTCTCTCTTAGTACCTGATTATTTTGAATAAAATTTGTTGATGTACCTTTCAACATTTCATATGAAATTGATTTGAGATCAAGATCAATTGATAATCTTTCATGTGAACCAAAACTTTTATTAACATTCTCTTGAAAAAGATTAATCTCTTTTCTCAGACAACATCTAGTCGAGTGATTAAGATTCATGTCTTCTTGTTCGACTTTTTCTATTGAATTGTTAGAACATATAAAATTATAATTAAAATATTCGTGTTCATTGATAATTTAATCGAAAGAAGAATTAGTACAAAAATCAGAAAATGATGAACATATAGTTTGATTTATAATTAATTCATCTTGATCTATTTTAATAATAATAGAATCTGAATCTTGTTGTTCGTTAAGACAATCAACTTCCCTATCGGTACGAATAAATTTATCATGAATATGTTCTTTCTCATTTGATTCATTAATGTTTATAGGTTCAAGATTTTGGATAAAAGAATTATGAATTTCTCCTTCGAGAGGAGAATAATGATCAGAAGAAGTTGGTACCTCTTCTACTTCGATCTTCTCACCTAGGGGTTGGGTAGAGCTTATAAAGGTATCTAAATCAATAATAGAGGAGGAAGTTTCTAGGAATATTAGTGAATTATCATCCTTTTGAAAAACTTCTTGATTTTGTTGAATAAGAGGAACTTGAGAGTTGAAAACAATATTTAAAAGATCAGATTCAGAAGGTAAATCAGTAATATGAAATTTGCAAAGAATATGAGAAAGACTTACTGAAAATTCTTCTGAAGACTCACCTTTCTTCCTCCGAATAGCCTACAATTCACTGCAAAGTTTATTAGAATTATAATCCTTGAATGTGTCTAAAAATTCATGTGCAAATTGAAACCATGTAAAAAAGAAATTAGGTGGAAAAGTTTCCAACCAACATTTGATTTGTCCTTTGAGAGTAAGGGAAAATAACCTGCAAGTAGCATTAGGATCAACAATCTTATGTTTGTTACGTTAACATAAAAACTTCCTAAGGTGTTCTCTTGCAGATATATCACCTTCACCATCAAGTTCAAGTTTCGACAAGAGGTTGATTGTCTCATTGGGAATATTAACCAATGTGAAATTAAAAATGGATTCCCAAACAAGAATTTGGGCATGAACCATGAATGATAAACAATCAAGACTAATTGACTCTTAAAATGGCTAGCTTTTCGTCTAACCAACCCTTAAGCATATATATGACGACTAAGAGAATAAAATAATAAAACTGAAAAACAAGAGCCGAAGGAAAAATGGTTATCAAAATAATTGAAAAAAAAATAACCACTTGTTTTACCTCACCCTTCTTCTAGAGCAATTTGTTGGCCTGATTTTCCAACCTAGGCCAACTAAGGAGATTAAGCCCACACAAGTCGCTTAGAGCAGCTCCCGGTGTGTTTGAAATGGCAAAATCTCACAGGTTATGGTCCTACTACCAACTAAATTTTCCTCTTAAGGAGAATTTAAAATTCAGTAAATCTTTATCCTAATCTTATTAGTACCTAAGTAAACCCTAGAATTAGTTTTCTAAGGCCTAAGTTATCTTAAAATGATTTCTTAAGGAAAGTCTTCAATTTTTTAGGGTTTTTCTTCAAATATTTTAATTCAAAGACTATTTTAAGTTTTACAAAATTAAGTTAATTCTATTTATCAACTGTTAAATATAAACTAAAATTTAAAATAAACTACACTAAGACTAAAATTAACTAGTTATCCTATCTCAACTGAGAGCAACTTGAAAACTAAATTAAATATCAATTAATGATTCAAATAAACAAAGAGATAGACAATAATGTTTTAAATGAAAATATTTTAATCATTATCATTAAATCACTCTGCTGAATATGCACAACAACAAAAAATTAAAATAGATAACTACTTTTAATTTCTATGGAATGTTCTATTAATTAATAACTAATAATCAATACCAAATATTTGAATAAAAGATGATATTTATTATGAAAACATTGTAAAAATATAAACGAAATCAAAATAAACATGAAATATTTTTATTACTAAAATTCCAATTTTCAATGCAAATATTGATAAATCAAATTCAGTAATATTTTACTCAAACATTAATATTGTGTAAACAGAGTACTAATTTGGATCATGAATACAATTATAACATAGTATAAATGCACAAAAGCATAATGAGAAAGTGATATATTGAAATATATATATAAAGTTTTCAAAAATAGTAATGAACATTGATACCAGTTTGAGAACCTAGGTCACAATCTTTCTCCGAAGGAAAAACTCCAACAAAGAGATTAAAACTAGAACTGAAATGATATTTCAAATAAGTCTATTTCTCCAATACTCCATCCCCCTAGAAGCAACGTCTCCACACACCAGCCTTCAAAATGAAATAATTACACATAAATTTTAAACATCCTGGCAACGTTCACCTCAGGCTTTCTGAAACAAAGTTATAGAAAGAAATAAAATGAAAGAAAGACACAAACACAATTGTTCCTTTCGATCTATAGAGACCCTTCCCCCCTGCTAGTAGAAATTCTTTCTCCTTTTATAGGCAGTCGTACCTTTCACCCTGCTTTATTTCTCTTTGGATGAACGCCACCTTGACATGAGATATCCTTGGGAACTATTGAAACCACTTCATTTGCTGCAAATAGATCGAACGATCGCGGAAATAAGATGATTTCATAGGTATCAATTCTATCTGGAGAGGTGGATCGAATCTTTGACTGTTAATCCTTTTTCTTCTTCATACTGAGATACGCTCGCAGACTGGTAGTAACTATCTCACGGTGCTGGTGAACAGTTTGAATTATCTCCAATTCTAGATTCTTTAATAGCATATTTCCACGCGTTGTTTCCCAAGGAATAACTTCAATGCATTTCAACATGTTCGCTATTGAACCTACACATTGAGACAACAATTATGAAAAAAATAACTGCCATGAAACATAAACATTGATAAATGATTCAGAAATGAAGAAAAATATCATGATGAAAGGTTAAAAGAGTGTTCCCTTTTAACTTTATCGTTTAACCAGTTGTTAAATATCAGCATTATCATTCAGGTGTTTATCTGCAGGATTTCATGGTGCATTCTCACAGCTTTCTCCGTCAAACCTTTCACTTTGATCTAATAGCATAGAAGTAATTCGGTTACATTATTCTTGGCTACTTTGGTGGCGCACCATCTCCTTCTATTTATACGTGCAATTTTGAGACTATTTACCCATGACATGTTTGCATAGATCCTGCTATGATTTGGTGATAAAGGTTATGTTTATATTCAACAGAACTATCACATATCCTTCAATCTCATGCATATTAAAACATTGATCCTGTTATTAAAGATAATATGCCAGCATTCTCAAAAATAGCGCCTTTTAGTTATAACAGAAATAACAAATCTTCCGTAGTAATGTGTTGGTATCTGAAATCTTCCCGAGGAGTAGAACTTAATAAATGATAGTGATCTCCCTCATTTCTCTTCGTAAACTCATCACAAATAACATGCATTGATGTGGACAGAAATAATTAATTATCGCGACTTGCATGTAACAGCATTCCAAATAAATTCATAGAAATCTATTAGACATTTCCTCAGTTTGTTAAAGTGTTTCTTCCCTATGAACTGACATTTGGCGACTTATTAACATTTAAAATTTGCAATCTAATCAAATCTCGGAGATAATATCCTGGCGAAAGATACAAGATACCTGCAAAGTTACAGGATGCCAATATCAAAATGAAGAAATGCATGTTATATATTACAAATCCATGATATAAACCATAACTTATGAAAAGTTTTAAAAATACACTTTATTATTTTAAAAGGTATTCATTTAAAGCAATTAAAATCATGGATAAAAAGAAATCTTAAATTCACTCGTAGCATAACTAAGGTTTTATAAACATGATTGTTCTTTTGTAAAGAGCTTTTATGAGTATGAATTAGTGATAATGATGGTGAGGTTTTATGTTTTGGAGAAGTAATCTCTCTAAAACACACCAATTTAAAATGTTTGATATCCAACTAAAACATGCCCTCAAAATATTGAAAGAAAAATAATAAATAGATAAAAATTTATACAACCAAAAGTTCTTTTTTATATACATGCATTCTCACTTTAACTGTCCATGAAAAATTTGGAAAATCAACCACTTTTCATAATCCATGAACCATAATCCTTTTTTTTATTAAATTTGGTCACACATATTTATACATATTCATAATAATATTATGAATACATATAATAAGTCTTGCATTTCGCAATTAAGAAAGGCCTTCATTGAATTAATTTGTTCCGCCAAAGAATGGGAAAAGCAGTATATATGATAGGTCGCTCAAAATAAGAGTTTGAATGTGAGGTTATGTTCCTTCATATGCACCTCGCATGAAACACTATTCAAAGCGTCAACTTATGGAAATATCAAAGCCAAAAATTCGGAAAGAAAACGACCACCATATCATCTTCCATAAAAAAAAACGAGAGGTGGAGAAAAAACAAAATTAAAGGAAGGAGGCAGTCAAACCAATATCCAAATCCAGTGAGGAAAACATAAAAACAAAATCTAAATAATTACAAAATTCTAATGGGAGGCCCTTTATTTTGTATTAAATCAAGGGGAGTTGTTGGGGTTCCAACATGTCCAAATTATTTCTTTCTTATCCTGACTTTTCATTGTTAGCAGTTCCTTCTATAGTCGGCTAGAACCCTTCTACTCTACCCCGACACATGACCAGCTAGCCCCCCATAGCCTACCCAACGCTTTATTAAGCCTGGATAGTTTTTTCTATTTCCTCAAGAAGTACTCCCACTCCCTTTCTGCAATAAAATTCTCCCACGCTTTCTGCTTGTCCGCCAGGTTGGTATTTGATGGAGATTCGATTAGTGATGGATAAGGCTCGACAATATGCCCTACTCCCCTGTCGATTAGGAATTTTAACAAAAAGGTAAAAAATGAACACATAAATGGCTCAATGAAATCGTTATAGAATCTCGCTTCAATACTCTCAACAAAGACTCTCTCTTCCACAGTGCGGTCTGCACAAAAATCGTCTACGATTTTCTCAAACCACTCCAACAAATTCGTTCTTCCTCCTCTTATCAGTTTCTGGAGCAACTCTTGATCCTTAGTGTCTACCGTATTTTTCACCCAGTAATTTCTTCAAAAACTGAGGCACCAATTCTACAAACTTTTCAAGTTTTTTCAATCAATAATTTCTCCTTCTCTTGGGAAATAGTCATCTTGTTCCTTGAGCGTAATTCTACAGATAGTTTGCGATATATGCTCCCACCAATCCTTAATCTCTTGCTTTGAGATCATCTGCTAATATTCATTTCATCCATACGTGTACTATTGGAAACAGAACCAATGTTGTAATCACTCAAATCACTAAGTTACCAATAATACACATAAGAATCATATAATCATAACAGAGACAAGAGACAAGAATAGTAGGTTGAATAACAACTTATATTACACAAAACAGATATGGGTTAATAAAAACATCAAACTGAACCAAGTTCATATCTGGCTCAGCAGCCCATTATATATTATTACAAAATAGTTATGAATAACTACCTATTGGTTCATTCAACCGACACGATCTATGGAGTCCAACCTAATCTCTAATTAGTCAGCTATCTAGTCTAGTCATGTAACCGACTATCTCCTCCAACAACGTGTTTTTTTTTTAGAATGGATTGAATGGTCCAACATTCCCTTGTTTGTAGTTCATAGTTTTCCATTTCCTAGTCATATGGTTTCACATCTGAGTTATAACCAACAGAGACCAGGTTCCCTAAATGCAGTTCTCCATATATTTTTGGTTCAGTGTAATCCTCATTATTTTGTATTTTTTATAGTTGTCGGACATCGAATTCTTAGTCTATAGGCTCTGTCCATGGCTCACCATGTGATGGATGAATAGGAACAATTACTTTCTGTCATTTCCCTTAAGTTCTATTCTTTCTTTATCTAGCGAAATGGATGCTTTCATATTTCACCCACATGGTCGGCTTACTAGTGTTGGGAATGAACTGGATCCTTCCTTAGGGTTAATAATTTTGAAGTCAACTTTTGTGGTGATGCCCTTTATAGTTGTGTCGACGTTCCTACAGAAACCAATAGGTTCAATTAGTCCTTGATCGGATAACTTCAAATATATGCCAGATTCGCTAAGTCGAGGTTTTCCTAATTGTTCCCATGTATCCCTGGTCATGATGTTTACTTGTGATCCAAAGTCAAGGATGACTTGTCGTACATGGTATCCTTCAATTTCTAGGTCGAAAAGAGGGTCAGCGTCACTTTTATCTTTTTTATTTAGGTTGCATATTCTTTTGGCTTGTTTGTCGATACTAGATTTACTCTTAAGGTTGTACAATAAATCGATTAATTTAGCCACATAATTATTGCTATGTATTAAATTAATTAATTCTTGGGACATCTTCTATCAAATATCATCATTCACTTCTTGTGTAGCTAATTCTTGAAATACGCTTGCTGCATCATTATATAATTGTTTTTGTATGGTAGGGTTAGGATAATCATCTTTATTCTTTATTTTGCTTATTTTGGGATTATCTATGCCTGTTTTTGTGCCTTTATGAGTAACAATTTGTAAGTTTTTTATTTCTAAGAACATCACATTTTTGCACACTAGAAAAGACATTAACATTTTTCTTATTATTGATTTTTTCGAGCATGGTGGGGCAATCCTCTAAAGAGTAATTGCCTACACCAATACTAGTACATAATTTAAGGTCGGTTCGATCCTTGCATGGACACTCAATGTGTAGATTCCCTTCGTTTAAGCATGTATAACACTGTATCGGTCGACATGGTATATTTTCTTGATTCCCAAAGAATCAGCCTCAACTTGAGAATCCTCCACAATTATTGTTATCATACTGGCGCTCGTACCTTCGACTATCGTATCTTTGGTTGTTCTGGTCATTATTGTCCCTTGGATTATTTTCATTATTATTCTGTGCAACAACGTTTGTCTGGTAAACTGCATGATAGTTCTATTGGTTCTTTAAATTTAGGTGGACTTTGGTTGTTTCATGACTTTTGACCTCACATATTGCGCACCAACAAGATTTTTTCGTTCTTTATATTGTATGGACAATCTTTTGTCACATGTAGACCGTGCTCTTGGAAAATGTCACAAAAACACTTCGACTAAACAAACTGTACATCCCGTCGACAATCTTCTTGTCAGCAATTATATCTCATGTGTCTGTTTGTCGAGCATTTCATACACCAGAATTCATGGCCCTTGAGGTTTAAGTCTCGTATTGAATTCTGCATTATATCCAGTTGTTCTTCAATATGACTATCAACGAGGTTGACTAGATAGTCCTCACCCATTTCTACTTGTAGCACCTTTGTTAATGAATCTTCATAGGTATTAAAATTGTCCAATCTGATATGCATCCGGATATTTTGTAGGATACCTGCACCAAACCATTGGATTAACAATTTCTCATCTATATTACAGTCCAACTGGGTGAGTAGATGTTTAAATCTTTTATTGTACTCCCGGACTATTTTTGTCAATTTCTAGACTGTGGTCTTTAGTTTCTTTGCTTCCAGATGCTTTGCATCTGGAATCTTGAAGAATGACATGAACTGTTGTTTAATGTGTGCCTTAGTATCATTCGACGTATTTTCTATATACGTCATATACCATGTGAGTGCTCTCTTTCATAGAGCACCAACAAACTGATCCATCTGTCGATCTTCATTCATAACAGTGTTTGCTTCCCATGTCAACTCGCAGAAAAACCAATGCCATATGGGATCTTCATCGCCCTCATAGAGGGGGATATGTAGACATGTTCTCCATATCGTCGGTGTCTATGTCTATTCCTGGTGGTGGAGGGGGTGGTGGTGGCGGTGGCGGGTTACTTCAAATGACTCTGTTTTCTTCATAGCTAGTCTTGACAGAACTTTTTTTTCCTTTGGAAGTTTTATCTATAGTATTCGGTATGATTTCGTCAAGAATTCGATTCATGTCGACTCCCTCTGATGATAACCACGTAGATTGCTGATGTTGGGGTATCCTATCTTGTGGATATGAATGGTCTAGTCTGTTACCTAAAGCTGTGATTGGCTAGGGGGTGCTCCTTCATGTTTCGATTAGAGAAGATTAATACTTCGGTTGGATGAAAAGGGTTGAAAGGTAACCCAATTTCCTTCCTATAGTTGATGAATTACCAGATGGTCATCATCGTTTCCTTCTTTGTCTAGTCGACTCCATACACCTAACTCGCCAACTCGTAGTCCCAAATATTCCTGAACAATGTCCTACACTCAGGAACTTTGGTTAGAATTTAGCGGAGAATGAGGTGTGATGTTTTGGGTATATCAACTTGGAGAGCTTCACCATGCTCTATCCACAAATATTCTTCCATTGGTGACACTTCTTCATCAACTCCTTCTTCCTGTCAGTCATGACCGAAATCTGGCGGATTCTTTTATTTTTCTATCACTCTAGTCATTATTCTCCTCTAGACCACAACAACCTACTCTATAATATATTCTCTTATTTTTCTCCTCTTTTCTTGTTATATCTTCTGGATATCCAGAGTGCATTTGTGAGTAACTGTCGGATGATCTCCTTTTTGCTCCAACTTTTTATTGTTGGAAGTGGTGTTATAGCCTGTTTTTGTTTTCCATCTTTTGATACTTTTATTTATGTTTTGAAGCTTGGTTTTATTCTTTATTCCTAGAAAATTTTGTTGTTTAGGATAGTTTGAGTTTTTCCTTTAGCTTTTATGAGTTTTTCCTTTAGCTTTTATGTTATTTGATTTCTTAGTTTATTTTTACAAGTTCTAGTTTGATCTCATAATCAAAGGGCTTATATAGGGCTTATATGGATTAAAAAAGTCTAAAAATAACATAAAAGTTTAATTGAGACTCTTAAAACAAATTTAAACCCTTATCATTGGCTTAATTTTTGCAAATCATTAACCTAGATTTTCTTGTAGCGCAAGTCAAAAACAAATGCACAAAGGCGCTACAAGAAAGTCATACAAGTTAAAAAATCATCTTCAACATTGCGGAGATTTAGTTCTCTAAAGCGCTGATGCTCTGGCAGCACAGTGGTTTAAAGCTCTGATGAGGTACTTGATAAAGCTTCTGATCGCCGATCGCGAAGCTAGTGGTCTATGTTGCCGACGCTGCAGCGGCAATCTGGTTTAAAGCTCCGACGAGGTAGTTGATAAAGCTTACGATCGTCGATCGCGAAGCTAGTGGTCTATGTCGCCGACACTGCAGCAGCAATCTGGTTTAAAACTTTGATGAAATAGTTGATAAAGCTTCCGATCTTCGATCACGAAGCTAATGGTTTAAAGATAGTTGCTAAAACTTTCGATCGTCGATCACGAAGCAAGTGATTTAAAGCGCCAACACTGCGGCGGCATAGTGTTTTGAGGTTCGGATGCATTAGATATTACTGCTTCCGATCGCCAATAGTGATGGTAGACCATAATGAGACAAACGTGTTTCGAATCACATTTTTACCTGAAGTGCACACAGAGCAGGTGGAGATCGTGGCAAAAAATTAGTATTTGAAAATCGAAATTTTGAAACAGAGCGAAGAATAGGGCTTTCAGGAGCAGTCATTTGGAATGTCAAAATGGTCAGAGAAGATTGGGGCATGTAGTTCGACACTTGACAGACAGAGAATCAATTTACAAAATTAAAGCAGACTATCCAAGAGCTGACTCAGCAGAACGAGGAGTTAACAAGGAGGTTTGCAGACTTGGAGGCAGATCACTTGAAAGCTAGAAGGAAAGCTCGGGCCTTGGAGGGGATTGATTTACTAGCTGAAGCAGCTAAAGACTTGTAAAGTTAGTTAAGAAAGTCAGTTATAAGTTAATTCTGGAAAGTCATTTTATTTTTGGATAACGATAGTTTAGGTTGAACTATTCGATAGATAGTCTAAAAGCAGTTAGGGTTCAGTTATTCAACTGATTTTGAAGGAATAGTATAAATGTAAGTCTGAAAGAAGACAAAAGGGTTCAATTTTTTGCTGACAAGGGGAGGCTATCAGGATTTGTTTATGAGCTAAGTGTAAATACTCTTATGTGTTTTTTATGACTGAACTATGAAATATATGCACTATATTCCCTTCAGATTATTAACTAGTTTCATTTCTAATTTGTGTTAATTACTCAGTTGGTATATTCATTTCTTGTTTAATGTTTTTATACTTGAAATGCTTGCTAACTGTGGGTGAAATTCAGTATTGTGTTTACTCTGTTGGATTATGGTTTATATATTATGAATCTCAGTCATTTAAATGCTCACGATTTAGTGTTTGCTTTGGTCTTATGAATGTTTTCCCTCTTGTCTTCAAACGGTTCAACCAAAACCCTATAAAACCATATTTTATTTTATTGGGATTTTCAAGATTGTGTTGGCTTGTTCTTCTGTAGTCTGAGAACAATTTCTGGCACTAACATCTTTGGTGTCATTGCCGGGAACGAAGTTGAAAACCTATTTTCCCCGGTATACTTATCATTTCACTGGTTCTGAGAGGTGAACTTAAACCAGCAAATCTCAAAGACAACTTTTCACCAGTATTTCACAGTGGCTACTAAGGGAGATGGAACAAGAAATAGACCTAGTTCACCTTTACAACTGGGTGTCCCAGACCCAAAGCAAATTTTGAAAATAGCTAGGAAAGTCAAAAGGTCTCAATCATCCCCAGCTTTATGCAGCCCTCATTTATTTGACCTACTGTCACCCTTTCCACTTTCTGAGGAGGAAAAACAAAATCTATCTTGACAAATCGATTGGCAACTCCACTATTTCAAGATGCAGAGGTCGAAGTCCATGGAAGCCATTCTAGCTCGAAGGTTTGCACCTTTCAATTTTTTCAATGTTCCAGGTTTTCCAAATCCAGTACCTACTATGGATGTTTGAGGAGATTATCTTCCACGGTTTAGAGAAAGCAAAGAGGATAATCTTTCAGATCACCTCATCATGTTTCATCAATATATGGTTCAATTAAATATACAACATGAAGATGTTCATGTATTCACTCAAGCAAGATGCATGAGAATGGTATTTTTCTCTTCCTTCTTCTAGCATTTCCCCATTGAAATAATTCCACACATGTTTTCGGAAGCATTGTAAGTACGTGTTCTCAGCTGAATTCTTTTTGAAAGATTGTTGTGACCAGGCTAATTTTTATAATACAATTTCTGATTCAAAAAATCATGATGATAAGTATAATCAAGGATTGAAAACATATCATGAAGAAGTTGTAGTTTCAGAATTTGATGAAGATGAAGAGGTAATATTTTTAGATACCGCCGCAAGGAAGAATTCCATGATCATTATGATAATCAAGTTGTTGTTTTAAGTCAAGTTGAAGATTATTCTAGTGATGAGATCAGTTTGGAATATTCTCATAATGATTTCAATAGTCTTAATAATCATTTGAATGCTAATCCTATTGAAGATCAATCTCTTGTTCAACAAATTGTTGGAAATCATTGTTGTGTTGAAGATCGGCTTTGTATTGAAGAAAAACATGAACCTTCAGCATCATCATTTGAAATTTCTCAGAATGCTCCACGTTATGATGAAGAGATTGGGGTTTCAGGACAAGAATTCTGTGATGAATTATATTTTAGTCCTTTTTGTTTTGATATTAAAATTGATGAAAGTCAGGCTGTTGACATTTTTTCTGAAATTTCATATATTCATGGTTATGATAAATCTGTTGTTCAAAACCATTATCAAGATGCTCCAATTTTTTATAAATATGATGATGAAATTGAAAAGAAAGACCCAGAAATGTGTGAGGTGTGTGTTATGGTACAATCTAATCAGCAGATTCAGGAATGCATTTAGTCCATTATCCTTGAACAACCAGAGCCAATGTATGATAGTTATCCATTTGAAGACAGTGTGGAAAAGGAGGTTCATCTTGTTGACATTATTGATGATACTGTACAAAAAATTCTAGAGCAAATTTAGGCTGATCCTAATTTCTTTTATCGCCAATGCTTTCTTGATATTCATGGAACAAAATATTCTTATGGACAGCCTATCTTTTTCATAGAACAGGAAAAGGTAACTTTTGAAAATTTTTATGATCCAGTGGCAGATTATTTAGAGTCAATACCAAGTTATAAATATGTTATTTTAGAGACATCATTTGATGAAGGTGAGTACAAGTTACTCTTCATGTTTTCCAATATTTGTGATTATACATATATTCAGAGTTGGAAGCAAGTTTTGGTGGGTTGATGAAATTTTTTCCTGGTTACATTGGAAATGGGATTACAATTTAATTCAGTAGATGGAAGGTTCCTCAAATACTTTTACAATATTTGAAGGAAAGAGATTTGAATTATATTGTATATACCAGTGTGTGAAGGATTGAATAAAGAATCCATCACCCAATGGATATTTTGCAGATTAGTAGGTAGCAGCACAGAAGGCACTAGTCTACAGGTTCTTGAAGCCTCACATGGAGGACTTCATCCCACAGCAGGAGCCAAATGTTATAGCCTGTTTTTGTTTTCCATCTTTTGATACTTTTATTTATGTGTTGAAGCTTGGTTTTATTTTTTATTCCTAGAAAATTTTGTTGTTTAGGATAGTTTGAGTTTTTCCTTTAGATTTTATGTTATTTGATTTCTTAGTTTATTTTTACAAGTTTTGGTTTGATCTCATAATCAAAGGGCTTATATAGGGCTTATATGGATTAAAAAAGTATAAAAATAACATAAAAGTTTAATTGAGACTCCTAAAACAAGTTTAAACCCTTATTATTGGCTTAATTTTTGCAAATCATTAACCTAGATTTTCTTGTAGTGCAAGTCAAAAACAAATGCACAGAGGTGCTACAAGAAAGTCGCGCAAGTTAAAAAATCATCTTTCAACATTGCAGAGATTTAGTTCTCTAAAGCGCCGATACTGCGACACTAGAGTGGCTTAAAGCTTCGATGAGGTAGTTGATAAAGCTTCCGATCGTCGATCGCGAAGCTAGTGCTCTATGTCGCCGACACTGCAACGACAATCTGGTTTAAAGCTTCGACGAGGTAGTTGATAAAGCTTCCAATCATCGATCGGGAAGCTAATGGTCTATGTCACTGACACTGCAGTGGCAATATGGTTTAAAATTCTGATGAAATAGTTGATAAATATTTTGATCTCCAATCACAAAGCTAATGGTTTAAAGATAGTTGCTAAAACTTTTGATCGCCGATCGTGAAGCAAGTGATTTAAAGCACGGACACTGTGGCAACATAGTGTCTTGAGGTTCTGATGCATTAGAGATTACTGCTTCTGATCGCCGACAATGATGGTAGACCATAATGAGACAAAGGTGTTTTGAATCACGTTTTTTCTTGAAGTGCACGCAGAGCAAGTGGAGATCGTGGGGGAAAATTAGTATTTGAAAATCGGAATTTTGAAACAGAGTGAATATTAGGGATTTCAGGAGCGGTCATTTGGAGTGTCAAAATGGTAAGAGAAGATTGGGGCATGCAGTTCGATACCTGACAAACAGAGAATTAGTTTACAGAATTAAAGCAGACTATCCAGGAGCTGACTCAACAGAACGAGGAGTTAACAAGGAGGGTTGCAGACTTGGAGGCAGATCACTTGAAATCTAGAAGGAAAGCTCGGGCCTTGGAGTGGATTGCTTTACTAGCTGAAGCAGCTAAAGACTTGTAAAGTTGGTTAAGAAAGTCAGTTATAAGTTAAGTCTGTAAATTCATTTTATTTTTGGATAACGATAGTTTAGATTGAACTATTTGATAGATAGTCTAAAAGCAGTTAGGGTTCAGTTATTCAACTGATTTTGAAGGAACGGTATAAATGTAAGTCTGAAAGAAGAAAGAAGACAAAAGGGTTCGATTTTTTGCTGAGAAGGGGAGGCTATCAGGCTTTGTTTATGAGCTAAGTGTAAAGACTCTTATGTGTTTTTGATGACTGAACTATGAAATATATGCACTATATGCCCTTAAGATTATTGACTGGTTTCATTTCTAATTTGTGTTAATTACTCAGTTGGTATATTCATTTCCTATTTAATGTTTTTATACTTGAAATGCTTGCTAACTGTGGGTGAAATTCAGTATTGTGTTTACTCTATTGGATTATGGTTTATATGTTATGCATCTTAGTCATTTAAATGCTCATGATTTAGTGTTTGCTTTGGTCTTATGAATGTTTTCCCTCTTGTCTTAAAACTGTTCAACCAAAACCCTATAAAACCCTATTTTACTTTATTGTGATTTTTGAGATTGTGTTGGCTTGTTCTTCTGAAGTCTAAGAACAATTTCTGGCACTAACATTTTTGGCACCGTTTCCAAGGACGAAGTTGAAAACCTATTTTCCCCGGGATACTAATCATTTCACTAGTTTTGAGAGGTGAACTTAAGCCAACAAATCTTAAAGACTAATTTTCACCAGTATTTCACAATGGCTACTAAGGGAGCTAGAACAAGAAATTGACCTAGTTCACCTTTACAACTAGGTTTCTCAGACCTAGAGCAGATTTTGAAAATAGCTAGGAAAATCAAAAGGTCTCAATCATCCCCAGCTTTATGCAGCCCTAATTTATTTGACCTACTGTCACCCTTTCCACATTCTGAGGAATAAAAACAAAATCTATCTTGAAAAATCGATTGGCGACTCCACTATTTCAAGATGTAGAGGCTGAAGTCCATGGAAGCCATTCTAGCTCAAAGGTTTGCACCTTTCAATTTTTTCGATGTTCCAGGTTTTCCAAATCCAGTACCTACTATGGATGTTTGAGGAGATTATCTTCCATAGTTTAGAGAAAGCAAAGAGGATAATCCTTCAGATCACCTCATCAGGTTTCATCAATATATGGTTCAATTAAACATACAGCATGAAGATGTGCTCATGAAGATGTTCATGTATTCACTCGAGCAAGATGCATGAGAATGGTATTTTTCTCTTCCTACTGCTAGCATTTCCTCGTTGAAAGAATTTCACAAATTTTTTTGGAAGCATTGTAAGTATGTGTTCTCAGCTGAATTCTTTTTTAAAGATTGTTGTGAGCAGGATGATTTTATAATACAATTTCTGATTCAAAACATCATGATGATAAGTATAATCAGGGATTGAAAACATATCATGAAGAAGTTGTAGTTTCAGAATTTATTGAAGATGAAAAGGTAATATTTTTAGATACTGCTATCAAGAAAGAATTCCATGATCATTACGATAATCAAGTTGTTGTTTTAAGTCAGGTTGAATATTATTCTAGTGATGAGATCAATTTGGAATATTCTCATAATGATTTCAACAGTGTTAATAATCATTTGAATGCTAATCCTGTTGAATATCAATCTCTTGTTCAACAAATTGTTGGAAATCATTGTTGTGTTAAAGATCGGCTTTGTATTGAAGAAAAATACGAACCTTCAGCATCATCATTTGAAATTTCTCACAATGCTCCACATTATGATGAAGAGATTGGGTTTTCATGACAAGAATTCTGTGATGAATTATACTTTAGTCCTTTTTGTTTTGATATTAAAATTGATGAAAGTCAGGCTGTTGACATTTTTCTGAAATTTCATATATTCATGGTTATGATAAATTTGTTGTTCAAAACCATTATCAAGATGCTCCAATTTTTGATAAATATGATGATGAAATTGAAAAGAAAGACCCAGAAATGTGTGAGGTGTGTGTTATGGTACAATCTGATCAGAAGATTTAGGAATGCATTCAATCCATTATCCTTGAACAACTGGAGCCAACATATGATAGTTATCCATTTGAAGACAGTGTGGAAAAGGAGTTTCATCCTATTGAAATTATTGATGATACTGTCAAAAAAATTCTGGAGCAAATTCAGGCTGATCCTGATGTCTTTTATCGCCAATGCTTGCTTGATATTTATGGAACAAAATATTCTTATCGACAGCCTATCTTTTTCATAGAACAAGAAAAGGTAACTTTTGGAAATTTTTCTGATCCAGTGGCAAATTATTTAGAGTCAATACCAAGTTATAAATCTATTATTTTAGAGACATCAATTGATGAAGGTGAGTACAAGTTGCTAGATATTTACTCTTCATGTTTTCCAATATTTGTGATTATACATATATTCGGAGTTGGAAGAAAGTTTTGGTGGGTTGATGAAATTTTTGCCTGGTTACATTGGAAATGGGATTACAATTTAATTCAGTAGATGGAAGGTTCCTTAGATACTTTTACAATATTTGAAGGAAAGAGATTTGAATTTCATTGTATATACCAGTGTGTGAAGGATTGAATAAAGACTCCATAGCCCAATGGATATTTTGCAGATTAGCAGGTAACATCACAGAAGGCACTGGTCTATAGGTTCTTGAAGCCTCACATGGAGGAATTCATCCCACAGTAGGAGCCAGATGTTATATCCTGGTTTTGTTTTCCATATTTTGATACTTTTATTTATGTTTTGAAGCTTGGTTTTATTCTTTATTCCTAGAAAATTTCGTTGTTTAGGATAGTTTGAGTTTTTCCTTTAGCTTTTATGTTATTTGATTTCTTAGTTTATTTTTACAAGTTTTGGTTTGATCTCATAATAAAAGGGATTATATAGGACTTATATGGATTAAAAAATTCTAAAAATAACATAAAAGTTTAATTGAGACTCCTAAAATAAGTTTAAACCTTTATCATTTTCTTAATTTTTGCAAATCATTAACCTAGATTTTCTTGTAGCTCAAGTCAAAAACAAATGCACAGAGGTGCTACAAGAAATTCCCGCAAGTTAAAAAATCATCTTTCAACGTTGCAAATATTTAGTTCTCTAAAGCGTCGATACCGTGGCAGCACAGTGGTTTAAAGCTCCGACGAGGTAGTTGATAAAGCTTTCGATCGTCGATCGCGAAGCTAGTGGTCTATGTCGTCGACACTGCAGCGGTAATCTGGTTTAAAGCTTCGACGAGGTAGTTGATAAAGCTTTCGATATTTGATCGTGAAGCTAGTGGTCTATGTCGCCGACACTGCGGCGACAATCTGGTTTAAAACTACGATGAAATAGTTCATAAAGCTTTCGATCTCCAATCACAAAGCTAATGGTTTAAAGATAGTTGCTAAAACTTTTGATTGTAGATCACAAAAGAAGTGATTTAAAGCACCGACACTGCGGCAGCATAGTGTCTTGAGGTTCCGATGCATTAGAGATTACTGCTTCCGATTGCCGACAGTGATGGCAGACCATAATGAGACAAAGGTGTTTCGAATCACTTTTTTTCCTGAAGTACACGCAGAGCAAGTGGAGATTGTGGCAGAAAATTAGTATTTGAAAATCAGAATTTTGAAACAGAGCGAAGATTAGGGCTTTCAAGAGCGGTCATTTGGAGTGTCAAAACGGTTATAGAAGATTGGGGCATGCAGTTCGACACCTGACAGACAGCGAATCAATCTATAGAATTAAAGAAAACTATCCAAGAAGGTGACTCAGCAGAACAAGGAGTTAACAAGGAGGGTTGCAGACTTGGAGGCAGATCACTTGAAAGCTAGAAGGAAAGCTCGGGCCTTGGAGCGGATTGCTTTACTAGCTGAAGCAGCTAAAGACTTGTAAAGTTAGTTAAGAAATTCAATTATAAGTTAAGTCTGGAAAGTCATTTTATTTTTGGATAACGATAGTTTAGATTGAACTATTCGATAGATAATCTAAAAGCAGTTAGGGTTCAGTTATTCAACTGATGTTGAAGGAATAGTATAAATGTAAGTCTGAAAGAAGACAAAAGGGTTCGATTTTTTGCTGACAAGGGGAGGCTATAAAGCTTTGTTTATGAGCTAAGTGTAAAGAATCTTATGTGTTTTTGATGATTGAACTATGAAATATATGCACTATATGCCTTTAATATTATTGACTGGTTTCATTTCTAATTTGTGTTAATTACTCAGTTGGTATATTCATTTCTTGTTTAATGTTTTTATACTTGAAATGCTTGCTAACTATGGGTGAAATTCAGTATTGTGTTTACTCTGTTGGATTATGGTTTATATGTTATGCATCTCAGTCATTTAAATGCTCATGATTTAGTGTTTGCTTTGGTCTTATGAATGTTTTCCCTCTTGTCTTCAAACTGTTCAACCAAAACCCTATAAAACCCTATTTTACTTTATTGTGATTTTTTAGATCGTGTTGGCTTGTTCTTCTGTAGTCTGAGAACAATTTATGGAACTAATAGTGTCTTCACAAGTCGACTAGATTCCTCTACTCTACCCCAAAACATGACCATTTACCCCCCCATAGCCGACCCGAACGCTTTAGTAAGCCCAGGTGAAGCTGTCTATTTTCTTAGAAAGTACTCCCCCTCTCTTTCTTCAACACATTTGTCCCACTCCTTTTTTTTTGCCACCCATTTTTTGTTTGATGGTGATTCTATCAGTAATGGACGAGGTTCAACAATATGGCCCACACCCTTATCGGTCAAGAATTTGAACAAAAGAGTCAGTAGGGAGCACAAGAATTGTTTGGTCAGGTCATTGTAGAATATATTTTTGATACTATCGATAGAGACTCTTTTGTCAACTACTCTTTCTTCACAAAACTCGTCGATGATTCTTTTGAACCTCTTTTTCAAAATTGAACGGCCTCCTCTTGTTAATTTCTGGAGTAACTCTTTGTATTTAGTTTCTATTGTCTCATTCATCCAATAGCTTCTTTAAATACTGAGGGATGGACTTGACAAACTTATCATGTGTTTCAGAGAAGAACTTCTCCTTTGCTTGTGTAATAGTCAGTTTGTTTCTTCTGGCATAATTCTGCAAATAACTTGCAATATTATGTTCCCACCAGTTCTTAATCTCTTGTTCTGAGATCATCTAGTCATGGTCATGTCATCCATATATGTATCCCAAAAATGGAACCAATGTTGTAATCAATCAGATTGCAAGGTTACCAATGATACACATAAATAATCATATAACAATAACAGACCAAGAGACAAGAATGGTAGACAAAATAACAGATTATATTACTCAATACAGATGTGGGTTCATACAATAAACCGAACCAAGAATCTATCTAGCTCAACAACCTATATATACATTTACAAAACAATTATAGTAACTACATGTCGATTCAACCAACCGACACTGTTGGGCTAAGGGTAGACCCGGGTTTTATACCTTTAACTTCACACCAACAAAAGACCCACAGTGTTGGCCCTTTCGGCAACAACCTGCGAACAGGTTGCAGTCTCACCCAAAATAGCTATGGGGTGCCACAGAACTAGGTTTCTGCAAGCAGAAGAGGGATATTACTGTACCTTTAGCTTTTAACAAATTATAAATATAACTCACAGAACTTAACATTCACTTATTTAGCTTCGCAGTTAGATAAACAAACAGTGCCTTGTGCAACCCTTTACTGGGAATTCACAGCGAAGTTATTATCTAGCAGTGATATTTACTTATCAGATATATAGATATTAATGCATGAAAGAAACACAATAGAAACATCACACAAAACCACGACACAAGATATAACGTGGTTCACCCCCAATGTAGGGGTTACGTCCACAGAACTGTGTTTTATTCAATCTTTCTACAAAAACCACAGTTTTGATCTACGCACTTAGCTGCAGATCCCTTCAAGTCCTCAAAGACACGCACACAGCTGTAGGCCTCTGTGCACACAGCTGCAGATTTCCTTAATCACCCAAAACCCTCTGTGCACATAGCTACAGAGGTCATCCACGAACACAGCTGGGACTTAACCTTTTCTTACAAAAATAGCCTTAGCTTCTCATCAATTCCTCTTACATCAAAATCCGAACCTCACTTCTTTACAAGAGTGCATATTTATACAGTGCACTTATTACAAAACCATGGGCTCCCCGAACCCTAAACCCTGGACTTAAACCATGGGTTTATTACAAAAGGGAACTTTGACTCAACCCCGACACCCCTAAGACCATTTTGAGCCGTAACTCCGCTTACAAACTCTCAAAACCCCGCGGAGTTACCCACCTTAAGGACCGTTAGGGTGCATGCCCCAATAGGCCCCTAAGACTCACTAGTGGCCCGTCCCGGGACACTCTGTTGCTTTTCTGGTGGTAGAATCTTGTTGGTGAACATAATGTGCTGCTTGCTGAAGCCATACATACAGTTGTTGGCGGCTTGTTCCTTTTCTTCATAATATGTTGATTAATGCTTTCTGGATCTATTAGCGACCCCATCCCTCAATCTGCTTGCCGAACATCTGACCATCCACAACTTAGGGGTTCCAGAATTGTGTGTCAAGGTGCATAAGACAAACAGCCACCTTGGTTTTTCCAAACCAGGAGGATACATCTTGGGATGCTTCAGAGTCTTCTCGTGAGGCCTTGTGCCTTTCGTCGCTCCACATTAGAACCCAGTAATGGAACCAATTTGTTGGGCTAAGGGCAGACCCGGGTTTTATACCTTTAACTTCACACCAACAAAAGACCCACAGTGTTGGCCCTTTCGGAAACAACCTGCGAACAGGTTGCAGTCTCACCCGAAACAGCTATGGGGTGCCGCAAAACCAGGTTTCTGCAAGCAGAAGAGGGATATTACTGTACCTTTAGCTTTTAACAAATTATAAATATAACTCACAGAACTTAACATTCACTTATTTATCTTCGCAGTTAGATAAACAAACAGTCCCTTGTGCAACCCTTTACTGGGAATTCACAGCGAAGTTATTATCTATCAGTGATCTTTACTTATCAGATATATAGATATTAATGCATGAAAGAAACACAACAGAAACATCACACAGAACCACGACACAAGATATAACGTGGTTCACCCCTAGTGTAGGGGTTACGTACACAGAACTGTGTTTTATTCAATCTTGCTACAAAAACCACAGTTCTGATCTGCGCACTCAGTTGCAGATCCCTTCAAGTCCTCAAAGCCGCACACACAGCTGCAGACCTCTGCGCACACAGCTGCAAATTTCCTTAATCACCCAAAACCCTCTACGTACACAGCTCCAGAGGTCGTCCACGCACACAGCTGGGACTTAACCTTTTCTTACAAAATAGCCTTAGCTTCGCATCAATTCATTTTACATCAAAAGCCTAACCTCACTTCTTTACAAGAGTGCATATTTATACAGTGCACTTATTACAAAACCATGGGCTCCCCGAACCCTAAACCTTGGACTTAAACCATGGGTTTATTACAAAAAGAGAACTTTGACTCAACCTCGACACCCATAAGACTATTTTGAGCCGTAACTCCTTTTACAAACTCTCAAAACCCCGCGGAGTTACCCACCTTAAGGACCGTTAGGGTGCGTGCCCCAACAGACACGACCTATGAGGTCGACCTAATCTACAATTAGTTGACTAGTGAATCTAGTCGGTTAAGGTGACTAGCTCCTCCAAAAAGCACCAGTTTCCTAGGGTAATTGATATTGGAAAGTACAATATCTTTGATTTTTTCTCCCTTCGGTACCAACAATCCAAATAATGAGAAATGATGGATAGAGTTATTACTCTCCATTGAATTCCTACTTTTTGTATGCAATTTGAAAATTGGCCACATGGAACTCATGAGGAGTCAACTTCACCCCTCTAATCCCAACTTAGGTTAATTAATATATAAAGGTTAATTAACTCACTTTCATAAACATGGATTTTGTGGCCTTAGGATAAAATCACTAAGGTTTTAAACAAGGATGATAATTTAGATTAATAAGTCATTATAGTCACCTCCCCCTTAGACCCACTTTCACTTTCCCCTCATGTGGAATCATAGCCATTAAATATCATCTTCAGTCGTATTCATATAAAACCATCATATATTTTATCTTAATATCAAATAAGATACAAATGCTACTAAACCACCATTTTATATTAGAATGTTTCTAAACCAACTGTTTTTATCAATTTAGCTATTCATTATTACTTACTACATAATTATATGTTGTATTCTAGGGCTTGTCATAATATTATGCTGAGAATTATTATGGGGAAGTTAGGGCTTGATATCACAAAAACTTATGAATACTTGTGTTCATTTAATTCAAACAAGGTTAAGTGTATGGGAATGATAATAAAATTATTGGTCAACCTAGCCCAAATTCCAACAATTGTTTTTATGATGGATGTAGTTGTCGCTGATGTTATAGTAAGTTATGGAATGTTGATTTCTAGAGCCTAGGGAGAAAAATTAGGTGGAACTTTACGACCAGACATGTCTTGTGTAACTACTCCAGTCTTTGGGGGACAAACTCAAAGATTATATCATGAAGAGAACATTGTTTATACCATTACTATTTCAAGTTGTCCTTAGAAACATCTTGTGTGTGGGGTTGATGAAAACATGGGTAATTATGTGCTTGCAATGAAGAAGATACTAACTCATGTTCTATTGAATAGTTTAACGAAAATTAGGAGGTACATGTACAAACATTTGAACATGATCTTTGCAAGCCTTATTTTGAGGGTACCTATTCTAAAGATTGATCTAGAGAAGGTATTTTTATTATTATACCATCAAAAAAATCTCTTTCGTTATCTTACAAACTAAATTTGAAGTGACTAATAATGTGGCAAGTGCGAATCTTTGGTGTTACTATTTAAAGATGCAAAAATATTGAACATTTAAAATATTTTTCTTTTTGGTGACTCTGAATTGGTAATTAATCAAATCAAGAATAAAAGACAAATAAAACATCCGAGAGTGAAAGGTTATAGGAATGAAGTATGGGATCTAATAGAAAACTTCTTTTCAATGAAAAGTTTCTCTTTTATCCAAAGAGATTTGAACTAGCAATTTGATTCCTTACCTATAATGACAAGTAATTTTAGATTGTTAAATAGTTCTTAATTGAAATATAAAATCAAGGTGCTTCATCATCTATCCATTCTAGATAACATGAAGCATTGGAAATTTTTTGAAGGCAATAAAAAAATAAAAATATTCGTTCATCTTGCAAAGGATTTTTTTGCCTTGAATATATTGACAAAGATGAAGATTTAATAGACTCTAAAGTTGAATATCAAGTGTTTCAAAAGAATAATTTTCATAATATTATAGGAAACCACAATGTGGTACAATTAAAGAACAACCATATTCCTAGGGGTTTAATCCCACTTGAAAATTTGTTCGATTTGAAAGTTGCAATTGCAGAACCTATTATATGACCCTAGGATGATAATATTGAGGAAGTGAATCTAGGAAAACCCTTCAACATTTGAAGATTGTGAAAAATATTTAAACTATTCTTGCAGAATATAAGAAAAAATATATTGATCTTTTCAAAAATTATATTGATTTTTTTCTTGGAGTTATGAATATTTAAGAAATTATGATACTTCCATTATTGAGCATTGGATTCCTTTAAAACAAGGAGTAAAGTTCTTTTGAAAAAACTTAGGTAAGTAACTCCATTAATTCTTCCCATGATTGAGAAATAAGTGAATAAGTTTCTCAATGCCATGATCACAATCCCATTGACGTATTTTGAGTGGGTAGTTAATTTGGTTCATGCACGAGAAAAAATAATAGATAAATTCTCCTTTTTTCATTTTAAAAATCTAAATATAGTATCATTGAAGGACAATCATCCATTTCCAAATATGGATCATAACTTGCAAAAATAAATTGGTGCTCATATAATATCTATGATGGATGGGTTTTCCAGGTACAATCAAGTAGTTGTACATAGAGAGGACAAGCATATGACAACTTCTTCCACTCAATGGGGAACTTTCATGTATGATAAGATTCCTTTCAGTTGAATGAATGCAAGCATTACATTTCAAAGGCCTATGGATATTGCATTTGGTAATGAAAATACAAGTTTATAGTTATCTACCTAGATGACATGGAAATTTATTCCAAATATGAAAAATATCATAACCATCATTTGGAAAAAAATGTTAAAAGATGGAGGTATGGGATATCATTAAATCCCATAAATACTGCTTTACCATGATTGAAGGAAAGCTACTAGGAAATATCATCTCAAAGGAAGGTTTTTTCATTGACCCAAAGAATTTCTATGCCCTTCAAGAGATATCTTTCCCAAGACACAAATAGGAGGTTCAATTTATTCTTGGAGAGATATTTTTTTAAGAAGGTTCAATCCATTTTTTTTCCAAAAATCATGAAGGATATCACTAAAATGATGAAGAAAGGAAACATTAAAGTAAAATGGATTGAAGCAACTAAGAACTATTTTCATAATATCAAAAAGGATTTGGAATAATCTCTTATGTTGGTGTTGCAGCTGCAACAATTTCCCAAAATTCAAAAAAATTTGGGACCCTCCTTTGATTCATTTTTTGCTCAGCTTTTGGTTTTGCTTGATGTTTGAATAAAGATTACTTCCATGCGGGAAATGTTTTAATGTTTGAATTAATTTTCCTCACCGTTGGAAGTGTTTTGGACTTTTGAGTTGGGAGTCTAGTCGTCTACATGTCCGCCGTTGTGGAAAAGAGCCGGACATCAAGTTCGAAGTCAAGTGTATTTGGTCTCCGTTGTTTTTTCTTTATCGGAAACTGTTTGGAGATCCCGTCGGAGCCTTTGTATATACATCTTCCACCGTTACGGAAGAGGTTCTGTGAATTTTTTCAAGAGTGTTTCATCCTCCGTCAATCCTCGTCGGTCCTTGGTTTTTTCAACTTTCGTCGTTGCGGCTCTAGAAAGCACTATGATTCCGATAGTTTTATTTATCCACTTGATCGATGTTTTCGCTTGAGACATGTTTATTCTTACTCCGTTTCGCTGGTCTGCGGAACTCATTTCTATTATGGGTTCACCGTTGCGGCTCTCTAATCATCTTTTGACCCGAATTCCTAGTCTCACGAACTCCGATGCGAGTGCTAATTTGTTTCTCCTGCCAACGCCATTGTGGGTGTTCCGATGTTTTCTTATTCGCCGTTGCAGAGGAGATAGTAACTTGGTCGCCGATCCCATAGCCTTTTTGCCGCCTGATGATCTATTTTTTCCTGCCTATTGCATGTTGACCGCGACGTATATATAGTGGGGTTTGGGGTGTTTCATTTTTTATTGTTATTTTGGATTTTTCTCCGTGCTATCGTTTCGCTCAAGCAGACCAAGATTTTCACTGTCAGTTCCTTCACTCCTAGGTGGCTCCATCGTGGAAGTTCACCGGTTTTCCTCCACTAGTCGCGTAGTACAGTGCCAGGTAGGCCCTCATGCCCATTTTTCCATTCCGTTTGATTGGTCGAACTACTTTTGCTGTCTCCGCAGTTAGTGTTTTCCTAGGTTTTCCCATCCCGGCCTATATATATTTTTGAGTTAAATAGTATGGCTGCCCGGTGAGGGGTTTCTTAGTTTTGCAATGATGACTTTCGTGGCCATTGGGTTTTTGCAGACCACACTCAATTGCTGGGGAAAGCGGTGCAGATGGCCATTACACTGTCTGCACCATTTTCCCCCAATTTGTGTTTGGCCGTCCGGGGAGGGCGTTTCATGGTTTTCTGCCAAGATGCCGTGAGTCTGGTTCCACATTTCAGTCACCCTCATCTTCACAAACCAGGACCGTGATGTTGTTTTTACTTCTCCCTTAGGATGAGACTGTTCAAGCTCAAGGATGAACCCCGGCCCATTTTTTTTGGTTCCGATTGCATTACCTATTCAGATCGTGAATTGAGCATTTTTACAGCAAGCTACCTTCCCCTTATCTTCTAGTGTGCTACCACTTGCAGCGTCCTCATTTGAGATTAGGAACCGCGTAACGTTGTTATCCACAGCACCGAGAGGAGGTTTTTGAGACTTTTTTCTATTCAGCATTAGGAAGAGGATTTTTCGTCGTTTTAGAAAACCCATGCTTTTCTAAGTTAATCTGCGAATGTTGGTTGAGAGCTACTTTTAGCCCTGGGGAAGATTAATTTTACACAGGAACACTTGGTTTTTTGAGCTTTGTTGTTTATTCTTCATAGCTGCACTCATGTTTAGCATAGATGAGGTAAGATGCTTATACAGTTGCCTCTATTTTGAATGTTATCTGGAAATGACCCAATAGGACCTAAAAGCAATTTATGTACATGACAGGGAAATTCCTCAAAATCCAAGATGTCTAAACGTTAGAAGAAGACGGCCCCCATGGTAGAAGAGGAACCCGAAGTCGAAATCATTACTAGAGTCGAATACACCTACAAGGACACCAAATGCATAGCTGGTGTGGAACCCAAATATCAATGGGGGGAATTTACAGATTGATAATGCACCGAGAAGTACCTGACATAGGTTTTAAAGAAGAAACCATCTATACCAATATAGAGAGATCTTCCTTGATGAAAATTGCTACTAGACCTAAGCTCTTTCCATGCTCAGAGGAGATTGGGTGGATTCTTCCCAGGGCATATGTAACCACCATGATTTTGGAAAATGTTGCTAAATAGGGTTATGCTGCTTACAGCCCTGGGTATGTGGCATTGTCCTACCACTTACCAGAAGCACAGGTGTACTTGACTGAGGACTGGCTAAAGGCAATCAGGATGGACCTAGTCGAGACACTGAAGCGGATGCTCATGCTTGGAAATAACTTTAGAACTAGGCCGATCGGAGAATAAGACACTGCAAGTCTAAGAACCCCTTACATGTTCATTGCCCTAATGCTGAACAGGATTTTCGGGAGGGCCCATGGTAAAAGCTTCAAATTAGAGTCGGTGCCTATCATTTTCTATGTTGCAACACAGGGAACCGTGTTCCACTGGGACAACATTGTGTCCAATAGCCTCTCAACCTGCATTGCTTCAACATTAGGAGGGGTGTCCCAGAAGAGATCAGAGTTCTACATGAGCTCTATATTGATAGATTGCATACTGTGCAACCAACCCTTCCTCAATATGAGGTGTATCTAGGACCAGAAAAGAACACCAATATACTCAGCATACAATCCACTGTGGGCCCAACAATACCACAGTAACTATAGGGAAGTGTGTGAGCACTTCATTATGCCATTGTATACCCTGATTTTCTTAAAAGAGTGCAACTGCATGTCGGAGGAGGCATTGCAGGTGATTGAAGAATATGCAGACTATTACATGACTGAGGATGGATTATATTTCAGAATATTTGGATGCTCCAGAGCACCCTCACTACTGCCTAAGTATGCCACTGACTATGTAGTCCACAAAGAGGCAGTTAGACAAGTCTTTTTAGATGGAATAGGGAGCTTTCTATTTGAACATAAGAAAGTAGCTTACCCTCCTTTGCCATTCAGGTTGGGAAGCTACAAGTTTACTAGGGTGAAGAAAGCCGACGAATTCATGGAAGAGTTGGGGAAATTCCATTTTGGGGAAATGCGTTTCCACAGGAATGATTCCCAGAATAAGGTTGCAGAGCACTGCAAAGAGGTGAATGTACATTTTGAATACACCTACCACTGGGACAGAGAGGAATCCATTTTCCATAGTGCAAAATATACGACAGCCTTAAGAAGAAGGTTTAAAAAGAAAATCACCACCAAAGGTGGAAAAGGACAGGATGAGCAAGGAAAGGCCGAGGAGGAGGAAACTAGAAAAAGAAATGAAGATGCTAGGAGACTAGCATAAGAGGCCGAAGGCTGGCTCAAAGGAGAAGAGGAGGAAAAGAGAAGAGCTGCACAAGAGGTAGCCAGAAAGGTAGAAGAATCTGCCAAGAGCGAGGAAGAAGAAAAGAAAAGAAGATGGATGAGGAGCTGAAGAAACAGGAAGCAGAAAAGCTAAAGATGACAGAGATAGTGACAGAGCAATAAACTTTTGATACAGCAGATAGTCAGGCACGAGACTTGGGGATCCCTGATATTCAAGATCCTGAGGCGACTGCTAGTAGCACACTAGGACAAGCTTTGGTCCCCACCCTTAGGCTAATCTCGTTTGAGCAGAAGAAAGGGGAGAAGGTACCAGATTTCAACACTATATTTTATGATAGGGAAAGAAAATGGATAGTAAAGAGAACCAAGAGAAAGGTCGAAACTGGGGGGCAGTCCAGTAAAATGATGAATGATACAACTATAGTATATGGGACAGATAAGGACCCCAGGTTCACTATCATATCGGGGGCTGCATTGATCCATGCTTCTGAGGACAATGTGGATAGAATAATGACTGATCTTGAACACTCAAAGAAGTCCTCTTCCCAGCTCAAAGATACCCTAAGAAAGGAAAGATAGGAAAATAATAGGTTAAAGAGAAATTTTGAAGACATACAATGAGAAATAAAGTCTTCAAAAGCTGAGCTCCAGTCCCTCCAAGTAGAGAAGAGATCTATGGAGGCTTCCCAAGAAAGTCTGGAGAAAGTGCAGCAAGAATGTCAAGGATTGAGGGTAGAAAAGGAGCAGCTGCTAGGCAGGATAGGGGAGTTGGAGCTGCATAAGGCTAACTTGGAGGGATCTGAGAGGAAATCTCAGGAGCAGAATGCAGAACTTAGAGAACAGATTACCTCATTGACAGTAGCCCTAGAAGAAGGAAAGAAATAGCACGTCAGTCTTCATCCTTTCAAGGAGCACGTCCTAGCACAGAGGAGCAAGATGCACCAGCTACAAATGGCCATAGAGGAAGAAAGGTGCAAGGCCTTACAAGTGGACAATCGGCTGGAAGGGATTTTAGAAACATCTTCATATTTTGTTGACAGATCGCAGGACATCTTAGAAGTCCTGACAGGAAGAATGGTGAGATTAGAAGCGAATGAAGAAACCCCTGCCGATATACCTTCAAAAGATCAACAAGTCCTAAGGCAAGACTATGATTTACTAGAGTTTACCGTCAACACAGCCGAAGAATTCAAGAAGGCTATTAAGAAGACAAAAGGGGCTTGTGCAGAATTCTTCAGGAGACTTATGATCACTTATTATCGATGCCAGGTAGAGGCTGAGCAAAGAATGGATGCTTTTCTAGACCACAACCTATTTTTGGAAATTTTAAAAAGAAGGTATCATGAAGATGAACAAAGGATACAGCACATTAAATATTTAGATGAACAGACCCTGAGGAATGAAGTATATCATTCCGCGGTTAGTGTGCAGTTGTTAGAAGACCAACTTCGCTTGAGTGCAGCAAGAAAAGAATTCATAAGAAACCAGACTGCTAAATTCGAAATAAATATTCGTTTCCTAGAACCTTCTGAATTTGAAAGTATTTCCTCAGAGGCTTCAGCATGGAATAAATTTTTTAATATTCAAGCGGGACCCTCCTCATGAGCATCTTATTCATTTTATTGTAGTATATTGTAAATTTTGTAAACACTTAATGAAAGAAGATGTGGGAGGTGAATAGTTGGGAAGCCCAATAGTCATTTCGTGGGCAGCCCAACAGTTTTGTTCTTTTGTATAAATATAGAGAATCTAGACAAGTAGAGGACCCTTTTTTCCTAGTTAGATTGGAAGACATATTGTAAGAAGAACTATTTCCTTTTGCAATAAATAATTACAGTTTTCCTGTTGGAGAAAGCCTGGTGGAATGTTCAAATGTTATGCTATGGATTTGTTGAAGAGGAACTATTTCATTTTCAGCTTTGTGTCCATTAGCTATGAGATCATTCTAACTCTTTGAACCTATGTTCTTCCATGAATGATCTCTGGTTTGTTTATGAAAATTTCCACTATGAGTAATGAATGTTGTTCATAGACAATTGGCTATCTGGTTGTTCAAATATCTTTAAATATTCATGTATTTGAAAGGAGTATTAGCTATATGTGATTTCTTATTACAATGCATGCAAAAAATACATTACACATTAATAAGTGACAATCGTGCTCCCTAGGGATAGGTTAGGTAGTTAGTTTTAATTTCTTGTTGTGTGTGATTTAGATGCAAGAGAGCCTAAGACGAGAGGTAAGAACCTGTGCATCACATTGAAAAAAACTCCTTGCATTCTTAATCAATCTACATTTTAGATAGGCATTTGCATGTCAGACCTAAAACTAAAAAAAAAACAAAAATATACACGGTGGATCGGGCCGCAACTGGTAAAACCTTTTTATTTTTGTTACTTGACCTACGGTAGCCGAACCGCAAACCGGACGGATTCCCTGCACCAAACAGTCACGGGCTAGTTGGGAACGTTGACTGGGGAGAACCCCTTGCTGTTGTTGCCTGTGAATTTCCAGGCCTCAACAGTTGGTAAGTCCTAACTACACAAAGGAGTTCATGGTTTTTCTTTTTTCTTCGGAGCATATCATGGAAGCGGTTTTACTGTAGAAGAATGATGATGGTTATAAGCAACTTATATTTTTTAGAAAAGAATTATGTGATGTTGAATTGAAATGTAATATCATGGAAAAACAATATTTTTCACTTGTGAAATCTCTTAAAACATTCCAAAATTATCTTTTGCATTAAAAAAAATAGCCTTTTCTCCCCATACAACCATAAAAGATATTCTTGGACAACAAGACCATGATGCAAGAAAGGGTTGCAAAAATTCAAGAATATGGTCTTGAAATCAAACCCAAAGCTCATCAAGGGACAAGATTTGGATAAATTTACGGCTAAATCAAATGTAAATAATTAGGGATTGATGTTTTGATAGGTTTCAAGAAAAAGGCGAGTTTCAATTTGAAATTAAATATTCTTGCCAAACTCTTCCACATGTAAGCATTTTTTTTGTAAATACCCTTAGTACACCGATATCATATTTTATTTACAACGCCTTCAATGTCCACCACGTATAGATAAGTTGAGAGATAGATATTTAAAATTGAAGGCCATTAAATATTGTACCATTGAGGAAAGTCTTTATTGGGAGGATCCTATTGGAATTCTTCTTAATTGTGCCATGGAAGAAGAAACATATTACTAGATTACTAAACTTCATTAAGGTTCTTGCGAGGGAAATATGCTTGGAAAAAAACTAATTTATTGGCCAACATTATTCACTCGATTCAACAATAAGGTGTGATCTTACAATGAATGTTAGTTATTCATAGGAAAAAAAATTCACCTTTACCTCTTCAAACCATTAAGTTTTAGGCCCATTCTCAACAATGGAATTTAGGTTATATTGGTGAGATTCATGCTACATCAAGTTGCGAGGAACCTTCTACAATAAATAATGAAAATGCAAGATATAACAGAAATAGAAGAACACAAAAGGAATTTTATTAATTTTGGGCCACTTCGAGGGGTCAACCTCCTTTGAGCAAACTCAATACAAATAAATCTTGGATATCTTCATTGGCCTCAACACTTACTTATATACTAAGTCTAATCTAAACAAGTATTACTCCCCATGAATGTGGGATAATACAGTATACTCACGGGATGACTTACAAAGCATATGTGTCCAACAACAATATACTTAACAAAGTAAAGAGAAGGGTTAAGATGGATTCTTAACATCCCCTCCCTCTTAGAAAAGCTTTGTCCTCAAAGCTTTAGATGTGAAAATTGTTGTTGAAACTAAAGAAATAGTTCCCATGTAGAATCCTCTGGTTCCATGTCATGCCATAGAATTAATACCTCTGTGATGGATCGAGAGCAAAGATGAAGAGTGCTCCTGTTGAGGATGGTCGCTGACTTGAAAATGATGGATCCTTGATTAACCAATTCCAGTAAGACAGTTTGTGCTTTATTGTTGGCACCAATAACTTTCTTGAGACAAGAGACATGAAATACTGGGTGAATGTGAGAAGGAGGAAGTTCCAATTTATAATCCAAAAACCCAACCTTATGACGAACCTTATATGACCCATATAACTTTGGATCCAACTTATGACACCCTTTGAGTTTTAGGAAGGATTGCTTGTAAGGATGCAGAAGAAGAAGAAACATATCACCAAATTGAAAAGTGCACTCAAAATGGTGGTGATCGGCTTGGTGTTTCATTTGGTTTCTTGCCATGTGAATATTTTCCTGTAAAATGTGAAGAATCTAATCTCAGTTTCGGAAAACCGTGTCAACTTCCAGAATTGGTGAATTGTTGTGGGGGTATGGAAGGATAATTGGAAGTGTCTAACTATAAACTTATTCATATGGATTCCTTTTAGATGCAGTATGGTAGGAGGTATTGTACCACCACTCAGCGAGAGGGAGACACTTTTCCCAATGATGTTGTTGTTCAGAGGTGAAGCAACGAAGATAAGTTTCCAAATATTTGTTAATAACTTCATTCTAACCATTTGTTTGTGGGTGATACCCTAAACTCATCAATAGTTTGGTGTCAGTGTGGTGAAATAGTTTTGTCCAAAAATGATTTGTGAAATTTGCATCGCGGAAGATCTGTGCCATGAAAATTTGTGCAACTTGGGAGGCGACATATGGATGGATGAGGGCACAAAAATGACTATACGTGGAGAGGTGATCAACAACAACCAAGATCATTATATCCCCACAATAATTAGGGATCCTTTCAATGAAATCCATCGAGATATATATCCAAACCCGTGTAGGGATGGGTCTGATGTTGGAAGGGATGCTTCCAGGAAGGAGCGGAATATGATGGTCGTCTGGTCTTGAAGGTAAAAATCCCATTGGTTCAGCAAAGACACATGCATATCAATCAAAAATTTGTTGTAGAGGTAATGGAGTAGTGGATATCGCCGATGGTTGCATATGAATGGAATGGATCTGAGCAATGACACCATGTGAATTATTATTAAGGATATTTTCCATGCGATGTGAACTGATGATGCTGAGAGACCCTAGTTGTAAACCTTTCAATGTGTGTTTTTTCCATTGTATGAAAATTGCATCCAAAGTTCAACAAAATACCATAAGATGGGTCCAAGCGTGTGTAACCATTGGGTTCTCAAAATCACATCACATTCGCCTAACGGCATGGAAAAAATGTTAGAGAGCAAGTTATAATCTCCAATAGAGATATGCACATTGTGACACTTTCCTTTGCAATGCAAGGTGCCTGCATTGGCAATCATGACTTTAAAGCTAGAGAACGGATGGACAAAACAATCAACCTGTTTGGAGATCTTAGGGACAATGAAGTTATGGGTGTGTTGACGCCCAGAAATTCCCAAGCATCAACAATAGGGATTCTCCTCGATAAGTGATCCCAACTAGATAGTCCACCATTTGGTGTGGGGAATCCATCTTGTTAACGGTCCTACTACCATGGATTGATTTGTGTAATTTATTTACCGGTTGTGTCCTGGTTCACCGTTTATGTGATTTATTATTATTATTATTAGAGGATTAAATGCATGTTCCTAATTAAAATGCTTATAATTGACAGACATAAATCACACTAGCGATGAGCAGGTTCTTACCTCTCATCTTACCGCTCCTTCCTTATCAATTATCTCTTTATTCCTAAACTAAGATAACTATATTATCCTATCCTATCTTATCCCTACATGGAGAAAATTCGAATTAAGAGTAATATACTGGAAATGTTCATACAAGTATAATAGAGAGTTGTTCCAATACAATATTCACATTTACAGTAAAAAGAATACCAAAGATAGCTCTGATATGATAAAACAATTTATTACTCATTTCATGCATAAACATTTGCATAGAAAGTAAAACCATTCATCACCAATGAATTAATTCGATAAAGTTAGAACTATATCACAATATATGTTATGAATGCAAGAAGTAGTTCCACATTACGCATTCTACACATTCCAGGAAAAATCTCTATGCAGGCTTTTCCCAGCAAACAAATCCTTCTTATTAGCAAAAAAATAGTTCTCTTACAAAATGGTCCAACCTCTATTATGCTAGAAAAAAGTCATTTATATTTACTTTACTCCTCTATTTATTACAACAAGAGTTTGTCCTCTAGTGACTCCTCGTTCACCCTAACCCTAGGAATTCCTAAAATTTGTCATTTTGTGCTTATATAGGAAATACAAAAATATTTTCAAAAAAAGAAATTAGATGGGCCCTTCCACATTGGAAATATATCTTTCCCGGGCATTATATTCTTTATCTATGGCCTTATATTTGATAAGATCCAATACTTGCAATGTTACTTCATGAATTGAAAAGTGTGTCTCTATATCTGCCACTTCCTCTTACGTAGCCTTGTAAATTTCTTCCAGGATATATGCATTGATAGAAGCCTTTTTTCTTATATATGCAAATGTCTTATGTGAAAGCATCCATTTTTCTAATATACTCTAGACCTTCCCACTACCCATCCTGCAGTTGTGTTATTCCTTGGTCCTTTTCTGGAAGTTCAGTTATCTTTGGATCTAAAGGGATGTGACACTTCTCATGGACTTGATGGATTTTCTTGTAAAATTCATGGCACTTTTCTATGGTCTTATGGATTTCATTATTTATCCTCCTAGCAGCTTTCCTACAAAATTCCAGAAGTGCCATCTCCGACTGCAAGTCCTCTATTGTCTTATGGGGAAGATGATCATGGAACTTTGAATTGGTTTCCCTCCAGACCATCTGTATTTTAACCTTTTCTACAATATCCAACAACCCTTTCTTGAATTCCAGTGAATCCACAGCTATCACCTTCATTCTTTCCATCATTAGCCTCATCTTGTAGAATTCATCTGTGAGGATTACCTGAGAATGATATATCTATTCCTTAATCATGCATGCTTTATCACAAAACGAAGTCATATCTTGATTTCTCGTGTCTGCCAACTCCAGTTGCTCTACCAAAGATTCCTTCTACCTAACCAACTCCTCCACCTAAGCTTTCAATTCTTTGACTTGTTGGTTTGTGACCGACTCTCTTGACTCTAACTGAGAGATTCGATCTTTGAAGTGACTCCTTTCCCCTTCCATAATCATTAAATGCACAATTAATGCATCCTTTTCTATTTCCAAATTTTTGTATTCATTCAGTAACCTCTCATTCTCAGATAGAATGGAATCATGGTTTCCTTTTAATTCTATCCCTTCTCCTCACATTTTCACCAAATTATATTTCAATTTGAGCATCGTATCTTTATTTATGCCCACGTCCTTCATTAATCTGTCAACATTATCAACAATTTCCATGGAAACTGCTATGTTTACCGAGGCTGTGAATTTCGGATCTTTATGGGTACCTTCCATAATTGTGTTCTCTGTGACGATGACCACATCAGATTGAGTTCCCATTTTTAATCTTTTCTCTAACCTTATCATGATTGTCTTTTTAGTCTTATGAAAAATGATAGTTTCCAAGCAATCCACACTATGTTTCTTTGATGGGGTGAACAGGGTGAGCCTGAGTTCCTCAAAAGGGATGTGGCCACCGGTAAGTCTCTCACTTTTTGTTCCAGGAGGTTCCAGGTTCATGTTTTGTGGGCTAGTGGGATCATTCAGGGTTGCCTCTTTGTCCACATATTTCTTGACCTTATCTTCATATTCTTTATTCTTAAGCTCTTATGTTGTTTCCCTTTCTATCATTTCCTTTCTCTTATGTTCTTCTTCATATTCCCTTTGTACCCTCTCTTTTTTTTCCTTTTGTAATATTTCTTCTTCCTCTCGCATCCTTTGTGCCTCCTCTGCTTGCTTATTTTCAACTTCTTCTTTTTGTTTCTGAAGCCTTTCCTCCATTATATCACTGACATTCTTTATAGTGTTGGCATCGCTCTTCTGAGCAAAGCATTTATTTAGTTCGGTCATATTTCTTTCTCTTCTGAACACTTCTTCATCCTTGTCGAAGCAGTCTGCATATTCAAAATGTATCTTAACCGATGTGCAATGTTAAGCGGCCTTCTTCCTGCTATCATTCCTCATCAAACTCTTCTCCCCAAAATGGCACATTTCTAGATCATTCACAAAATATTCAGCCCCTTTCACTCTTGAAAATTTATAGGCTCTGATACATAAGGGAAATAGAGGAAATGAGGCTTTTTTATGATCATGCAAGTAGCTTCCAATCCCATTTATGAATACTTGCCTCACAGCTTCCTTGTGAACTAAATTTTTTTTTGCATATATGGTCAAAAGGGATGGAGCTCGGGAACATCCATACATTATGATGTACGTGCCCTCCTGTGAGAAGTAGTAGTCCCCACATTCACTTATGACTACCATTGCATTTCCATACAAGCCATTTGGTTCTTCATGGAAAATTATCTAGTAGAGAGGCATGAGGAACTCTTCACATATGAGCTTATAATAACTTACATACTGATGGGCCTATAGGATCTGATAAGCCATGTATATTGGAGATTCATCTCTATTGCAGATGCACCCCAACTTAGGAAATGGGTGTCTATCCCAATATGAAATCTATGAGGTATGAATACATATAGAATTATTCCTTCTTTTGGTGTAAACCTCCTTGTGCAATGCGATTGATGACGACAAGATGTCTGAGATGATGTTTGCCCAGTTAAAAACTATGCCGTGAAAGGCTATGTAAATTAGAGGTACCCAATTTAACTTGTAGATAGTCCCATCTGCCTTGCCAAAAATTATGCTCAACAATAAAGCTATAATTCTGAAAGGGGTCCTTAAGATTTGACATTCATATTCTCGGCTTGCTTTCTGTCTCGGTTCCTTTCTTGATACTACCATTTTATTAGCACAACCCAAGGGGTCTATGTTTACACCTTTGATCCAATATTTAGTCAACATGATCTGGGATAGTGTTAACTTGTATGTTGTTTCTATATGAGTTGGATGGAATGAGGCAAATGCCTCCCCTTTGATGTTAGAAATGATTCTTGATGTGGGATCAGCTTGTGGTAGAATCCACCCGATAAACTCTGAGCAGGGAAAGATTTATGGGCGCATGGCTGCTTTGGTGATGCCCAAACTTTTTATATTTTGATACAAAACCATTTCTTCAAGACCTAGATCGAGGATATCCCAGCCTCAGATAATTTGATACAATCCCCCCCATTTGAATTTAGGGTCAATTCATGTTACTGCTTTTGTATCTACAAACATGGTTTCTATCCTGGTGTGTAATATAACCTCCACATCCGAATCTGCTTCTCTTTCCTTATATTTCTTCTTGGAACCCTTCTTAGGAATTTGAAAATACTATTGAACAGAATAAAAATGTTACAAGCAATTTAAACAATAGTTTTTCTTTCATATTACTAGCACTGGGATGTGTTGAGAGAACAACATACATGCTTTCAATTTTTCTTATTTTCTCCTTGTTTCAACAATGTGTAGATGTGTGGGACATAGTATGAAACTGAGAAAGGTAAACAAAAAACACTTCAAAATATTCTTCCCAACATTTTATTAATAAACACAAAACAATTATCGATGGTATTTGTGGTTTGTGATAATGATTAAGCTGATAATTCAATGACAATGCTTAAGGGATTAGAATTTAGTTTTATAGGGAAAAGTGTGAGTTGTGGCGTGATTAATCTATGGTGGAGACTGCAAACCAGGGCTCGAACCAGCAAATCCATGATTGATGAATCAACTATTGAGAATACTACAGTGAGGTATGAGGACCTCAACATACACGCAATACACCTCTTTTACGAACAAAGCGATGAGAAGTCTAATAAAACTGCATGGCTACCCTACTCTATCTGCCCAGGAAAATGCCAGTGGCGTGAAATGATTTGGTTATCTGGGTAGGTTCCTATGTTGGTCTTGTGGAAGCAAAGGAATCACTATGCTCAGCCAAAGTGCACAAAACTACTACCCGTGGTCAAACCACTCCCCAAAACATGATTAAGCCAACAGATAGTTCATAGGGAACTCAAAATGAGGCATGGAAAATGGCGAGAGAATAAAACCTTAGATGCTTGAAACTTCAACAATTTTAAACCCAACGGCTACTCTACCAAGTGATACGGCGAGGAAGGTTAAAAAACCCAATATAATACAGAAAAAGACAAACAAGACAATTAAAAACAACACCCGATAAAAAAATAATAATAATAAATTTTCAAAGCCATACAAGCACAGGGTAACATACCTGTCATGTCATATCCCCAATTGAATAATTTCCAAATAAGACTATTTGCAAATAATGTTTCACCAACCTACTAGTTCCCTAGGTTGAGATGGAGACATAAATTTTGTAATAAGGGGCTATGGGACCCAAAAGGACTTTAGTTTACCATATTCACATTTAATTGGGTCACATAAATGATAAATGCTAAGAAAATAAGGTGGCATGAATTCATGAAGACACTTGGAAGCTTGTGGATCCTTTGGGTGACTAGATTCCCTGCACACCTAGCATGATATTCATCCAAATTCGAACAAATGGGTAATGTAACATTATTGGATGGTTATGTTGTGTCAAACATCATATAATGAGCCAAGGAATTCGAATTGGTAAAGGAGGATCACTCCCATGGAAGAGGAAGAGACTATAATACAAGGTGTGCCACTTTGAAGGAGATTCTATGCACTATATGACAACAAATGATGGAAGATTCTATGAAAAGTATGAAAAATCCAGACCTGATTGCTGACATATGAAAAATATGACATGTCAGGTCTAAAAATAGCCACCAAGAGGTCGAATTTGAGAGTTAGAGGCAGCCATTAAATTTGGGGAAAGAATTGGAGCATGAAGAGGAAGACAAGTGTCATGAGAGTTACTAAACCACTAAGATGAGTTGGAGGAAGCTAATGAAGGGAAATTTTACCTTAGGAGGCCTCATGAAGTTAATAAAATGATCTCATGAGGAATGAGAATATATTTTGATCATTTTTTAATTGGCCTTTGGCATTTTGGAGTGCTTTTGCTTGTCCATTGCACAGTGAGTGCACACTTACCCTACTAGTGAACCAATTTCGAGGGAATTTTATTCCTTTCCAATTTGGTTGATGGAGAGGCAATTTATACCTCTCATGGGAGATTAATGAAGGATTTTTTTTTTAGTTTGAATTTCCTACAGTCTAATTCTCATATATCTCCCCATTCTCTCATTCCTTTTTCTCCATCTCCCCACACCCACATTTGATGGCGCACTTATTAGAGTGATTCTTGCGCCTTGCTGAGGATGGTTGATGCCAAATATTTGATTTATGATGTATGGATATAATATCATCTCCATATTCTCTCTAATTCAAAATATCATAAATATATGTATGAAAGGATCGCATTCCCCATGCTCTTGAATAACTAGTTTTCATGGATTTGGCTTCAATACTGAAGTAGCTTTATATTATATTTGTATGAAGACATTTCTATGAGTTTTATGATGATGGTGAAGAAAAATATGATGTATGGATATTTAATATTATTTCCACATTCTCTGTAATATGAAATATTATAAATACATTTATGAAAATCTTGCATACTCATGCCCTCGTATCACTAGTCTTCATGGGTTTTGGCTTCAATCTTGAAGTAGTTTTATACCAGATTTGTAAGAGAGATATTCTCTGAGTTTGAGCATATTGTGACAGAAATATGTGATGTATTAATCTATAATTTAATTTCCATAACCTCTATGGGTCAAAATACCAGAAAATCTGGTGTGAAAAGCTTGTGTTCCCATGCCATTGAATCACTAGTGTCCATGACTTTGGCTTCAATCTTTGAGGAGTATTGTATCAGATTTGTGGGAGGGTTTTACGTTGAGTTTTATTCTTTTGGGGAAGAAATTTTTATTCCATATATTACCACCATGTTTCATATTACTCTCAGAACCATATATTCTACCTTTGCTATGTCCAAGTCTAGCTAGTAATGCAAATTTCTATTAGGCAATTTCTGTGAAAGTTACCCTACAAATGTTGTAGACCATAATACATTTGTAGAAATTAATAAAAATGATTAAGGACATTAATTTATGTCATATAATCATTCTCATACTCTTTTCTTAAATTTGGGAGGGTCGTACTTGATTTGGAGAGCTAGTTTGGCCATCACCCTTGGGGGGATTTGAACACAATTTCCTAGTAATTTTGGTATTTTTGTCATTACCCCAAAACAAGTTTTTAGAGGTATAAATTCTGATAAAAAGTATCCATAAAACACCTTGAGATGTTTTAATAATCACCATACCATATCCTTTCAAATTCGGGACCATTTGGTGAAATTCGGTACCCTCTAGAGTCATGACTAGTTAAGCTCGAATTTTGCCCGAATTGCACTTTTCTTAAAAATTTTGAAAAAGGGACATTACATGTCAGTTTCTAAGAGGCTGATAAATCTAGATGAGCACAATAGGGCCTCTTAATTTTCTTCTAACGACTATTGGAGGTGAAAACGATGTTTTTGCAATAATCAAACAAAAACGTTGTTGTCGTATTTATACAAAGTGAAACAAAACCTAGTCATTAATGTTAATGTATTTGTAACTTCAGAATGTATTCATCTGTATATATTATGTATTGTACACCGATGTTTATTTTGGGATGTGTCTGTAATGTACTTGATTCATGTCATGCCCCGATGTTCCTATCGGGAGGTTCTATAATGTAAACAAGTCATGTCAAGTCATTGTGGGTAACCCTCCTATTGGTCAAGGGTTAAATTCCCCTCAGTTGTGGGGCCCTAGGGTTATTATAATATCCTAGAGAATTCAACCCTAGGTGATTCATTGTAAGTCAGGGCAATAGTCCCCACCATTGTGTTAAGGATAAACCTCCTTGTTGGTCAGATGACGCAAAGTCCCCACAAGTTGTGGGGCACTAGGGCTATTAGACACTCCTAGAGATGTCGGCTCTAGTAAGTAATTGTTAAGTGAGGCCGACATGTTGGAGTGGGTTTCAAGTGAATGAAATAATATAAATAGAGAGTGAGTCTCTCTATTTATCATACACACACTCACTCATTGGAGCGCATGAGTGAGAGAGGAGAAGCTCTCTCAGTGTGAGAGAGAGAACAAGCTGTGGAGATCATCTTTTCTATTTTCGGGTTTTACTATTGCTATTGGTGCTCATTATATCTCTGAGGAAGTTGCAGGGTTTTCTCCTTTATGGTTTCCCTGAGTAAAATTATTTGTGTCTCTTGTCTCTTATGTTTTATTGTTGTGCATGTTATTCAGTTAAAGATCCTAAGATCATAATGCAAGCTTGAATGATAAAAATCTAACATGGTATCAGAGCTAACCTGAGAAGAATAAATTGTGCAGCTATAGTATGTAGGGATTCTTAATTTTTGGGTCTCTCTCCACAATCCATCAGCAAAAGTATGCTAGGTTGACTCTCCATTGAAGGGCGCATCTTTCTGTCGAAGTGGAATTCGCTTCCAGACATTTTCAGTTTTTGGTGTGGGAAATTAGGGCTTCTTACAGAACTGGAAATTTTGAGTGATCCCAGTATAGGATTTCTCTCCTCATCAAAATCAAATTTTAGAGACCTGGATCAATATTTTTGGTTGGGTGAAACTCCGAGAAATTCAAACCCTAGTTTGACCCCAAGCTAGAAAAACCCTAAATACTAAAAATGATAAGTTTTGGTACATTCGCCATATCTCGGGATTAGAGAAGTATTAGGAGATGAAAATTTCACAGGCCAAAGGTAAAATCTTTATTTACAATGTTTCCAATATTCAGCCCTAGATTTGCTATATTTTGGGAGATATGATCCCTCCAATTTAGGGTTCCAGCCTCTTCTAGAATTCATCCCTAAACAAGACACCTAGGGAGAATTGCTATATATTGGGATAAAAAGTTCCAAATGAAATTTCAGAAGATGTTCCAGAAATGGCACTGACTTTAATTTCTATGATCTAATTTTCAAAATCAGAAGATGAAGCAGTGACATGTGGAAGTCCGTACAACTTCGATGTTCTGAACAGTCCTGTAACAGGTCACCTTGGGAAAATGATCATAAGTCCCAATTGGTGAAACCAATTATGATGAAACCTATGTTGTTGGAACATGAACATGCGAGGATACCTCAATGTGAATTTTTAGACACAGAATATTAAATTTAGGAGATACCACAGAAACAGTATCAGGAATTTCTGCAAGAGAAATTGGAAAACTAGGGCTTCCTGTTCTGGGAGCTTCCCTCCACTGTTTTCAGAAAATGAGTACATTGGACAAGTCAATTTGAAGAGATATATATTTCTATCCAATCATATCTGAAAGATTCCATTTTTTGAAAATTAGGGTTTCTCTGACAAACCCTAGATCAGCCAGCTCCAGAACCAGGATAGACACCTCAAATCAGTAAGATCTAATCTTTTGCTATTTTCATTTGAGGTTCTCATTTCAAAGTGATCTATCACATCAGCTTGATGATAAGCTTGATGAAGTTGAAAACTTCCAAGCATGGAAGTATATGATCTCTCTGAAGAAAATGAATTAGACACCTACATAAGAAGAGAGGTTCTAGTTCCAGAGGGAGATGAGGCTCAAAGCCTTACACAAGAAGAACTTGGTCAAGGCCAAGAATATCATTGTTGATTCAATCACGGATCAACTTGTACCACAAGTGTCTTCCCTAAATACACCAAAGAAGTTTGATTCCTTAACCAATATATTTGAAGGAAAGAACATAAATCGGAATATGACCATAAGAAACCAGTTGAAGAATGTGAAGATCCAGAATGCAGAGACCATATAGTCATACTTTACAAGGGTCTCTCAAATCAAAGAGTAACTTGAAGAGGTAGAAGAAGAAGTGGAGAATGCAGAATTTGTGATAACCACCTTGAATGGCCTCCCAAGATCATGGGATTCATTCATTCAAGGAATGTGTTCCAAAAGGAAGTGATTACTTTCAACAGAATCTGGGAAGAATAAGAAGCTTGACTCATAATAAGAGAAAAGAAGATGGGAGCAACTGAAGATTAAGCTCTCACCATCCAAAGAAGATCCCTCAAGCAATGACGAATATGAAGATCTCAACTCTTGAAGAACCTCTTATCCATCTTAGCATTTGGATAAGAAACGATGCTATTATGAATGAAGAAGACGATGAAGCTGAAGGCTCAAGAAGGAGTCTACCCACAAAACAAATAAAGATAAGTATTCAATTGTCATTTCATGATATTGTTTTGTTATGCATTTGTTTATATTCAGTTGATGTATTATGCATGATAGAATGTTTGCATTAATGACAGTATACTACTAATATGTATGTAATGGGCAAGTAGCTCATGGCGCTATACAACTCTCCATTGCTACTTATCTAGAATGAAACCTCTTTGCTGACATATTGGATTAGTGCACAATCTCAATGTTGTCCTGGTAGAGATGGAAGGCATCTAGAAAGTTTCTGTGAAATATGGATGGATGTTGTATTGGCTAAAGTAGTTGCATGATCATATAGTTATGCATAAGAAATTTTCATTATGAATATACCTTATGAAATGTTTCTAACCATACAACTAATGCATTTGACTTGTAGGAAAGATCGCGTAAAATTTCCTACAAGCAAAGAAGGATGAGACTTGTTACGAAGAACAAGTGACGACAGTTCAAGATGAAGAATAATATGACGAATGCAGCGACATCATTGATGCAGAACCTTCTAGCCATGAAGAAGTAACCAAGAAAAAAGGTTCAAGAATAATGATGTCTAGGATGCAATATCGATACATGAAGGGAAGTTCATAGTTCCATCATGCAGTAGATGGAAACATCATGGGATACAAGGCAAGATTCATAGCATGAGGCTTCTCACAAAAAGAAGACATAGACTACAAAGAGACATTTTCAGCCAGTGGGAGTTGAGACACATGACAGGAAGAAACATGTGTGCAAATGAAAGAAGGCCTTGTATGAGCTCAGAAGACACCCATGGGATAACTCATACATGAGGAGCTTGATGAAGATATTAACCTTTGCTACAGGTTGAAGATGAAAGTCTATAGAGGATGACAAGCTCACAGATGGGTGCGAGAAGAACTTTTGAAAAAGTTCAAGATAGAGGATCTTGGTATCCAATGATCCTAGATGGATACTTAGAATATTAGTAGCAGAAGAAGCTACTTGTCACTCTGGTATAGAATGTTTCAGTGCATAGAGTACGAAAGACAAAGGGAGAATGATCTTCTGCTTCAAAGGGAGTGACTACAGAACATCCTGAGGTTTGACATGGTTACAGGATGGATAGATTACTAATGACTCTAGGCTTTACTGAGAGTAAAGCGGATTCTAACCTTTGCTTTAAGGTTGAAGGCGGAAGACCAGTGATGCTCCTATTATGTGTTGATGCACTACGTTCTAAGCATGGAGGTGTGGACAAGGGAAGTATGTAGTAGAGATCCTAAAGAGGTTCAAGATGATGGACTGCAAGGCCATGACCACACCTATCGCATCGAAGCTGAAGCTATTGAGTGTTGCTTCATCAAAGACGATTGATGCCATGATGTATTGTCAGATGATTGGGTCCTTGATGTACCTGGCGAACACGAGACCAGATATATGTTTTGCTGTGAACACCTTAAGCCAGTTCTTGACAGATCCGATACATGTTCACTTGATTGCTGGAAATCATATTCTAAGGTACCTGAGGGGTACAGTTGATTATGGGCTCAAGTATGAGGTGAATCAAAAGATTAACCTGGAGGGTTATGTTGATTCAGATTGGGCAGGTAGTGCCATCGATAGGAAGAGCACTTCACGATCTTGCTATAGTATGGGATCAGGTGTGATCTCTTGGTTTAAACAGAGATGATGGAAAAAAGCTCAGTGACTCCTGGCTACCCCTTCTATATTCACTCAAAATTGCTCCCTTCAAGAAACCCTATTAAACCAAAAGAGCTTTCTCCCCCACCTGTTCTGTGACTCTTGTCCACCTTGGACCAAATTTTCCTCTTTGCGTAATAATTTGATAAAACCCTCTCTCCCACTTTACCTTTGCTCTTGTGTCTTAGGTCAGAACCCTGCCTTGGTTTTCCTCTTCTCTCTTCTTAGTCTAGGTTTTTCTTTTTGCTTTATTGTTAACCTTTTAGCGTTCTCTTCTTCTTTTTCTTCTTAGGTGAAAGGGTCACCTTCTTAGTTTAGACCCTCCTTGCTCTTTTTTAAAATCTAATTAAATTTAATAAATTTTAAAAATTAAATTTAATAAATTTTAAAGAGTTGAATTGATTTTAACTCTTCATAAAAATGCATTTCTTTATATGGTCTTAATCAATAAAACCCTCTCTCCCCTTTACCTTAGGTTGATACCCTCCTAGGATTCTTTTTTTTAATTTGTCTAGTTTAGATTTTCTTCCTCTTAAGGTTTTTGGGTTTCAGTGTAACATTGTTGCTTTCTCTTTACTTGGAGGATAGTTAGTCACCTAGCCTCAATAAAATCCCCTTTTTCTTTTATTTTTAGGTTAAAATTTTAAAAATTTTCTAAAATTAAAAATTAAAAATAATTTAGTTTAAAATCTCTTTAAAGATGTTTTCCTTTCTAAGTTTTTTCTAGGTTTTAATTTAAAGCTAGGTTAGAAATTAATCAAGTTTTTTTAGTATCTAATCTTATTAACTTTTCTTTATTATTTTTCTTTAATTTTTCTTTAATTTATTAAAAAACTTGATATATTTTTAATTATTCACTTGAAACCTTTAATTTTAATTTTTAAAGAGTAATTGTCATTAAATTCTTTAAAAATTAAAATCAAGGCTTTAATGTTTGAATTTAAGTTTCTTTCTTGTTCTTACAATTAAAATTAATAATAAAAAAAGAAAAGACTTTAATTACTTTTCTTGTTAAAAAAAATTTCTATATCTTAATTTTTCCCTAAACTGACCTTTAGCTTTTGTTGACCTAGTAACCTTCATGTAACCTTTTTCATAACCATATTTATAACAGCTCTCTGGTCTCTCGATGCCTTTTGTGGAAGCACTCCTGATGATGATCTCAGAGAGAGATCAAAACGTCGAGCTTTAAAAGCATAAATGCAGTTTCCTCCTTACGATTAACACTCATTGCATATGATGACGATCTTTTCACAGATAGTTGATGTGTTGACAAAGCCATTAGCCAGAGTGAAGTTTGAGTACTTCAGGGAGAAGCTTGGTGTTCTCCAGATCGAGGTTCCTTCCAAGGGGAAGTGATGAGTCCGTGAGCCATTTTGACATGGTGAGACGATTGGTTCCTTCCATGGTCAGATGTAAGGGTTGAGCCATTCTGTCATGGTGAGAGGATTGGTTCCTTCCATGTCAGATATGAGTGCTGAGCCATTCTGATATAACTGTAGGATTGGTTCCTACATGATCAGATATAAAGGCTATTGCCATTCTTGGAATGGAGGTTCCTGGTCAGTTACCAGGAATACTTGGTCTAGGACTGAGGGTCATTCTGATATGACTGTAGGATGTGTTCCTACATGATTATATGTGAGCGCACGGCCATTTTGATGTGATTGAGGGATGTGTTCCCACTTGATCATATATAAGGGTTGTTTCCATTCTCTTGGAGAATGGAGGCACCTGGTCAGTTACCAGGAACCCTCAGCCTGGGGTTGAGAACCCTTCCATCATGGTTGCAGGATGTGTTCCCACATGGGTGGATGTAAGTGTAGAGCCCTTCCATCATGGTTACAAGATGTGTTCCTGCATGGGTGGATGTAAATGCAGAGCCCTTCCATCATGGTTGCAAGATGTGTTCCTGCATGGGTGGATGTAAGTGCAGAGCCCTTCCATCATGGTTGCAGGATGTGTTCCCGCATGGGTGGATGTAAGTGCAGATCTCTTCCAGCATGGTTGTAGAATGTGTTCCTGCATGGTTGGAAGTGCAGATCCTTTTTAGCATGGTTGCAGGATGTGTTCCCGCATGGCTAAATGTGAGTGTTGGGCCTTTCTGATGTGATTATAGGATTGGTTCCTACATAATCAAATGTGAGTGTTGGGTGTGCCTTTTTGACATGGTGTTGGATGTGTTCCTCTCATGGTCAAATATAAGTGTTGGGCAGGCCATTCTGACTTGGTGTCAGATGTAAGCGTTGAAGAAGACCTACATGGAGGCTAGGCCTACAACCAGCATGAAAAAGGGTTGGCTCTATAGAACTTCCTGTGATGAGAAGAATCATGAGATAGCACCCGTGATGATGATCCCGCAGTGATGATCCAGTAGTGATGATCCAAATCCAGTGATGATTTAGATCCAGTGATGATGATCCAGATCCAGTGATGATGATCCAGATCCAGTGATGATCCAGATACAGTGATGATCATCCAGATCGAGTGATGATCTAGATCCAGTGATGATGATCCAGATCCAGTGATGATCCAGATCCAGTGATGATGATCCAGATCCAATGATGATCTAGATCCAGTGATGATGATCCAGATCGAGTGATGATCCACATGAAGATGACTTGAACATGACGAGGACTCGATGATGATCTAGATGATACAGAGAAGAATACTTGTGCTGATAAATTGTGTCGAGAGAATACCTTCCTAGTTAAGAGAGAGTGTTAATGTATTTGTAACTTCAGAATGTATTCATCCGTATATCTTATGTATTGTACCCCGATGTTTATTTCGGGATGTGTCTATAATGAACATGAGTCATGTCATGCCCCGATGTTCCTATCAAGAGGTTATATAATGTAAACAAGTCGTGTCAAGTCATTGTGGGTAACCCTCATATTGGTCAAGGGTTAAATTCCCCTTAGTTGTGGGGCCCTAGGGTTATTAGACTATCCTAGAGAAGTCGACCCTAGGTGAGTCATTGTAATTCAAGGCAATAGTCCCCACCATTGTGTTAAGGATAAACCTCCTTGTTGGTCAGAGGAGGTAAAGTCCCCACAAGTTGTGGGGCACTAGGGTTATTAGACACTCCTAGAGATGTCAGCTCTAGTAAGTAATTGTTAAGTGAGGACGACAAGTTGGAGTGGGTTTCAAGTGAACGAAAGAATATAAATAGAGAGTGAGCCTCTTTATTTATCATACACACACTCACTCATTGGGGCGCATGAGTGAGAGAGGAGAAGCTCTCTCAGTTTGAGAGAGAGAACAAGCTGTGGAGATCATCTTTTCTGTTTTTAGGTTTTACTGCTACTATTGGTGCTCATTCTATCTCTGAGGAAGTTACGGGGTTTTCTCCTTTATGGTTTCCTCGAGGAAAATTCTTTGTCTCTTGTCTCTTGTGTTTTATTGTTGTGCCTATTATTCTCTCAGTTAAATATCCTAAGATCATAATGCTAGCTTGAATGATAAAAATCCAACAATTAATAGGGTTGATGGAGTCATAGTGTGGTTGGTGGAGCCATAAATTCCATTTGGTGCATACGTTTTCGATGCTCGGTCGCCTCCTAAGAAACAATGTCATCGACCAAGTCGGCACTATTTCTTGAGTTGCTCCAATGGATCGGCGTCACTAGGCAAGATGCCTTGAAACGTGGGTGTGTCTTATGATTTCCCAGAGATCGTTTCGATCCATTTATCTGAGTTGCTATGATAATCCGTTTCAAGCGAACAATCCAATGTTGGCGGCTGAATTCTTCTTGCGATTTGATCGGTGTCCCTTTTAAGTTTTTCACTTCAACTTGCGATTATTTCGGCGACACTCGTCAAGTTGCCCTGAAATTGGTCGCCATCACTGAATGAATATTGCCAAATAAGTCCTTATTTTTACTTGCGGGAAAACAAATTTTCCACTGTCGACTGTTTCGACAGCACTCACTCAAGTATTCTGAAAGTTTGGCATTTGCTATTCAATCGTATCAACTCATCGAGCTCCTCGAACAGTGTCATCTTAACTCACCCAGTTGCTCCGAAAAGGAGAAATCATGAAAAACTAACTTTTTTTTGCTCCTGTCAGTGTTGTCTCAACTCACCAAGTGGCTCCAACACTGTGAACTTGAGTTGTCGAGTTCTTCTAACTGCATCAGAGAAAAATTCTAAGTTTTACTTAGCCGAAAAATCCTTCTTTGCTCAATCTTTCAAAACTAAGTGTTGAAGTGTGAACTTCTTTGAATGAGAAAAAACGAATCTAAGTCTACTTCTAAACAAAGTAAAAGGAGGGGCCCTAAAGTAATAAAAAATTTGGGGAAGCAGTTGCAGTAGCAACAAGGTGCAACCAGAATCAATGAGTATTGCAAGAGGGATATTCTTGAAGAAACCCTTGACCCACATGGTTTGTGCGATGGTGACTCTGACTAATGAATGGAGAGATATCTCTAGATGGTCGTCATGAGAAGGAGGGTAAACGAGAGGCTGCTGAATGTCGACCTCATCATCTATTGGATCTTGAGCAGTTTCAAAAATTGTAAGTGCGGGTTGAGAAGCCACATCCAAGAGATAGATAGTTTTCTCAACACATCGATGTCCCCATGTGACTTTATCATCACAATTATAACAAAGCCCATTTTCTCTATGTTCCCGCATCTCGGCTTCAGACAAATGCTTGATAGGAGAGGTGCTAGGAGCTAGCGTGATTAGGGATCTTGGGGAAACCATATTTCTGAATGGAAGAAAAGTGGATTGGGAGTGTTGTTGAGCTTTGATCTTGTCCTCTGTCAACTTAGCCAACCCTAGGGTTTCCATCATTGTGTTTGGGAAAAACATTTTAAACTCAAATCGGATTGTATCCTTCAGACCACTGATAAATCAACTCTTGTAGAATGCATCAGAAAATCCTTCTGTGTGATTGGCCAATTTCTCAAATTTTGTCTTATAATCTCGCACAGTGTTAGTCTAGTGAAGTCGAGTGAGTGCTCATGTGAAGTCATCAAAAGCACTAGGGCCAAATCGTTGCAAAAGGAGTAGGCAAAAATCTGTCCATTGTGGCTCTTCATGATCCTTTATGTACCAACAGAACCATTGAAGGGATCCATGTTCCAAATGAAAGGATGCAAGTGGGAATTTGGTGACATCAAAAGTGTTATGTAGATTTAAGTATTGTTTTTCCCTGTATATCCATCCAGTTGGATCATCACCATTGAAGCGAGGGAAATCAAGCTTCGACCCATGAAAGTTATTGGAAGAAGAGAACCCGATGTCTACAAAAGACTCAAGATGTCATCTGTTTCTCATGGTTGAATGCTGAATATGGAGGGCGAGAATTTTCTTATCCAAATCTTCAAATTTGGTCTTGAGGGCAACAAGTTCGTCCTCCATTTGTTTGTTTGCTCCCGCACAGGTGATAGCCATGGATTTTTTTTTAAAGTTGGAATTGATTTGTGACGGCTTAGATAGATGCAATCTGCTATTTTTCAACCGACAATATATATGGACCCCAAGTATGTTCAGATTCATAAAGGTTTAGGGGAGTCACTTGGCCACCAATGTTGTCTAACAACTTGCGTATTGGGGTAGTAACCCTCACTCCACGGCTCAGATAAAACTAATAACCGCTTTGCCACAAATGGCAGCTCTTGGTTTACCTCACGGGTGGGAACTAGTCAATCGGGTAGGGTTCGTTGCCCCTTTTGCTTGGAAAGTCCTCTCAATGGCCAATTACTTCAGGGTTCCTGTGGTACTCCTCACAATGAATTTCAGGATTATGGCCAAGTACTTCCCACAGTTAAGCGGAGAGGGGTTATTCCCTGAGCCAAACTTGCAATTGAAATGAACAATACAGATGCAAAGAAGAAGCACTACTGCAATAATTACGATGTTGGGAAGTACTATAAAATGATGAAATTCTACTCAGTGAGCCAAAAAACCCATAAATAAAGCTAGGGTTTTGAGACAAAATTTTTAAAATGAGCATAACTTGATCTATATTTCTCAGAATTGCTATTTCAACCTTTTTCTAGAATTGAAACAACCACTCAGCATCTACCTACGCAATCGGAACAGAAACCTAGGAACCCGGTCAAACAATTTTTGCTTTGTAATTTCTGCGGTCGTCACTGAAATTCTGAAAAATGGCTGATTTTAAATCAACGATATATCCACTTTAGGAACTCCAAATGAGATGATTTTTTTTGAAACTGCATATTTTTGCGAGGAATTCATATATGCAACTTGTTTCTTCTGAATCTGCACAAATAGTTTCAAAAATTGATCTAAAAGTCGCCTCCCAATTTTGTCCTCATTTTTTTCTTGCCAAAAATAAGAGAAAACAAAAAATTTCCTACTTGTCCTAAGGAAAGTGATCTGATACCAGTTGTGAAAAACCTGCTACAATAAATAATGAAAATGCACGATATAAAAGAAATAACATAACACAAAAGGAATTTTATTGATTGCAGGCCACTTCGAGGAAGCAACCTCCTTTGAGCAAGCTCAATACAAATGACTCATGGATATCTCCATTGGCCTCAACACTTACTTATATACTAAGTCTAATCTAAACAACTACTACTCCCCATGAATGTCGATAAAACAGTATACTCATGGGACGACTTACAAATCATATTCATCCAACAACAATATACTTAACAAAGTAAAGAGAAGGATTGGCATAGGTTCTTAACACAAGTGAACAACATAGATGGATTTTAACCCCTACTTATTATTTTACAAAATGGATTGAAGTAGTTATAGTGATAAATGTTATAGATACAATGGTGATCAAGTTTCTAGAGAAAAATATCTTATCACGATTTGGATGTCATAAGAACATCATTACCGATAATGCCAAGGCATTTACTTATATTGCAATGATTGATTTTTGCTAAAAGTATAACATAATTTTGGAGCATTCAATTGCTTATTATACATATGGTAATGGATTAGTTAAGTGATAAAATAAGAACCCAATGCAAATTATCAAGAAGATTCATTATGATTAAAAAAGATCCTAGGATTCATAAATCAATTATACTTTGTGGGTAGACATAATAAGTGCCAGAGGATCCACATGAAACTTTACTTTTCAACTAGTTTATAGCATTGATGTGATCCTTTCAATTCAAATAAGAGTGTTATAAATAAAGATATTGCAAAAGATTCGGAAAGAACTTGATGATATGCAAAGATGGTTTAATCTGCTTTCTAAAATTTAATAGACCAAAAAACACGTATCTCACAAACTACATATATATTAAGAAAATATCAAGAAATTATTCCATAAAAAATATAGAAAACAAGTATCTCACAAACTATATATATATATTAAAAAAATATGAAGAAATTACTCAAAAAAAACATAGAACAAATATTTCACAAACTATATATATATAAAGGCGAGAAATAACTCACAAATTACATATATATTAAGAAAATATGAAGAAATGGTTCCATAAAAAGGCTAAAGATATGGTCTTCAATATTAGATATTTAATCCTAAAATGGGATAAACTCGCAATTAAAAAGTGTACAAAATCAATTAAACAAATTATGATTTTTTTAGAAAAGACAAATGATTTACTAATGAATAAATTCTAAAGTCTAAGGGATTAAGTGACGAAAGTAAATTTATCAAAATATTTGACATGTTAATAAAATCAATACGGTGTGTTCTATAGGATGGTTCCAATTGCAAAACGGTGGTGATTGTATATGGGAGTAAACTTTCTACCCGACCATTTGCACCGATCGGACGACCTGGCTCGCATGAGCTGTCACATCACGCATTGCTGGTCGTCCGATCGGTGCAAATGGTTGGGTAGAAATTTTACTCCTTGTCTATGTCGATGACTATTAAATCCGCTAGTTGTGCAAACAACCCTTTCTATTCATGAAAGTTAAGTGTACAACAATGATATCTTCAATAAGAATCGTAAAGAAAACTTCAAGCTTAATAAATCAATTATGGACCGCTCAAACTATCTTGGTACAAGTTAACCATTGTCTTCCTTTACGACGAATAGAAAAAAACTCGCCATTCGACGAGTCTAAAATGTCTACATAACCTCCATAACCTTGGGAGTCAAGTTGAGGCGGAGCTTTTCTATGACATCAATGGAGCGTTAATTGACAGAATGTACACTTGGAGATAGCATATTTACTACTATGGCGATGAATGCTGCACATCTGGCATGGTGTCGGGTATCAATTTTTTTTTTGACTTTTTGGTATTGATGTATTGATCTATACGTGTTTGTACTTGGGTAAACTTGCTGCTAGGCACGTGTCCTGGCTGATCTTGGTGCTCGATTCGACTTTTTGGTGATCGATCTTGTATTAAAATCTTAGGCATTGTTTACTTTAGATGTGGCATGGTGACAGGCTATAATTATTCCTCTGAATTCGTGGGGATTTGCATAATCTACAGGGTCTAAACCTTTCATTTGTTATTCTTATCCTTTGGCGGTTGTTTTTCCTATGACGGTATTTTTCCTATGCTATGGTTTGCCTGTGCTATGGATGCATTATCCTGTGATGGCGGTTTTCCTGTGCTATGGCGATGAATGTTGCACATTTGGTATGGTGTCAGGTATCATTATTTGACTTTTTGGTATTGTTGAATTGATCTGTTCATGTTTACACTTGGGTGAATTGCTGATAGACATGTTTCCTGGATGATCTTGGTGCTCGATTCGAATTTTGGGAGATCGATCTTGTATTAATATCTTCGGCATTGTTTACTTTACATGTGGCATGGTGACGTGTTGTTATTATTGTTCTGAATTCGTGGGGATTTGCATAGTCTACAGGGTCTAAACCATTTATTTGTTTTTCGTATCCTTTGGCAGTTGCTTTTTCCTGTGATGGTGGTTTTCCATCCCGTGGTATTTGGTTACAGGGGTGTTTTCTTTGTTTTGACACTGTTTTTTATATGTCTCTGCAAGATGCTAAAGCGTTAGCACGCTCTCCTCAGAGCACCTGGGTTTTTAACTCCTCAAGGGTGATCTCTAATAAGGTTTCTGAGCTTAGTTTGAGTATTCCGCCACTGGTGCAGGGAACGACATCTGGTGAGCAGGAGCTTTCAGACTTTTCCTTTGGTGGGGTTTCTGACGTGAAATTGATGGAGTCTGGCATTAATTTGGATGCGGCTTATGGGTTTTCACCTCCTGTTTCTGGTCAGGAGGATATTGTTGTGCTAGTTTCATCGGATTTGGATCTGTCTTTGAAACCTTTTGCCAAGAAAGCATCCCTTTCGTTGGATAATTTATTGAAGGCCGATGAATCTGATGGGTTCGTTGATTGCGAGCTACCTGAAAAACCTTGGGATGGTTCTCTTCAGCACCGTGCATCGAAGAAGGGTTCTGTTATGAAAACTAGTAAATGCGTACGTAAACAGAAGAAACCCTTGCTTCTGGTGGCCTGGGTGAGGATGTTCCCTTGAACGAGATCGTGCTTACAAATGCACTCACACTTATGGGTCGTTTTGGAGGGAGAAAGATCAGTGCAGAAGGTATTCATAGATGGGTAGCTGATTCTTGGCTTCAGGTGGTTAGCCTCTGTCTGAAGAACTTTATACTTCCTAGGGGTTGGCTGGCATTCAAGTTTCAGAATACTGATGATTTGGATGTCATTCTAAAAGGATTATGGAAATGGGACAATTCGGGACTTTTTCTTAAGCGTTGGATGTCCTTATTTGACCCCCGCATTGAGAGGTATGACTCTATTCCTATTTGGGTTAAATTGCCTAATCTACCTTTCGAGTTTTGGTCTGTGGAATTCTTTAGGATGCTAGGTAATACACTCAGGACATTTCTTGAGGCTGATTTGTCTTTTTTAGAAACTAGTATATGTTGTCTGGGGAAAGTGCTGGTCCTTTTGGATATGCGCAATGGTCTTGATGAAGACATTGTCATTAAGAAAGGAGAATTTGTTTTTACTCATCCTTTAGATTATGTTGGTTTGCCCTTCCGTTGCAATCGTTTTCATTGTTATGATCATCTTTTAGACCATTGTCATTTACCTTTCTTAAAGAAACAGTCGTTTATTGCTCCCAAGTCCAAATTTTTTTGGCGAGTCAAGAAATCGTTTGTACCTGTTGATTTTTCCTTGTCCCTATTAGCTGGTCGGGAGGATTTTTTGCCTTTGGATACTGATATCTGTCGTGAAAATTTTGAAACTAATGCCCCGGAGATCTGTAAAAATTTTGAAACTAATGACCAGGAGATCTGTGATTCGATACTAAAACCTTTGAGTCTGGATTCCTTGGTGGATCTTGAGGAGGGTACTTTACTCAGTAAAAGTTTGGAGGCTGGAGTGAAACATATGGATAATTATATTTTGGGTGATTCCAGTCTTAGAGATTTAGGTTTTATCGATCCTATCAAGGTTTTGAAGGGTACTGGTTCTGGATATTTCCTTAGATCTAGTTCTAAGGTCTTGGTTGATTCTGTCTCATCTGTTGGAATTAGGAGATTATTGACTATTACAAATTCTAGTGAATCTAAGGAAGGTACTGAACATTCAGATGTTTTCGGGGCACTTAGAGCAGTGGATGCTCGTTTTAGGGTTTCCTTATGATAGTGATGACTCTTAACTGTAGAGGTTTAGCTAGTAAACCTAAAAAACTAGCTATTTGTAGGTTGGTGGCTAATCAGTCTGTTGATGTTTTATTTTTACAAGAAACTATGGGTGATGGGGTTCTGTTTGCTAGTAATATGGAGTTTTTATTGCCCTGTTGGACTTATTGTTCTATGGATGCTAAAGGCAAATCAGGGGGTTTGCTTGTGGGTTGGAGAAACCGATTTTTACATTTCTTGAATTCTTGGGCAATGGATTCGGGATTATATGTAGCTCTCTATTCGACCGAACTTAAAATGGAGTTAGGTTTTTTTAATGTCTATGGACCTTATGTTGAGAGGGAAGGGTTCTGGAACAGTCTCTTGGATTTTGTGAGTATTAACTATTCTAAGATTATTTTTGGTGGGGATCTAAATTTTTCCATGGGTTTATCTGAGATTTGGGGTGATAGGTACAGAAGTGATTGTCTGTCTGATTTGTTTTGCAAAAATCTTGGATGATCATGGCCTTGTGGATATTGTGTTGAGTGTGATTCTACCCACTTGGACCAACAGAAGAGTTGGGAGTGAGAACATTTGTAAACGTTTGGATAGATTGATAATTTCTATTGATCTCTTAGAATTTGAGCTCTGCTTTCGTCAATGGGTGGGGTGTGGGGGGGACTCAGATCATCATCCTGTATTTTTACAATTTTTGGTTCATGACAAGATTTCACATAGTCCTTTCAAGTTTAATTCTCACTGGCTGGAACATGAGGATTTGGTCATTTTATTGAAAAATACCTGGAAGGTTTATGATGAAAATTTTGATTTGTCTCCTGCATCTCAATTCGCTGCTAATCTTAAAAAGATTAAAAATGTATCTATATGTTGGTCTATTAAGAGGAAAGAACAGGATACTAAAGAATTAGTAGAGATTGAGATTTTATTAGAGAATGCATGCACCAATCTTGGTTTTGGTTATTCTACTGATGATGATAAGGCTTCTCTGTATGTGTTGGAATCTAGAAGAAGAAATATTTTGTTAGATAGAGAAAATGAAGCCAGAAAGAAGAGTAGGGCCATCTGGTTACTATGTGGTGATGATAATACTCCTTTCTTCCATAAATTTGCTAATCACAGAAAATTTGTTAATTTATATGGAAGATAGCAAATGATAGGGGTAATATTGTCGAGGGATTTGAGTCTATTGCTGGGGTGGGTGTACAACACTCTGATACTCTGTTTCAAGCAGATGATAATCTTCATTTGCCTGAGATTTTGGAAATTGCTGACAAATATCCCTCTGATATTTCTATAGCTAAAAATTTAGAACTTATGATTCCTGTTACACTTGGGGAAATTCAGTCTATTTTGTCAGCAAGTAAAAATGATAAGAGTCCTGGACCTGATGGGATCCCGACAGAAGTTTATAGGGAACTTTTTGATGTCCTGGGAAGTGATCTGTTAAGAGTTATTGAAGACTCGAGACTTTGTGGGAAAATACATGTTGTTTTTAATACTAATTTTATTGCATTGATTCCCAAGACTGATTCTCCTAAGTCTTTGGATGACTTCAGACCAATATATTTATGTAATTTTATATATAAGATCATTGGTAAAATCATTTCTACTCGAATTAAAAATATTTTGGGGAGAATTATTTCTAAAGAACAGTTTGGGTTCTTACCTGGAAGACAGATACATGAAGCTATTGGAATTATTCGGGAAGGTTTACATTCTATTCATTGTAAGGGTATGAAATCGGTGGTGCTAAAAATTGATTTATCTAAGGCATATTTCTCGTGTAAATTGGATATTTTTACATGTATATATGTCTAAAATGAGTTTTTTTGTACCCTTTATTACCTGGGTGATGAGCAGCAGACTTCAGTATCTTTTGTTGTACTTATTAATGGGGTGGCTTCAACTTTTTTTAGATCTGGCCGGGGGCTTAGGAAAGGATGCCCTTTGGCTGCTTTGCTTTTTCTTATTGTGGTAGAAGGATTGTGTAGGTATATCCTTACTGCACAAAACAGTGGGGTTTTTCAGGGTATCTCATTTGGTAACAATATTATTCTATCTCATATTTTGTTTATGGATGATATCATTTTGGTATCTGGTGGTTCTGAACAGTCATTATCAACATTATATGAGGTGTTGTTGGTTTTTTGTAAAGCATCTGGAATGGTTATTAATGACGAAAAATCATCTTTTTATTATTCTGGACTANTCATTACAAAAGTGGAAATGAGGATCAAGAACTGGAGTTTTAGATGGTTATCCAAGGGTGGAAAACTAATATTGGTGAAGTCTGTTCTTGAGGCCATTCCAGTATATTGGATGCATTTTTGGATACCAGTGGGTATTCTTAAAAGAATGACGAAGATTTGTTTCAAGTTCTTATGGTCTAGCAACAATGATTCTACTAGTTCACCTTGGTCTTCATGGAAGGTTTTGGAAAATCCCAAATCTCTGGGAGGTTGGGGATTAAAAATTCCTGCATTATTTGCTAAATCACTTGCTGCAAAAAATGTGTGGAATCTGATTAATGGTATACAACTTTGGGTCCAGATTGCAATTCAGAAATATATTACTCCCTTAACTTTATTAGATTGGATAAGGGTTTATGTTAAGAAAAAGAAAGGCATATCCATTTGTTGGAAAGTTGTACTTTGGTCATTTGATCTTATTGGACAGTCACTTGTGTGGAGAATTGGGACTGGAACTAAGGTGTGTATTGGCATAAACCCTTGGCTTGGATGCAAATGGAGGCATTGTTTCCCAATCTCTATGATTGATAAACTTCATAATGCTGGTTTTTCTGTTTTGAAGGATATTGCTTGCCTTGGTACAATATTACTTCAGGATCAGGCCTAGTTGAATGTTGATTAATTATTTGGTTTTGTGGACCAGGAAATCATAATTTGGAATAATTATGTTGCTTTGCTGATATCCGGTCATGTTGGAATAACTACTGAGGATGATCAGCTGGTATGGAGTCTATCTAAAACAGGTAAGTAAACTCCCAAAGCTGGTTATTTTCATCTTATTCAAGATAGGAATGAGATGGAAAGTTCCTGGTGGTGGAAGTTGTTATGGAAACTTAAATGTCCACTAAAATCAAAAATCTATTGTTGGTTTTTATGTTCAAGGAAAGCATTACCTGGGATATACTGTGTAGAAAAGGCAGAGAAGTAACTGGCTGGTGTTATCTTTGCAAAATGGAGTCCGAAACTAATTCTCATATTGGGTTCGAATGTTCATTTACGAGGAGGGTTTGGTCAGAAATTGAGGCCAAATTAAGATATTTAAATTTTTGGCACGGTATATCAGTTTTAGACTGTGTAAAGAATTGGGTTTTGAATGCAGAGATTAGGTATAGATATTTAACTGTTATTGTTTCATGGTTCATATGGAAGGCTAGGAATCAATATTGTTTTGAAGATATTTAGCCAAATACTTATGTGGTATCATCCTTATGTTTGGGTTTACTAAATTCTTATCCATTGGATAACAGAGTTATGAACATTAGAATGGTTGCTAATGAACATATTGACAAAGCATCACCTTGGGGGTATTTTGACGGCTCGGCAGCTGGAGTGCCACAGATTTGTGGGGCTGGTGGTATTCAGTATTTATCGGATGAGCATTTTTTTACATTTTCTGCTGGACTGGGGTTGGGTACCAACAACTTTGCTGAGCTTTTAGCTTTAAAGTTGCTTATCATTTTGGCTTTAAAGCAGGGGGTTGATACTTTGCAGATTTTTGGGGATTCACAGTTGGTGATCAACTGGTTATCTAGTAAGTTCAGGATTAATAATATTCTTCTTACTCAAGTCTTGCAGGAGGTGATCCAAATTTCTAATTTCCTTGTTAAAGTTGATTATAAGCATATTTTATTGTGAAAGGAATTCTAAAGCTGATGCATTAGCTAATGTATGTACTAAGGTGGAGGAAGGGCATTGGAATATTCAGGAGTTTAGAGGAACTGAAACTTACAAGACTTTTCAGATTTTCTAGGAATATGGTTAGGGGAGTGAATCATGAGACTCAATGGTGTTTTTTTGGCTAACAGTTCTAATGATATTTTGATGGAAAAATGATACTAGTGACTTATCTTGACAGTGACAGTGACAGTGACTTATACTAGTGACTTATCTTAACTAGTGACTTATCTTGATGGCAAAATGATACTAGTGACAGTTTTTGTTAAAGACTTGTCTTGATATCTTGACAGTTTATTTTTGAAGGATTAAAACTCATATTGGAAACAGTTTTGGAGGATACTACTCTATGGATAAAGACTGAGTTAGATTATCTATATGTTTTACATAGTCTTTGAAGATCAAGGATTATATGCTGATATACGATTGTACAACTTTGAATATTGATATACTTTGATGATTGTACAGTGAAAAAACTACTTTCTGTTTAACTTACAAAATACAACTTTTGTTGATTGTAGTTTAACTGTTTGATATTTTTTTGGTTTGGATATAATTTGATTTCTAATCAATTATTATCTATTATAAAAGCATTTTTTGTGCTTTCGGAATTGAGGAAATGGACACTGATCAGTAATTGATAGTGGCTCATATAAGGAATGTAATTTTGTTAATAAAGTTACAATTTTTTACTATGGAAAAAAAAAAAAAAAGTGGCCTTGAAGACTTTTGGGAAAGGGTCTTGAGAGTGACAATTGACTAGTTAATGCGAGAGAAGTTTTTTTTTAATTTTTGACTAACTATCATTAGTATGAATTTAAACATGAGGTTTAATAAGGAGGGGAACCTTTTTATAGTTTCTATATGGGGAATAATAATGGGACCTTTACCTAAGTGGGCCTTTTTACTTTATTTAAAATTATTTGGAACGAAGGCATGATGACGCTAATGGGAACCAATTGATTGATTTTTGTTTGTTAGAGGATATAAAAAAAAGTAATTAGATGTACTTAATGCATGTGATGAATTTTTCTTAATAGACATGATAGCCAAATGATGATGAATGTTGTGAATTTGAGTATAAATGGGAAGAGAATTTCGCACTTAAGTCGATGGTTGAGATGAAATAGGATAACGATATAGTTAAGGGCATTCACCTATGACATCATGTTCCGACACTTCAAAATCATGTCAATGTTGGAAATCAACACAAAGGAAATGCATCGTAATGGAATAAAACAGGGAAACTCACTTGAAAACACCATAATCATAGCACCTTGTATGTTTTAAATCTATGAAGTGAAATAATGCATTAAGTTTCTAAAGCAAAATAGAGATTACACAATGGCACACATAGAGTACACAAATATTTACCTTAAAAACCCTTAATAAGAAAAACCAACAAAACTTAGAGACAGAACTCTATCTTTCTTATTGTGCTTCTTAACTGTTCACAATACAATATTTTGGTATTCTACAACATAAAAAACAAAACCTAATCCATTAACAACGATTAAATTTAGACCCCAATCCACATGCAAATAATATCACACATATTCAGCAGTCTCCCACCCGATGTTTTCTTTGCAAGATAGTGGGCTACATACTAATAGGATCATAAGTTCGCAGTAATGCCCATACATTTTCTACACATAGAGAACTTCTCAGTACTAACAGACTTCGTCAATGAGCTTGCAACATTCTTTAATGTGTCAACTTTTTCCAACAACACCTTATTATCTTCAACCCTATCTCTCATAAAGTGGTACGACACATCAATATTACACTCTGATTGTCCCAATGTAACTTTACAAATTTCTATTCAAACCCAATACTTAAACACAATTTTTGCAACCATACAGATTCATTACGTGTATGGGTGGTTGCCATATATTCAACTTCTATAGTTGCAGTATGAATTATTGTTCCTATTCTTATGGATAGCTCTTGTGAATTGGGTTGGCTCACAACAGATGGCCAACCATCAATTGTAGTCAACACAATGGTTTTCTCCATGGATACTATGACTATGGATCCAAATAAATATTCATTAGTGCAAAACGCAGAATATACAATGAACACGGTAGATAACCAAGATATAATATAAAGGAAGGGTGACATTCCAATGTATCAAGAATCAGGAATGCATCAACATAGTGGACCTATGTTGAAAATGTCAAGAGCTAAAGGAACATCAGATCTGGAAGTAATTCGAGCATTAGATGAATGACATGATATCGAAATAATTAAAAAGTCACGAGAAATCCTTTAATAAAAGGACTACATGCACTTTCCATTGTTTAAATTTCAAGCACTCTTGGGTCTAAAGGAAAGATACAAGAAGTTGCAAGTAGTGGGTCTTCATTGAATTTGGTGGAAAAGAAAGATTATGATATATTTGTAGAATTGGCCTTAATAAAGAAGAAGTTAAGTCAATATAAGGAGAAACTTTTGTCCCAATCAAATTCATGAAAGGTCGACTCGTCCCAAGATTTTGACTATAGTCGGTTATGATAAGGGAATTTTTGACATGGTGGTATTACAACCAAAGGTGAATAAGATTGAGATAGATCTCAAACCCAATGAACATGAAACCACTAAGTTGAAGATTGATTTGAATGAGATTCTTTCAACAAACTATATTTGGTGGCATAAACCAACAAGAAATATCTTGTTAAGAGATTTGCTTCAAGCCACAACAAATGTTAAAAATATCATAGGTATGGTGGCAAAGTTAGAAATTCAATTGAAGTAGGAGAAGATAGTGATTAAAGCTCAATTTGTAAAAGTTCATGATCTTGAACATAAGTTTATTTCCTTGTGAAAAGATCCTAATGACAAGGAAGTGGTGAGATATTTCATTAAAGAGAAATATTTAGAAATCCAAGTGCTAAAGTCAAAATTGACGATGGCTGAGACTGTGCACATTTACACAACAAATCTAGTAGAGGTGCATAAAGAAAAACGACAATTAAAGGATCAAATTACTAAGCTCAAGGACCAAAACATTAGATCGATAATTATAATAAACAAGTTGAAAGTGGAGAAGGAAGCAAGAATTTGTCTAAATAAATTTATTGTAGGAGCCTTCTATTAGAGTTTGAAATTGTTAATCATAATGTGTTACCATAACAGAGAGTTGAGAAAAACTTAGTCATAAACATGAAAAAAAAAGTAACTGAATTTTCTCATGAGCTTGCTAAAACAAAATAAACTTTTAAATTGAAGCCAGATAAAGTATTGGATCTTGAAGCTATTATAGAAAAGAGGATGAAATAATTATTGATCTATAGAAGAAAATGGTTGGAAAATAGATAATTGTAGTCGATACTAAGCAAAAGATTAAACATTTGAGAAAGTTAATGGATGAAGGAAATAAGAAGATAGTTGGGAAAATATGTTTGATAGGATCCAAGAACATCATATGGGATAAAAACATTGTGATAATGAATAATCTCAAATTTCATTTTGATGTAATTCCGAAGAATAAAACCTTGTTTAGAAGAGTACATATTGAAATTAGCAAAAGCATGGACTCGGCTGGGTGACAAGGTACATGTCATAGAGGAGGTTATAAAGTTTCTTAATGGCAGAGCATACTATGGGTTGACAACATTTGTTTGTGACCGAACTATTGTTATCATGTCAACAAGTGAAGTGGGAACCATATAAATTTAGTTAGATAACAACCCATAATAAATGCATGTTGATTAGCCAAGATGATCAACACTTCAAACCACTGTTAGATATGTAGTTATCATCTCCCAAGACGATTGAGAATTGGTTTTACAACATAGAAATTTACAATGAACATTTATCAAAACATAGAAACAATGATGAACAACTTCATGATGTCTCTAGTCTGCTTAAAGAGAAGTTAATATTTGATAATTTGATTCATGATTTTAAACACTTTAGTAGTATCATTGGTTTGTATCAACATATACCACCTGATTCCTTTGACTTATATACATAACTTGATATTGTAGCAAGGAAAATGATGCATTTTAATTATCATGAAGGAAGCAATTGAAACCAAATGGAAAGGCTTTGGTGTCAACACTTGTTAATTGTATATTCATCTCAGATTTGTTCCAAATCATCACCACCTAAGAAAGGAAGTAAGATTTTAAGTAGGAAGTGACTCAACATTGTATCATGGAGTCAGTAGTTATGCATAGTGTTGTCACCAGGTCCGCTCCAATAAATTTTATAAATTCTGGCAATGTGTATATAAAATGTTAGCAGGCCACTTGCTTCTTGCACATCCACTCACTTCTCCATTAGTGGAAGCAATGGTTGGATCCATTGACAATGTAATGGGATTACCAAAGGATCTCAAGATATCTTTGATAAACGAAGTGTTGTAAGTTTGTAATCATTGTAATTTATTGCGTCGAGAGGCACTCTACAGCCCAGTATGGGGGAGATCTTGTAACGTGATAAAACGTTAGTAACGTTTGCAACATGTCGGCAAAAAATAATAGTGATAGTGAATATTATGGGAGAGATATTGTAACATGATGTAACGTTTGTAACATGTCGGCAAAAAATAATAGTGATAGTGAATATTATGGGAGAAATTTTGTAACACAAAATAAAAAATAATATCACTTTCGTAACGTTATTTTTATTAATAAAAAAAAATCTAATAGGCTAAAATAAATGTCGGCCACAAAAACAATCTAATATGGGGGAGATGTTGTAATCTTCCTACCTAACAAAACAATAAAAAGTAAAAATTTAATTATCCATAAAAAAAATATGTGGGTCAAGAAAAAAACACAAAATTGAATTATCTACAAAAAAATGTTGGCCTTGCACATGGTTTTAAAACCATGTGCAGGGAATTCTAAACAACCCATGGTTTTATTGTACATGGTTTAGGAGGCTTTGCACATGGTTTTTAAGCCATGTGCAAGGCCTCCTAAACAACCCATGGTTTTATTGTACATGGTTTAGGAGGGCCTTGCAAATGGTTTTAAGACCATGTGCAATTCCTCCTAAATAACCCATGATTGTAGGAGGGCCTTTCATATGGTTTTAAAACCATGTGTGGGGAAATGATGCAATGTTCGTTCCTAACAAAATAAAAAATAATAAAAAATATTATATGCCGACCATAAATAATATTAAATATTATTAATAATAAAATTATATGTGGACCTTAAATAAAAAGATGTGTCTTTTGGTTTGAATCAAATCAATGGATACCTAAGAAGAGGTTTACACCTCGAGAGATTTGATCCATCTCGGCACTTGATAAAGCCTAGGATTTGGATCTACACTGGTAATAATGCAATGTTGGAAATGGAGAAGTTTGGGGGCATGTCAAACTTGCTATTGGAAATAATGCATATAATATTCAATTATCACTGGATTGCAATTTAGATGCCATTTTGTTCTTCAACGCTTTTCAGTTCAGTGGAAGAAATTGGCAGTGTTAGAGAAATTATTGTGAAAAATGAACAAGGTGGAAACTTGGTGTCAACAGTACTACTCCATGAAAGTACAGATAGTATATTGGATGACCTTGAGAAAGCACTTGAGGATGGGGTAAATAACTACAAGGCCATGTGCAGGGACAGTCGTATTCTCCCTAGACCTGGTGTAACCAAAATTGAACTGGCAAGAAGACTTAAGGAATCTGCATACAAAGAGATAGGATTGGATAAGTATGCAATTGGAAAGATTGCTGAGAATTTTGAGTTGGTTCCTAGAACTCTAGCAGAGAATGTTGGATTAAATGCAACTGAGATTATTTCTTCCCTTTGTACAGAACATGCTTCTGTACTCAGCTGATGTGGCTTGCATAGTTCTCCGTGTTGAGGGATCAACTAATGCTTGCAGATGAGGATTGAGTTTTTATCGGGCTCCCATATCACTTGTTTTGTTACACTGCAAGGTGACAAGGTTCAGTCTCGGGTTCTGGAGAAAGCAGCTCATGTGTTGATCGTGGTTGCTTATCAATTTACAAGAACGCCCACAAGGAGAGCTCACTACACTCATACCTAAAGCGATGAGGATTTATGGGATACTACGAGTATACCTAAAAGTTCCAATGAATGTAAAATGCCAAATGCAAGCATTCATGGAAGAGACCCAGAATATGATTCAAAAAATTGAGAAATGCCATTTTGCAGTAGAATATGAGATAAAGAACATTGGGATGCGTAGAATGTCAATAGTCGGATTTTATGGAGTATAGTGCCTAGTGCCATTCATGGATTGATGGTCTGAATTGTTTAAAGTTGTAAATGGATTCCTTTCAAGATCGAGAAGATGTGTTGTCCACCAACTTTATATAGGCCACCACACAAGGAACGCTCTTTTCATGGGAGACGTCACTTTCATAAGTCGCCTTGTTTTTATCCTTCTAGATGTCCTGCACTTAACCCTTTTGCACAAGCCCCACCTATTTTCAATCCTTGGAACTCTCCTACGTCAATATATTGTCCACAGGCCCCTTCTGTTGGGAAACCAGCTAATAAAGCACTTGGAAAGCTCGACTGTTGTTTTGTTCAAGATGTCACTATCTTCGATGGAACACAGTTGGCTCCAGGGACACCCTTTACCAAGATTTGGCGTCTGCGCAATAATGGTACTCTAAGGTGGCCACATCAAACCTAGCTTTTCCGAGTTGGTGGCAATGATTTGGGAGCTAGAGATGTAGTCAATCTTGAGATTGAAGAGCAAGGGTACCAGGTAAACTAGGAGCTCGATGTTGCAATTGATTTTATTTCCCTTATACAACCTGGATGCTATGTGTCATATTGGCGTTTGATGGCACCTTCAGGTCAAAAGTTTGGGCAACGAGTGTGGGTCCTTATTCAAGTAGTACCACGAAGATAGGATTCTCTACCTGATCTTATGGATTCTCTTTTAACCTGGAATGAAGTTGAACAAAACAATCTATCTCAAGGGAAAACCAAACAGGATACATCTGAAAAGCCACGTTTTGGTTATTCCATATGTTAAGGCATTAATTCAGCATCAATAACTTCATCAAAGATTGACATCCAGATTCATAGGGAAACAATTGAATCATCCCCAAATTGAAGGAACTTAACTTCATCGGTGGCAGAGTATTGAGAGACAAAGGATTACATCAAATTCTTCAAGAATTCAGTGCCAAATTTATAGGAGTATTCATAGCAGGCAGTTTCAGATTTGAATACAACTAGTAGATTTGAAGGCATGTCGACTCTAGCATTCCAGATATGTTATAATTAATTTCAAGTCTAGATTGGTTTTCTAGAAGATGGTAGATGCTAGGGGTATGGTTTTTTTCCATAAATTCTATCATTATCAAGGAAAAAACGGAGAAGTGAGGAAGGGAGAGGTACCAGCCGAGAGGGCTGAGGCAGTGTTTGAACATTCTAATACTGGAGTGGCAGGAGCATGTATACACTCCGTTTTTGTTAGCTACTTTGAAATGATTATGTTTATATGAGCTGCCTTTCTGTTTCAATAATTGAATTTCATGTGTTGTGATTTATCCTGTGTATGGTCAATTAAAATCCATTGCTAGATTTTCACGATTAATGTGAAGTTATCCTTAAGTACTATATGCAGAACTTGGTTCATGTTTTTCATAAATTCATACTCGTAGCTTTGTCTTATTAGTATTGATTGTGATATATATACTATTGTTCAGTATTGGCTTTCAAATCTAGCTTGATTTCTGGAGTAAATCTACCTACCACCAAATTACATAGATTCATTTTCCAGTTATCCATTAAACCAATTTAAGACTTCTCTAAGCTTGACCCTAGCAGTCGGAGTTCAACTTTAGCGATAACATCTTCTGGCACCGTTGCCAGGGATGGAGGAATGAAGACATACTTCCCTGGGATGTATGACAATGAATATATCCAGAACTTGATGGTGAACAAAGGCTGGTGACATAGTGGCTGCAAATTTCTTCACCGGGTGACTCCAAAGAATTCAGAGATGACTCCATTTGTTGAGGAGCTAGAATGCCATCACAGGATCGAATGAAGGCCATTGTGGCTCGAAGGTTTGCACCTCTTGATTTTTCTACAGTTCCTGGTTTCCCACATCCAGTACCAAGTATGACAGAATGGGGAGATTTTCTTCCTATCTTTAGAGAAAGGAGAGAAGATAATCATGTTGATCACCTCATCAAGTTCCATGAATGCATGAATCTGCTAGATCTATAGCACGAGGATGTTCATATGAAGATGTTCATGTATTCATTGGATGGTGATGCACGTGAATGGTATTTCTCATTGCCTCCTTCCAGTATTTCATCCTTGAAGGATTTTTACACAGTATTCCATAAGCACTGTAAAAGGTACTTTTCAGCTGAGTTTTTATTTGAAAATTGTTCTGAGTATGAATTGCATAATGAGACTGAAATATAGATAAAGAAGAAATTGTTCCTCACAATCTTCATCAGTTCTCTAATGATCTTCAAGATGATGTGTCTTCCCATAAACATGAACTAGAAATGGATAATGAAGGAGCTGTGGATTCAGAATTTGCTGAAGAAAATTAGGAAGTAGACTCGTTATATGTCGTTTCTTCTATTAATTTTGTTTTACATGAGGAAAAGTTTCAAAATTCTATTATGAAAACTGGCGATAGCATTATAGAACTAAAGTCTTCACTTTTGAAAACTGATCAAGTTGCTCATGCATTGTCATCCTTCCAAGAAACTCATGAAGTGAAATTTTATAAAGTTCAAATTTCAGAAATTTTTGAAGGTCAAATCTTTAATGATGAAATTTCACACACTCTTTTGG
>LPNX010581113.1:36420-50020 GCA_001517045.1 Pseudotsuga menziesii | reverse complement strand
GGTCCTTAAATAATAAGTTATGGTTTAAAAAGAATTTATCAAGCTCAATAAACAACCTCTAAAGAAGTATAGGGTTTTCAAATCGGATAGATGGTGAACTCCTTCATGATAGAAATCTTCTTGGGAAAATACCGTTTCAATTCGTATCGCGTGTTTAATGCAGGAAATGGAACATACCATTCAATATTTTCTTGATTGGCGGGTGGATATTTTCTTGAATGGGCACAGATCTCTCTCCCTTTTTGTGGGGAAGGCGATATAAGTTTGTTGCTTTTGTTTACTAAAAGTGTGTGGCTGTTGTTAACTATATGTGAGCAAGAGGAGAATCGTTTCTCTATGAGAGGGAGGAGCGATTTTGGTTTTCTCGTTATTTTCGTTTTACTATCTTTCTACTAGATTGTGTGAAGTTTTCTCATCATTGTGGACCTCTCGTAAAGAGAGGATCCGTGAGTTCGTTTCTGGAGTGCCTGCAAATTCCAATATGTCTCTTTTTATATACATCGAATATTGTAATGTGAAACTATCACAAGTGTAGTTATCATTAAATTGTATATGTTGCAGTGTTGTTATTATTTGTCTACCAGTAAATACGTATGAAAGGAAGGAAGTGGCATATTTTGCGAAGAGCTAATCCGTAATGTTTTTTATTATGCAATTATTACTATTATTTGTTGCCTTTACATACCATTGAAAAGGTCTGGGCTTTCAAGCCTCTTTCCTCAGCTTTTAATTCAATGTTTTTTTACTAAAATCTTTTAATCAAACTAAAAATTCTTATTTTATATTCTTTTAGATGCTTTAGTGCATTAATATTGTAATAAAATAAATGATGAATATTTAATTTAGTCATGGAAGAATAAACACTATAAGAATAAAAGATTCTTTTAAGAGCCCATGTGATTTTTAATAATTTACAAAAGGATACCCTGTAAATAGCCTTGTTGTTAATTATTTAATAATATAATTTGATTAGATTTTAAAATAAATTAAGTAGTATATTTCTTAGGGTAGATAAAATAAAGAAAAATTGATCTGATTAATCATCATCATATCTTAAATCATTTAATCATAATACAATTTAGCAAAAAACATAAAAGAAGATTTATAAAGTAACATTTTTGCCAAAGGAGTTAGAGTTCTCTTGAGAAGAAATCTTGTTAGCTTTTCTTGGAACGGGCAGAAGGAAGGAGAGGGAACAACCCTCTTGGAAATGAGTTAGGGTTTTCCCGAGAAAAAAGATTGTTAACTTTTGTTGGAGCGAGCACAAGGGAGGACAGGAACAACCTTCTTGGAATGGAAATGGGAGGAGGGAGGTGACGACCTAAGGGAAAGATTCACAGAACGCGAATATTTGGTGAAAAGAGCAGCAGCTAACTGCCTTTAGTTGCTAGTCTGGATAGAGATGACAAACAAGTTGATGAAAGTTTAAAAAAATGGGATCGCTTGCGGTTTTCTCTAGGGAGTCAAAATAATCTGTGCGTTATTGCAAATTATATCATTTTCCAGATACTTGGAATTTATCATACTTAGAAACTACAACCAAATCTACGGCCAGAAGGTTACATCGATTTAAACACCTTACTCACTCCATTTACAAACATTGCTTCATTGTCGTTCTTAGTCAACTTTCCACCCTCTTAGTTTTAGTTATTCTCTTTATCTTTCTATCCCTGCACATAGTATTGAAAGCATTGTATGTAAGAGCCTGCTCCGATATGATATTTGATTTTAATTTTATGTGTTTACAGTTTAAATTTTGATTTTATGTGCTAACCATATCCTAGGTTAACCTATCCGTCACAAGTCCAAAATCACAAAATCCCTTGCCTAGGTTCACAGTAAAACTATTCGTTACAATATCCAGCGGCTAGGTTTTGGAGAAAAAGCATTCACTAACGTATTCGTGACAAGTTAAAAAATCCTATGAATAGTTTTAGAGCAAAATTATATGTTAGAACATCCAACGGCTAGGTTTGGAGAAAAAACAGGAAAAAAAAAGCAAAAAATACCATATACAACACCAGATCCTTAGAGAGCTCAAAGTTCCCAGTGCTTACGAGCAACACCATCATAGCAAGTTCATTTCCTCATGTTGTTAGGAGTACTCGCACCGCTGTTACGATCACTTGACCTATGACATTTCTTCACTCAGGGCCTTCAACCACGCTGGGCATGAAGGTTTTATCCATGGGAATGATGGGTTCTCTGCACGGCCCAAGTTATCAGCGGTTTCCTTGAATTCAGGAGACATGAGCCTCAGAGGCAAAGATGGTGAGAATCCGAGCATAGAAAAGTATGTTATGGATATCCAAAACTGTGCCGACTAAACTTGAGTTTAGGGCTCAGTCAATATTCAAATTTTCACTTTTTAATTTTCATGCCGACCACTTTACTTTGCACCAGTCGGGTGAAACTTGTCTATGTCCGACTAGACAAGTTTACAAATTTTAGTCAGTCCTTCACTCGACCAAAATTACTCTGACTTACTTGTCCGATCGATTTTTACCTTGAACACTTTTACTTCGACCAAGTTAGACCTTCGACCAAGTCGATTGCTTCAGTAGGCTCACTCTCCGACCACTCAAGTCGGCTCTTCGACCACTCTAGTCGGCTCACTTTGGTCGAAATCTGCAGAATATGTTTCTTAGTCTATGGACTTAAGAAAATACAAATATTTTTCACCTGTGAGTAAAATGAAGTAAAATAGACACATTTACAAATCCAAATAACTTATGAGAAACATATGCCCAAATATGTAGGAAGACTTGAGTCGACCAATGTGCCGTAAAACCTAGAACTTTCACGCAGTGAGATTTTTATGGGTTCTTGTTCTTTTACTTATCAGTAACTGTAAAAGACATTTACAGGAGTAAATATAGAAATATGTGTGGCCAAACAAACATGCATTCAACCACAAACTATTTCATATATTAACTATGCGGAAATACAAAGTATTACAAACTTGTCAGTTACAAACTGGTTGGTCCAGACTTGTCTGTCCAGACTAGTCGGTCTACAGAGCTTCAGCTCTTTGACTAAATCACATGAACAGAAGCTTGAGCTTCAACTTCTCTTTCTCACCCTGAGTTCCTCTGCTGTCTAATTCTGTATTCCTCCTGTGTTAACTGATTTTCAAAATGCTTCTTCTATTTATAGAAAATTTGAAAATTGCTACTACATGGGCCGACTGACTTGCCATTGAAGACTATAATAACTATCTACCTAACAAATTAGCTTCAGAAATAAATTCGACTGGACTACAGAGCTGAATTGTGGACTTTCCCTTCTTGTCAGACTGACAAACAAGATCTCGACTCATACGGAATCTGACAAAGTCGGCTGAGAGTCAAGTACAGATCTGTGTGTAATTACATTTTTCCAACACTCCCCCTTAATTATGGGCAGATGGGTTTTTTTTTTTAAACAAACAATTACAAAATGTTTTAGAGCTTAGACATGCTCTATTTATGACAGAGTTCAGTGTGGAGAACTTGTCATTCCAAGATAACTACGCAGATATTGGAATGTGTCCTTTGCCAATGGCTTTGTGAAGATGTCGGCGAGTTGGTCTTCATACGTGCAAAATTCCAAACAAATTTCCTTGTCGTTCACCAACTCTCTTATAAAATGAAACCTTGTGTCAATGTTCTTGGTTCTCTTGTGAAACACATGATTCTTTGATAATGCTATGGCTGAATTGTTATCATAGAAGATTGTTGTCGGTTCTTGATGGTTCTGTGACAAGTATTTTAAGACTCTCCTCATCCAGACAGCTTGACATGCAGCACTTGTTGCTGCAACATACTATGCTTCAGCTGAAGATAGAGTTACTATGGGCTGTTTCTTTGAAGCCCATGAAACAACACCTGTACCAAAATGAAATGTGTACCCAGATGTGCTTTTCTTGTCATCTATGCTGCCTCCATTGTCACTGTCAGTGTAACCAATGAGTTTAAAATTTTCTGAGGTTGAATACATAATACCAAGGTCTTTTGTGCCACTTACATACCTCAAAATTCTTTTACCTGCTTGCCAATGTGAGTCTTTTGGTGACTCCATGAACCTTGAGATCATAATTACACCATACATAATGTCTGGTCTTGTTGCTGTCAAATACATAAAGCTGCCAACAAGCCTTTTGAACAGCGTAGGATCTACAGTGGATCCTTCATCATCCTTGCTCAATTTTAAACCTGTTATCACTGGTGTTGGGGCTGTCTTGCAGTTAGACATGTTAAAACTTTTTAAAACTTCACTTTCATACTTATACTGTGATATAAAGATACCACTTTCAGACTACTGAACTTCAATTCCCAGAAAAACTTCATAAGCCCTAGATCAGTCATTTCAAATTCACTTTCCATGACTGTTTTAAAATCTGCTATGCCATAATCACCAGTAAATATTAAATCATCTACATACAGACAGACAATTACCATCTTGCCTTGCTCATCGACTTTGGTGTACAAATTCGGTTCACTTTCACTTCTGTGAAATCCGTTTTCAATGAGATAGGAATCAATCCGATTGTACCAAGCTCTAGGAGCTTGCTTCAAACCATAGAGTGCCTTTTTCATCCTGTACACTTTCTGCTCTTGTCCTAGAACTTCATACCCTTGTGGTTGTTCCACATATACTTCCTCTTCTAGATAGCCATTTAAGAATGCCGACTTGACATCCATTTGATGAACTGGCCATTTGTTTTGTGCAGCAATGGCCAAGACTGTTCTGACTGTATCCATGCGTGCAATAGGTGAAAACGTTTCATTGAAGTCGATGCCGGGTTTCTGTGTGAACCCTCTTGCTACCATTCTTACCTTGTGCTTTTGCACATTCCCATCAGCATCTTGCTTTGTCTTATAAATCCATTTGACACTGATTACATCCTTGTCTTTTGGTACATCGACCAGTTCCCATGTTTGGTTTTTCTCAATGCATTCTATTTCTTCATCCATGGCTTGTGCCCATACTTATTCTTCAACAGCTTCTTCAAATGTTAGTGGATCATATATAGGGGAAAATAATGCAAACAGAGAGAATGAATTAGGTGTACCAGCTTCATATATCTCCTGCAGACTTCTTGTCTTCACCGGTTCTTTCGATGTCGACCTCAATGAAATGCTTGATGGAGTCTGCTGTCCTCTTGGTGTACTTGTCGGTGTATCTTGAGTTGCTACTTGTGTCGATGGTCCTTGTGCTGAACCATGTCTTGGTGTCATGGGAGTCGATGCTGCTCCGACCGGTTGAATTACATGTGGTATTTGAACCACTTCCTCCTCCATATCATCATTGTCGATGTTTGACACAATGTTGACATTTATGTCGACGGTTCCATCCCATGATTCGTTCTCGACGAATTGAACATCTCGACTGATTATGACTTTCCTTATGACGGGGTCATACAACTTGTATGCTTTTGTGTCTTCTGAATAGCCGACAAAAATACATTTCTGTCCCTTCTTGTCTAGCTTCTTTCTGAGCTCATCTGGGATGTGTGCATATGTAACACAACCAAAAACTTTTAAATGTGAAACACTATGATTCATACCTGTCCATGCTTCTTGGGGAAATTTGTTCTTCACACTCTTTGTCAGACATCGGTTCATAATGTATATGGCAGTTGCGACTACTTCACCCCAATACTCATTTGGCAAATGCTTGGCTGACAACATGATGCGTGCCATCTCCATGATGGTTCTGTCCTTTCTTTCAGCTATGTCGTTCTGCTGAGGTGTATACCGTGCAGTGAATTGTTTCTGTATGCCATGGGTCTTACAAAAATTCAGAAATTCATTTGAAACATATTCACCTCCTCTGTTGGTCCTTAATATCTTGATGCAGTGACCACTCTGGTTCTCCATGAGTTCTTTGAACTGCTGAAAATAACCAAATCCATCAGATTTGTGTTTCAAGAAATATACCCATGTCTTTCTTGAGTAATCATCTATAAAGGTTAGAAAATACTTGCAGCCACCAATGGATGATGTCTGCATTGGACCACAGATGTAATATCCCCCTCCCAATTTGAAGAGCCAAGAGTGACTATGATCCATAAAAATAGAAATGAATCATAACTACATCCTAGAGGAATGGAAAAACCCTCACCACAGTGAGGTTACTCTCATTGAAAGTTAATCAAGGGCACTTGAGACATTCTAGCACTATTGTAAAGAACAATAGATGGATGACGGGGATATACTTTTGAGGTATGTGTTATTTATAGAATATGTAAGGTTACTTATAAATCATGGAACATCCCACAGTGAAACAAATCGCATACATATATAGATTTATTTTATGTAGAACATTACACATATAATAATGTGGGATATTATATGTGCATATATTGGAGACGTATATATATATATATATATATATATATATATGGGTAGAACCTGTAAAGTTACTCATAATCGTGGAAAGGTATAACAAACCTTAGTGGAACCCTATATACATAATAATGTAGAATCATATGTATATGGGAAGCATGTATATTTGGGATATATATATTGTATGTTGAGTGCTACAACATTTCACGGTAACACAACCTCCTACCTACCTACCTACATTATAGTAAAATGTTGCATACAATACGGAGACGAACCTCTCACACATATGTGTATTGTATGGAAAATAGTATATGCATAGAATTGGGAGACATATTTAAACAATTATGTATATATACTGTTGCATATAGAGACAAGTCTCATACATCTATGTACTAGACGTGGAGCCATAGGTCTATAATATTGGAAAATGGTATGTATATATATATGATGGAGACATGTATGTTTGTGATATAGATTGTATGTAAAACATACAAGGTGAAGCAAAAACTACATACGTACATATATTATATATATATGTAAGATCACACATGCAATATTGTAGCACTTACAATGAAACTTATTCCTCCTGTATAAAGATATTAGTGGAAGTTATAGGAAATTCTATACATGTATATTCCACTGCAAGAGGAATTTAATATATGAGAAATGCTATATTAATAATGGAGAGGGAGTCGTAAACAAAAAATATGATTTAAAGGGATGTGGCAAGGATATCTGTTACTAGTATCCGCATTAACTGTTGCAGATACATATTGTTCATAGTCTCCAAGCGAATGTCTTTGCAGCAATGTATGAAAAATAAAATGAGGTATTTACGTCCAAAATTTAAGGTGATTTGTAGCATACCTCCAAAATTTAAAATGGTAAACAGAATAACCATTAGAGAGATATATGGTATCTGCTACAGCAAGCTCCATTTCTTCACACCTGTCAAATCGCGTAAGGAAAAGTGTAAAAGAGTTCACCAATCACTAACAGTGGGGTGTTGATTAGATGAAAGAATGAAGCCTCTCCACTCATTATCGTTCAGGGTGTGCCGCCCATAGCTTAAAATCGCCACCCAGGGGGTTGATTGGAGGACAAACCTTCTAGTTTTAAGACACCACACTAATTGAGCTTGCCTATATTTCAGCATTTAATTAGTGAATGCATTATTGATGACTGGATAGAATTAATGATTTAAAGGGGGCGTTATACCAAACAATTAATAGGCGTTGTGGAATACCATTAATTCATTCCTTGAATTCTGAATTTTTAGTCATTTTTAGATTACCCAGATTCACAGCCAGGAATATGCTGAAATCTCTAAATTCCTTGCTGGTATGACTATTAATGTTCAGTGGCTACTTTAACTGCGGGATGCGCAGCCATTAAAAGGGGGGGGTATCAGCGCGTTAAGGATAAAAAGGAGACTCCGTTGGTGTGGAAAAGAGCGATGGGATTTCCACCAGCGTGGAGGGGGCTCCACGGTTGTTTTTGTTTTGACGTTTGGAGGAAAAAAGTGGAAGGGAGAACCTCCGGCAAGGACTCACTACGGCCAAGAGAAGAGCTCTGCTGGAGTTGGGCGATTCTCTTCATTTTCCAAGAGACGGTACTCTGCGTGCTGTCTTTCTTGGAGAGAAAGCTGTGTACTAGAAGGTGGGGAAATCGCTGGGAAAATGCAGACCGGATCTACCTCCTTTAATGACTTTCTCTGCGCTGAGAGACCAAAGGTACCTGTGTTATTTTTGTTGCTTGTTAGACTGCATTTTTTTTCTATGATTTACCTTAGTTATACTGTCTAAGGAATGCGATTTTTAACTCCAGTATGGATTGCGTTGGTCTGGTGTTTGTCCCTTGGATTTAGACTGTGTAAAGGATGTTTGTGCCTTGCGATTCCCTTAGGGGTAGATGGTGTATAGAACACGACTTTATTTTCAGTATAAATTACATCGTTTTTTCTTTGGAGATAGATTACCTGCACTGCTTTTGCCTTGCGATTTTGCATTGGTTACACCCTAGTGGAGTACCATATTTTGTTTAATAGAACAACTCGCATGGAAAAAAAAACAGTCCCAAATGCCCGAAAAAACATGGTGGGTAATCTGCTATGGAAACCAACCTTGTTGGTCAGCAACCGCATGGAAACGTTCCCTTATGACTGCCATCTGGTGAGGCGTGCTCAGTGTTATTTATGATGGCCCTCCTTTGGAAAAATGTTTCGGTGCCATATCGTTTGTCTGGTGTCAAACACGATGGGTTTCTTTTATCTGTGTATTGCCCTCTGGAAAGGGGTTGTTTGATGAAGACCACGTTTCCTTCATACTAGCACCATAGAGATATGCGTCTGTCTTTATAAAGACTGCGCTACCTTCATAACTCTGCACCTTGAGGTAATGCTGGGTTTTGACTTAAACTGCCTTGCTTTTTGACAAGTTGAACTTAGTTAGAGACAAGAAAACTCATGAATCAGCCTATCTAGATTTCATTGTCAAACGATGGTATCGTGAAAGACATTTTTGTATGGCAGTAATAGATAATAATCCTATCTGTTATCCCATGAACATTGACGTATGTTCTCCCTGTTGGTTGGCTGATTTTTGTAGCGATTAGTATTTTTGGGGTCAGTATGTTAAGATAGACCCATACAGAAATCGCTGGAAGGGTTTAGCGATTTTAGGAATCGCTGGTAGGGTATAGATCTGATAATTGTTAATTCTTCTAAATAAAGGAAACATTGCTAGGGTTGCGACTTCCTTACTATTACAGATCGGATAATTTTGCCAGGGTATAACTTGATTTTTCTAATATGAATATGGATAGGAAACGTTTGGATTCCTTGATAGTAATTAGGGTTTAAGTGCTGAACAAATCATAAAGAATGATTGGAGGATGTGATTCCTTATAAACTGAATGGTGTTCAAAGAAATGCTTGAATTGGTACTCGCCTGAGAGATAGCATATTCTTAAGGCTAGATTATTGCCTGGGGATTTTATATATATATATGTGTGTGTGTGTGTGTGTGTGTGTGTGTGTGTGTGAATACATTAATGCTTGTGCCTATCTTATATGGGAATGTGAGATAAAAATTGTAGGACTCATTACTCTGTGCCTACAGGAATGGATGCTTGAAAATTAATAATCTATAATGACCACAGTTATTGTGCCTTATATGGTAAAGAGACAAATTGTAGTACTGCTGCTAGGATGGTGCATAGTACATTGTTAGAATTTCATTATTTCGGTATGAAATGTTGGTTTACAGCCAAGTTCCTCATGTGTCTAAGAAACTGTAAATGTTTTTACAAGCTGTCATAAAGAAAAGCAAATTTCAGTTGCACGTGTGTCTCTGCAAAGAGATTTGAGACCAGGTAAACCAGCTATGAATGCGGTTGTACCATGACAATGTAATTACTCTCTAATAAGCAATAAAAGAAAGCAAATTGGTGGACGTAGCCTCGTGGACGAGGTGAACCACGTGAATTGTTGTCTTGTCTTTGGATCACCCTGGCTACCTTAGATATCGTTTTATGTTTTAGTGAATGCTCAATGCTTAACAAAGTTTAATGTTGGGTGCACTGGTTATGAATTTCCTTTGGCAAATAAACAAATGGCGTGTAGGATTTTCTCTGATTTTGTTGTAGGTAGGGTATTTTTCCAATTATGTGATTTTTATACTCAAGAGTTTAATATGATGTGTTGTGGATAGTGCACCAGGAAAAATGTTAATTCCCATATCACCAAATTGCATTGAAATATACAAGGTTCGTTACAATAATAGTGTGAACCCTTTTCTGATTAAAGTCTCATTAACCAAGAGTTGAATTAAGGGTGAATTAAGAACTCAGATTTAATCCTTCGTGTACTTGCATAAGACTTAAAGGTGTGTCATATTGTCATTTATTGAGTGGATTAGCATGTACCAAAGCTAAAACAGAAATAAGATATGGCAAATTGAGAAATGAGCAGATCTCTGCTAGTGGGGCTTATACTGATTGGTTGATAAATACTATTTAAAATCTGTCTTATGGATGACACTTCACTAAGGCCATTTATTACAGGTATTAGGCTGTAACGTCCCCAAGTTAGCAAAAATTGAAAAAGGAAAATATTTCATACATTTTCTTCTCACCATAAGTCTAAAGCCTTCCAATGGAATTTTTACCTTTTGACTAAAACTGTACATAGCTTTATTTGTCATGTGAATTCCAATAATAACATAACTCTGGAAGCCATACGTATGATGCATTTAAGTTCTAAGCAACCATATTTTCCCTTGTTATATTAATTGACCAGAAATTTCCATTTGATTCAAAATAATAAACATAACATAAATTTATAAAGTTAGCCATTTCCATCCATGTAACATTCCCCATCTATCAGTAAGATGATATAATTAATTAATTAACCGCTCCACAATAATTAATTAACATTCCCCATGTAATTAAATATCTCTATCCATTATGTAATTAATGGCTCCATAATCCTGATGATGATAGATCAAGATGCATAGCCCATTAGTACTCTTTAAAACATCAATTACTGCAGTGTATACGATGCCTTCAAAAAGAAAAAACGTGAGTAGACACTTCATTAAATGGAAATTGCACAGCATAAAATCCAACTGCAACAGAGCCATCAATAGAAGACACCATATACGTCGTTCACCCCAAACTCAGGGCTACGTCCACCAAGTCGGTTGCATCATGCAACATTTAATTATTAAAGGAGTTACAAACAACAACTTCAGTGTTGCCACATTTTCTTTTATTTCCAGCTTATTTTTAGCTTGCAGACTCTCCCGTCGAGAGTATTTTCCAGAACAATCAAGAATCAACCGATACATGAAAACCTAGTAGGTTCAGTCCAGAACATTAGATGCCCTTACTAGAGTAGATACCTTGGTTTATCAGTAGGTTATTAACCCAACCTTACTCACATGCAGATATAAATACAAATACATTGATTAAACAAATATGTACTAGATCATATTGATACTTCTTAATTTATATTCATAAAATACATCTATATTTCCATCGCCCGCCAGTTACAAATCAGAATGAATTGCATATCTATAAAAGATAGAGATAGCTAAATACAATGTACATAGATAGATGTAAAAGAATTTACTTACCCCATACCATGCTACGAACTCTCTTATCGAAACTATAGGTGTGGTTTTAAATTTGTTGTTCAATAAAGCAAAGCTGGGAGGAAACAAAGGGGTTTTTCTAGAATATTCGAGAAGGGTTGGCACACACAGATATCCCAATTCCTCCCAGAAAGCCTCGTCCATATCAAACACATCCATCCTGATACACCATTTATCTTTCTCCAAAACACAGCAACTATCCCGGCATAATAAGAAAAAAAATAGAAGGACTCTCTAATCAAGCTAGAAATCGGCCTTCAAAAATCCATGATTTAAAAACATAACTCAGTTAGTTTAAGGGGGCTGTCCCAGTGGTTTGGTAGTGAACAAAAATATGAAAAAAATAGCATGCTATTCTTTTCAGCTACCCGTGGTAAAAACGATTCATAATTATCGAGGTCATAGGGTAAAATAGGCCAACACCGACTGAGAACTCTAAGTCTCTAATTCGATAACGATGGGCCTTTCAAAGGATATACGTATTTTTCATTAGTTCTTTTTAAAACAAAACCAGATAAGGGACCTCAAAAATCAAGAGTTCAAAGGAATTCCAAGATGTATGATCTAAGGAAACCTGGGTTATAACTTGGGAATCAACCACTGGAAGTAGACGGTCACTGGTAATACACATGCATCACGATTTTGGAACAAGAGGAAAGTATAAGATCTCATCTCTGAAAGGACCAAATTGACAGCCATATGAACTCAGGCGTCAAGTTAAGGACCTAGCCAAACGCTCGAAGTAGAAGCAAAAGGGGTATCTAAGATTGTGGGGAAAGAAAAACACCTCTAACACTCAGTTGTTGATCTATTCAGATCTATCATAAAATTGCAGGTAGCATTCTCCTGTAGAAAGTACAAAATAAAAGACACTATATTTAAACCAATAGCAGTGGGTTACATCTTCTCATATATGGTTCAAATCGAGACATCACAACCATAAGGAAAACAACGAATCGTAAGCCGCCATAAGTCGATCATACAGGAAGTACTGTCAATAAACGGATCTAACTAGGTTTTTGAAACCTACACGGTTGGCATGGCACGCAAAAACTCTTTAAAATAAACCAACCCTAACTCGCACCAACTCAACATGAGGAAATATTTAAGAAGGAACTAGCTCCATAAGATCGCACATCTTATCCCCAAACACTCATAGGATTTAAAAGAATGATTCCATCAAGTGGATACGGCTTCTCCAATTTTGATGCACGGTACCTTTTAAATCGTTACCTTCAATTGCATAGTAATCATCATACTAAGTACAAAATAAAGAAGTAAGCAATTCCAACTGGGATGCATACTGGTTCTTTCAATGCAGGCAATCATATTAAATGATAAGTTGAGGATGGTATTATAACGTACCATAAAAATTTAAGCACAATCACAACCGAATGAGGTTGCAGCATCCTCTCATGAGCATTCCGTTCATCATTGAACTCCCCTTCCAGCACTTTTTCTTCCCAAGGAAAATCATTTGTTATTTCCCAAAATGGGTCTTTCTCTTTTCCCTAATCGTTCTCTCAAAAATCAGATCCTATTTCCTATCTCAAGCGTAGAGAGCTATTTCCCATCTCAAGCACAGAGGTTATCTCTCCATAAAAACAAAATGCTTCATCCCAGAAAGAGGGGCGCAGAGAGTCCTCTCTCAAAAACTGCATGGAGCTCCTTGTTATCTCCTGCCGGGATCCCTTCACAAAACATGGAGTCTCGCTTCCCCCACTGGAAAATGCAGAAAACTCCCTTTTTCAAAGGCAGAGATTGATCTCTCCATCGCTGGATAGCCGTTGGCATATTAAAGGGTTTCCCCTTTTTAGCTATGCACAAGAAGAGTGGCATAAATATTGCTGCAACAATTCTGTAAATCTATTAAGGCAGAAGGTAAGGTTTTCTTGTTATGGGGATAATTCCCTTGATTCCCTCCAAGAAATATGCACCCTAAAATTTCTCATTAAAGCTTAAGGTACTCGTGTGGGCTATATGCATCACCCAGTGATGATAACGTTGTGTTGTTATCATTATTCATAAAGGTGCCCGCATAATTTCTTTTAGAATTTAAGATATAACCCTTTTAAAATAATTATATCCTTTTTATACCTCTTCTCAACCCTATTCATA
>LPNX010581113.1:25585-35961 GCA_001517045.1 Pseudotsuga menziesii | reverse complement strand
CATGGAAAACTTTAGGTCTTATGAGTGTATAACACAGTTCATACTGGTGGAGCCTTGGCCTTGAGCTCCGCACCAGCAAAAGTTAAGTACAATAATATTTAAAATTTACAACACATTTAGGGCATACGAGAGGGACATCACATCCTTCTCCCCTGAAATTAACACCGTCCTCGGTGTTACTCTCTTTTTTTTTCTTTTTCTTTACCAATATCGTTCTTCTATTCTGTCATCCTTTCTTGTTTTCGTCTTTTGATTCGATCTCCTTTGATCTTTTCGTACCTTCTCTAGTTGCTATTGTCGAAAACCTGCAGTTTCCTTGCAACATGTTTGGTCTAGCACAATTTTTCTTCAGTACATCACGTACAAAATTTATATTTCAACTTAACCATCAGCCATAGATTCTTTTGCATTGTAACCATCTACAATTTCTAGTGTTCATTGGTGCCATAATACTCAATTTTCTTAATGCAATTGGTACACCAATACTACATGATTACTAACATCGACATTGAGACAATGTAGAAATCCAACACTATACAATTTTTCATAATCCATAGTGGTTCCAATATACATGTCAATTCTATTTGCTAATATACATATTACCTCATAGGTACCAATTTACTTGTAATGTACATGCATGTTCCTGGCATTATTCTTTTTTTTGGATGTCCTCCATCCCAACATTCCAAGTGCTAACAGTACTGTGAGTACCAATCCAAGCTACCCAACACAAGGACGATACCCTTCCTTAGGCGTATCTCTTTCTTGTGCTATTCAGGGCGCTTTTCCATTATTTCTTTCTCTAGATGTTCTCCATCCCAGCACACCAAGTGCTGACAGTACTCCAAGTACCGGTTCAAGCCACCCAACACAAGGATGATACCCTTCTTTAGGCGTATCTCCTTTTGTGCTCTTCAGGGTGCTTCACCAAGCTGAGGCACTCCGTTCTCGCACACCCCATAATGCCTAGAGGTTATTGTCTTCACAGAGTCCCCCACTCTTGTGATAGTCCTCTCAATGTGTGCAAAACGAGTCTTAACCAAAATGTCTTACATCTAGGCGTCCCCAGAATGCATAGTGGTCCCTCGCTGGCCCAGGGGAAAACAAGGTAGCTTTCAACCACTACCTCCATCACCACTTTCCTCATGGTAACAACTTTATGCGGATGATATTTTTCCTCATATCTTTGTAACTCATCACAATCTGAGAGCTTCAGCACTCATCATGGCCACAATTTCAATGCCTGCAATCCTTCCATAGGTGGTCAGTTAAAGCATTAATCGATAATCCCAAAAATATCAAAAATCAAATATCACAGTTTCATAGTTTGCATCAATTTTAATCATCATTTACGAGCTAGATAGCCTCTAACAAAATTACTCCTTACTCTTTTCGGAGTAATTGGGCGCAACTACACATGCAGGAGGATTCACATACCATAATGCGAATCAGTTGAAATAAGAGCCATAATCCTGGCGAAGCCTGCATTGTTAGTATGTCAACAACATCATCCATAGTTGGCTGTAAAACTTGAGATCCAGCAATTGATATCAAGTAAAACAACACTAGTACTTAACTTCATTATCTACAGCAGTAATTACTTTTCAAAACAGTCCACTTCCACTAATATTGTTCTTGGCATATCTTGCGAGGTTACCATATAATCTTTTACAGCATTCACCAACTTACTTATCAATATATTTGGATAATCAAATCCCTATAAGTTCTTAAATGCCAATCTCAGTATGACCCAAGCAGAATACTGTCAAATTATCAATGGCTTTACTCCCAAGATTACCAATAAGACTTTTTAATCTAGCTCTAGGATCAATGTTAGGGTTCTTACTTGAATATTCAAAATAGACAAATGACATCAATACACATCCCTTCAGACAATAAGTGTGATAGATCAATGCCCAAAATGAAAATTCCATTAGTGAGCTAAATCGAAACATAACATAGTTCAAAATCAAACTCAATCCCAAGCACAAGAATCCAATTCTAGACATTCGCCAATAAAAGCATGATTCTAAGAATTCATTTACTTAGCAATTAAGAAGTTGGTACTTGTAACTATACCAAGACCTTTCAAGATGTTTAACATCATTCACCAATAAAAATAATCTTAGCATGATCCACACGGATCAAGAATTATATTTGCCAATTAGTCTCTTCCACGATTTTACTGCTCAATCCAGCACTATTGTACTGTACCTCTAATACTTAACAAAAAAAAACTTCTTTCTGGAAGATTCTTCGCAACTGATTCAGGGTTTATGAGTGGTAAAGATCAATGAGTTGAAATCATTCAACAAAAACATACCTATGTATTGCGTTTTCTAGATTTCACATAAATTTATTTCTTCTTGAAAGAATAATACTCACATGCGTCTTCGAAAGTCAACATTAGCCTCAATGATTTATGTTATGTACCCGAATCAGCAAAGGAATACAAATAATATTCTTTCTGCGTTTGGACAACTATTTTTTGAATGGTAAAACATAAGGTAAGTCAACCATCTAAATATCATGAATCAACGGCATAAGAGTCATTCAATGCAATACTTCATAAGGCTAAGGTTGATATAATACTTAACATGTTAGGGAGGAACCCTTTGACTACGCCCTTCCAATGAAAGGCCTCACCTTGTGATTTACGACATGGCTTACCTTTATTGACACTAGGATTTCATAAGAGAACATAAACCAAACATACATGTTATGCTCTTCTAGTATTCAGATGATTAGATATTTACTTAATAGCTGAGTACTTTAGGTGAAGCATTTAAACTGACATTTGATAACATACTCATCTATTCATTTAACCATATTTTCCCACATTAACCTTCGATGAACATATGGATGACCTTTTCTCTGCCACCATGTATCCATCATCAAGATACCTGTGGTGTACCGAGATTAGATAAGAGTTTTTCTATCAAAGGTATCAATTAGACTTGCAGTACAATAATGCTAACTATTGTTATTTTCAAGATGTCCACCAGCAAGATATTTCTTAAACATACACATTAGGCAAAGACCTCTATCAATAGATCTAGCTCTTAAACCACTTGCAACTACCCCACACCAAATAAACATTCAAATAAACTATTTATATTTGGCATCATTAGTCAACGATTTACTTCGTCATTAAACATCAAGACATGAATTTAATTACACCATGAGTTCATAAAGATGCATCAAGAGCACATAAAGTATTAAGCATCAATAGCACATGAGAAACTATATTAAGAAGTCATAGGACAACAACAACAAGTACTCAATATGTAAAAAGAAACATCAAGAACTCACAACATAAGATAAAACAAGTCAAGGGAACAAAAAAGAGAGACAGATGTACGTGGTTCACCCCAAACCCGGGGTTACGTCCACCAAAATTGTTAATCTTCTTATTAATATCAACCAAGAGAATTTAAATTTCCGCAACACATTCGTTGCCACTAATTTTCTTCTTTCCATAACATCTCTTTCAAGGTATTCTTATTGTAAGGCATTTATTCACCTTCTAAAAAAATCAACCCAATACGTCTACATATAATGTAGAAAAATAAGTTCGCCATCTCAGAAAAACAAAGCTTAAGTTATGCATTAATAATTTATAAAAGGTGAATAAGTAACATACATGCTTGATTTCTCTTTGATCAAACATTTGGGCTACCTAGGTTCCCTTCTCTCTTAAGCTGATGTCATATCATTAATAAATGTCTTTAATATTTTATGTTCCAAGTACACCCTTTTTTTTAATAATTCCTTCCTAAGAAAAACTACATGAAAGCACTCCTATTCTTTTCTTCCAAATCTTAGCTTTTCCTCTTTTCATGACATAAACGCTGAAGTTACTTTAACTATATTAATATATATGTTGCTTTAAAGTAAAGTGAACATGGAGGGGATTTCCTATGGAGGATCGTTCCATTCTAAATTAATCCTCACCCCTTTATTTAAATATGTTTTACATATTATTATAAACTTTTGTACATATAGAATGCATCCGTATGAAGGGTCGTTCCCATTAAGAGGAAACGTAACTCGCTTACAAAGTTTAATTGGTAAATTTAAAAAAGCATATTAATGGAGGGTCACTCCTTTGCTCCACTTTACTAGGATTTCAAGCATCTATGGTAAGATAAGATAAGCTAATATCAACTTACACCAAAAGCTTATAACCATCTACGGTAACTAAGATAAGTTAATATCCAAGCTTACGGCACTACTTTTAAATAGCGATCTATTCTTGAATAAAAGTTTATTGCTGTTGGTGTAAGGTATAAAGCTCCAAACATAGTCGTAGGCTGTTCCAATCCTGCGATGGGAAAACATAAGCAAAAAAAAAAAAATAGAAGATAGAATTAAATCTTCGACCGCCATTCCACAGAGACTCTGGTTTTTTCTAGTAGGGTTTCGATCTATACCTTGGCACCGGAAAACAAAATAAAAAATAAAAAATACAAGACAGAAATAATTCTTAGGCCGCCGTTCCAGCTACACCCGGTTATAGATCTGAAACCATGATCACATGTACCCTGGGGATGCCAAACCAGAACGGAGTAAACACATACAGAGCATCTCAAACATTAGCAGGTCATATTTCTAGTTGATTTTCTGCATCAGAAATAAAACTCATGCGAACACGGAAACACTAGATCTAAGGCGCAAACAAGCACACAGCGGCGTTAACCTTTGGCAGAATGCATTTTGTCCATGCATTCAAATCGCAGGTCACCATGACAATGCTAGAAAAAAATAGAATATACATGTATTTATATTGATAACTAGAGATTAATAATCCTGATAAATGCCTTCATATCCTAAGCAAGGAGGAAAATGCAGATCCAAACATCAGTCCAAACATGATTAATGTGCATAACTTCAACACAGTCCGCATGCATAAATAGTTAAATAGTACCAAGTCGCATTAACCAATGAAAGGGTTCATGCCCATCACGTGCAGTAATACAAGAATTACAGGCATTCGCTGAAGGGTCTCCCATGGCATCCTCCATGCAAATATGCACAATTTCATAACAAAACAAATAAAGAGGGGAGGGATTCGCCCCATTGCTTGCATCAACGCAGCAATATAGGCATTCATCTATACAGAAAAGAAAACACAAATTTTCTCAGCAGAAAAGGTTACCCTGTCACGACCAACCATGTGGCCTACAAGCATTAACAAACAAAGGGTATTATTCCGCCATCCTTCCAGAGAACAGCATTACATGCCTCATCGAAAAAAAAAAAGGGCTTATTCCCATGGCATGCAGAAGATGGAAACATGCATGTTTTCCTTGTCCCCTTTTCCAAGAAGGGTAACTGCTTTAAATAAGACTCCTAGGGTTTCTCAAAAGAATAAACGAAGGAAGAGATATAGGTTTCTTTCCTTTTTCCAAGAGCGCTTTTTCCTTAAGTTTCCTTCCCCACGTATCTTCCTATGTTAGATATAGAAATATATGTATATATTTTCTTACTACCTGTGTATTCATGGAAATGTTAGGTATCCCCAATAAATTTCCATGTTTTTCCACTTTAATAAGTATATGAAGTTTTTCTTCACGATAATAATAATATTTCCATATACTTATTCATTTTCTCAAGGTTATTTATATCTATCAATATATATATATATATATGTCTATATATATTAATTCCCTTCGTTTTTTTCTTTTTGCGAGGCGAAAGTGAGCGCTGGAGCACTTTCACTCCTAGGTTCGCTCAAGGAGTTATATAATTGTGATCCTCTCTATTGTGGCTTAACCACTATTAACTTTAAGTAACTAGGCTACGGTATCCTAGTTGGGAATGTCTCGGTGTAGTAGGAAATCCTAATGGGGCAAAACTAATACTGCCATAGCCCAACAGATACATGCGACTAGGGTATCAATCATGGTTCTTTTAATTGTTCATTTTCAGCCCTTGTGGGCTTAGTCGTTAGTCGTTAGGCTACGTCGATGACTCAAGTTTCCTAAGTGATCAACTTAAGGACTTTGATAGTATTAATTACAGAGTTTTACTGGTGGGGCCTTGGCCTTGAGCTCCTCACCAGAAAACAAGTTTGTTATACATTCATCAAGACCCATAATTGGGGTATACAAAGGGGTACATTACATTCTTCCGCCCTAAAAATAACACCGTCCTTGGTGTTCTTCTTTTTCAACCATTTCCTTCTTCCCTGAGTCATCTTTCCTTGCTTCGTCTGTTCTGTTATGACCTCCTTTGCTATTACTTGATCTCTTTTTGTAGTTTGCTATCATTCAAGATCTACTACTTCCTGCACAAGGTTCGGGTCTAGCCCACATTTTATTCAGTAATTCATGCCATGATTGCAATTCAATTTAAAAGAAAATCCATAAATCATTGTACAATCTGCAATTTCTTAGTTTTTCATTGGTGTCATAATGCCCAATCAGTTTTATACTGCAATTCATTCATCAATAAAACATGATTACCCTTTTACCGTTGGTTTTATCTCCAACGTTTCGATAATTATGTCGTCCTCTACCCGAGGAACCATTTCTTTACCTTGCACATTAAGCAATGTAACAGTCTTTTGGAAAATTCATTTAACATGTTTTTACATTTTGCTATGTTTCCAAACTCCCATTTGAGTTTCTTTTTCTATTTCGGTGTGGACTTACAATAATTCTGAGGTTACTCTCCTCAGTGACATCAACAGCGTCTTTTCTTTCTAGATGTCCAAATTTTTGCCTAGGTCTTTTGCCACACCATATGCCTAACACCAATGTGCTCACACGGCAATCACTTGCCTAACACCATTGTGCTCCTGCAGCATATATGCCTAACACCCGTGTGCTCATGCGGCAATCACTTGCCTAACACCATGGTGCTCCCGCAGCATCCAATTTTTTTTTTCATTGTTTGTATTTGTATAAATTTTAACCTCATTTATTGCAATGCACACTCCATGGTGCTTGCATGATTTTATCGTCATTTGTCGCTATTCACGAATCAACCATAAGGTTAGTCAAAACTTTCATTGATAACCCAAAATAATCAATAATCAGAGTTTCATAATTTGCATCAATTTTTTAAATCATCATTCATGAATTACATAACCTCATAAATCATTTAGAAAAATTACTCCTTACTCCTTTTTCTGAGTAATTGAGCACAACTTACATACGCAGGCAGATTCATGTACCATAATGTACGCCGATTGTAGTAATGGTCATAATCACGGTGGAGCCTGCAATGTTAGTATGCAACAACATCATCCACAGTTAGTCCTTGTTTGTAAAACTCGAGGTTCAACAATTATATTAAGTAAAACAACGCCCATACTTAACCTCCGTATCTATGGCAACAAATATTTTTATAGTCAGCTCCGACTGATAGTGTTCCTGGCATATCCTGCCATGTTAGCATGTAACATTATACAACACTCCTTAACTCATTTATTTTTTAACATCAATATCTTTAGACATTCAAATCCATATAAGCTCTTAAAAATTCCAACCTCAACATCATCCAAGAAACAATAATGTTATCAAATTATTAATGGTTTCAATCACAAGATTACCAACAAGATCCTTCAATCTAGCACAGGTTCCTGCTAGAATCTACAATTAGACATATGATAGCAATAAGAATCCATTCCAGCAAATAGTCTATTTGGCTACTAGATCAATACCCAAAAACAAAATGCCATCCATGGGCTAATCAAAACATAAGATAGTTCAAAACCAAAGTTCAAATCCAAGCACAAGGAACCAATTCTAGAACATTCACCAATAAGAGCATGACTTTAAGAATTTATTTACTTAACAGTTATGAAGCTGGTACTTGTAACTATACAAAAACTTTCCAGTATGTATAACACCATTCACCAATATCCACAATAGCCGTAGCCAGGTCAACACGGATCCAGAAGTACATTCACCATTCTATTCAAGGATTTCCAACGCTCAATCCAGCAATGTTATGATTCATAAGGATATATGGTTTAACTTGTATTTATACTTGTACCTTTAGTGGACAAGTAATAGGTTATAAAACACAAAACTTCAATACTTCTATTGATGGATTAATAACCATAAAAATTGTTATCAACTTTCAACCTCCATTTTACTGTCATGTCAAAAAATGTATCAAACATTCTTTAAGCATTAAATAAGATCCTTAGTATTCAAATCACAAGGGGGAGACTAAGTGTCAAAAGAAAAGCTCTCAAATAATCAGATTCCAGTTAATATAATTTCGGCAAACAAACTCATAAATGATGCCTATGTATTCAATTTAATTTGGAAGCCAAATAAGGATTTTAATCTAGATATTCAACCCAAAAGGTCAATGTATATCAGCAGCAATTTAATATAATCAATGCCTTACTGTCAATGATATCAACCAAATAGGAAATGAGCTTAGATCTGAAGCAAATCATACCAGTGCAAAGTTGTTGGAGGACTGACAGCATTTACTTTCAAGCTTTTCAAACTCGATGATTTAGTGCAGTTGGTTCAATTCTGGTTTATATGAAATACACAAAGAGGTGCTCATTTTGAATACCACTAACATTCAGATATTATTAACAATTTCTCACCTATGTTTGGATTGTGATCAGGGAATTGACATTTGGAATTCTCCACCATACCTCCCAAAACAAAAGTGGATATACTTTCATTTAAGGTTAGTTATAGGTTCAGAATACTATTGCCCACTTTCATGAACCTTTTTAATGCTTTCACACATGTTTTTTCAAAACCAGTATTGTTTTTATCATGATGGAATAATAAAAATTTTGTAAGTAATACCACTTATACACTAGCATCTAAATTTAGGGTGTTAACCTAACTGACATCATAAAAGAGTCATATTACCAATCTTTAAGTTTTAGTGTTATATGCAACACATGTATTTTCTCATAATACTTGAAATAAGCCAATACCATAAGGGGTATCTGTTAGGCTGAGTTCTCCGCTCCACTTCTACTCATGACAATTTAGGTTTAGCCTAAGAAGGAGCTTTTAATTTTAGACCTTCCCTTTTGTATAAAATTGTGTGTGTATAATTTCAACGATACATTGGGCAATTGGTTCCAACAATTATTATGATAGGCCTAACATCCTTATGTCTATAGCGTTCTTACCTGTGACGAGTGTTATGGAATTTCTATATATTACTCATTGCTTAGGGTTTTTCGTTCTCTTTGCAAATAGTTACAGCATCAATACTCTACATAGCTTCATACAACCTTCTAACATTTATTACTAGCATCATATGCCTTTTCTTATCTAGGGCACCCATAGTTGGTGTCCTATTAGTACGAGTCTAACCAGGCCATAAGTATGTAGATATTGTTACGCAAAATTCTAAGGAGATGACCATATTTCTTTCTTGAATGTGCAAACACAAATCCTACAACAAGATGATAGAGATACTCACAATTTTGTCATAACTTTTTCCATGATTGTTTTTTTTTTTTTTTGTCTCCCTCGTTACCTCCTTCGTCCTTTGGAGGCCCACTCAGACAACTTATCCCTGTCGTTCCTCATTGCCATGCATTCACAACCAAAACATTCACTCAATTAGAACTATACATATTACAGCTACAAGTTGGACCCAAATAGGCCCGAGTCTTGTCAACCTGGCTCCGATACCATATGTATTGTACCTCTAATACTTAACAAAAAAAAAACTTCTTTCTGGAAGATTCTTCGCAACTGATTCAGGGTTTATGAGTGGTAAAGCTCAATGAGTTGAAATCATTCAACAAAAACATACCTATGTATTGCGTTTTCTAGATTTCAAATAAATTTATTTCTTCTTGAAAGAATAATACTCACATGCGTCTTCGAAAGTCAACATTAGCCTCAATGATTTATGTTATGTACCCGAATCAGCAAAGGAATAAAAATAATATTCTTTCTGCGTTTGGACAACTATTTTGTGAATGGTAAAACATAAGGTAAGTCAAACATCTAAATATCATGAATCAACGGCATAAGAGTCATTCAATGCAATACTTCCTAAGGCTAAGGTTGATATAATACTTAACATGTTAGGGAGGAACCCTTTGACTACGCCCTTCCAATGAAAGGCCTCACCTTGTGATTTACGACATGGCTTACCTTTATTGACACTAGGATTTCATAAGAGAACATAAACCAAACATACATGTTATGCTCTTCTAGTATTCAGATGATTATATATTTACTTAATAGCTGAGTACTTTAGGTGAAGCATTTAAACTGACATTTGATAACATACTCATCTATTCATTTAACCATATTTTCCCACATTAACCTTCGATGAACATATGGATGACCTTTTCTCTGCCACCATGTATCCATCATCAAGATACCTGTGGTGTATTGAGATTAGATAAGAGTTTTCCTATC
>LPNX010581113.1:8616-25077 GCA_001517045.1 Pseudotsuga menziesii | reverse complement strand
TCCAAGCTTACGGCACTACTTTTAAATAGCGATCTATTCTTGAATAAAAGTTTATTGCTGTTGGTGTAAGGTATAAAGCTCCAAACATAGTCGCAGGCTATTCCAAGCCTGCGATGGGAAAACATAAGCAAAAATAAAAAAAAATAGAAGAAAGAATTAAATCTTCGACTGCCATTCCACAGAGACTCTGGTTTTTTCCAGTAGGGTTTCGATCTATACCTTGGCACCGGAAAACAAAAACAAAAATCGAAAATACAAGACAGAAATAATTCTTAGGCCGCTGTTCCAGCTACACCCGGTTATAGATCTGAAACCATGATCACATGTACCCTGGGGACGCCAAACCAAAACGGAGTACACACATACAGAGCGTCTCAAGCATTAGCAGGTCATATTTCTGGTTGATTTTCTGCATCAGAAATAAAACTCATGCGAACACGAAAATGCCAGATCTAAGGCGCAAACAAGCACACAGCGGCGTTAACCTTTGGCAGAATGCATTTTTGTCCATGCATTCAAATCGCAGGTCACCATGACAATGCTAGAACAAAACAGAATATACATGTATTTATATTGATAACTAGAGATTAATAATCCTGATAAATGCCTTCATATCCCGAGCAAGGAGGAAAATGCAGATCCAAACATCAGTCCAAACATGATTAATGTGCATAACTTCAACCCAGTCCGCATGCATAAATAGTTAAATAGTACCAAGTCACATTAACCAATGAAAGGGTTCATGCCCATCGCGTGCAGTAATACAAGAATTACAGGCATTCGCTGAAGGGTCTCCCATGGCATCCTCCATGCAAATATGCACAATTTCATAACAAAACAAAGAAAGAGGGGAGGGGTTCGCCCCATTGCTTGCATCAACGCAGCAATACAGGCATTCATCTATACAGAAAAGAAAACACAAATTTTCTCAGCAGAAAAGGTTACCCCATCACGACCAACCATGCGGCCTACAAGCATTAACAAACAAAGGGTTTTATTCCCCCATCCTTGCAGAGAACAGCATTACATGCCTGATCGAAAAAAAAAGGGCTTATTCCCATGGCGTGCAGAAGATGGAAACATGCATGCTTTCCTTGTCCCCTTTTCCAAGAAGGGTAACTGCTTTAAATAAGACTCCTAGGGTTTCCCAAAATAATAAACCAAGGAAGAGATATAGGTTTCTTTCCTTTTTCCAAGAGCGCTTTTTCCTTAAGTTTCCTTCCCCACGTATCTTCCTATGTTAGATATAGAAATATATGTATATATTTTCTTACTACCTATGTATTCATGGAAATGTTAGGTATCCCCAATAAATTTCCATGTTTTTCCACTTTAATAAGTATATGAAGTTTTTCTTCACGGTAATAATAATATTTCCATATACTTATTCATTTTCTCAAGGTTATTTATATCTATCAATATATATATATATATGTCTATATATATTAATTCCCTTCGTTTTTTTCTTTTTGCGAGGCGAAAGTGAGCGCTGGAGCACTTTCACTCCTAGGTTCGCTTAAGGAGTTATATAATTGTGATCCTCTCTATTGTGGCTTAACCACTATTAACTTTAAGTAACTAGGCTATGGTATCCTAGTTGGGAATGTCTCGGTGTAGTAGGAAATCCTAATGGGGCAGAACTAATACTACCATGGCCCAACAGATACATGCGACTAGGGTATCAATCATGGTTCTTTTAATTGTTCATTTTCAGCCCTTGTGGGCTTAGTCGTTAGTCTACGTCGATGAATTAAGTTTCCTAAGTGATCAACTTAAGGACTTTGATAGTATTAATTACAGAGTTTTACTGGTGGGGCCTTGGCCTTGAGCTCCTTACCAGAAAACAAGTTTGTTATACATTCATCAAGACCCATAATTGGCGTATACAAAGGGGTACATTACAACTATCATGGATATAAAGAGATAGTGCTTGACTTATATATATTTACATCACCAGCAATAAGGTTTAACACACAACAACTTTAGTACTTCTATTGATGGATTTATAATCACAAAATCATTATCAACTTTCATCCTTCTTTTTCCTACCATGTTAAACCTTCTTTAAGCATTAAATCAATCCTTAGTATTCAAATCAAAGGAAATTTACCAATAACCAGATTTCAAATTGTAAAATTTCAGCAATCAACTACAACAGGTTCAGAATTGATGCCTATGTCATCGATTTAATTTGGATACCAATTAAGGATCTAAATATTCAACCAAAGGTTAGAAGCAATCCAATGTGATTCAACAAAAATTCCCACACGCAGTGAACCCAGATCTGAAAGCAATTGATACCAATGTTAAGTGTAAGATTGTTGGAGGACTCATGACATCCACTTTCAAGACTTATATACTCGATGACTTAAAAGAAATTTTTCCATGACACATATTTTTTTTTTTTTGTCAAGGGTAACATAGTTATTTCTAAATCATCAATCAAGCTCCCATTTTCTAGCTACCTTGCTATCCCAAGCAATTTAGGCAAGTTATGTATGTATATTTACAACTACACATATCTAACCATTTTTCCTTACACAATAATACTCCTAAGACTGGGGAGCATACTCACCTGAGCCACTTACCCCCCTTTATATATATATATATATATATATATATATATATATATATATATTTAAAAGAAACCTAGCTTAGGTTTAGAGAACTCGTAATCAATACTTGATTCTCATTAGGTTTTTAGCAGTACTATATTCCACTAGGCAACCTTCTTAATGCCATCACACATCATGTTGTTAATAATAATTCAGTTCCTATATTATTATTATGGTAGGATTACCATAATTCCTTCACCGACTGTGAATTTTTCTTGAAAGACTCTTGTATCTTGTCAAGAATTTTCTTATGCAATCTAAATAAGATGCATCAATTGCATTAGCCGTTCATAAATCTTTTCGAAGTAAGATAAAGAAAAATATCCAGATACCTCTGCACTTATGTCGTTGGCCTAACGTAGGAGTGGGAAAGGTAATGGCCATATTTATTGTGATCTTGAGAAGATGTTCCTCCTTCTCCTGCACAATTACAAGTTCAGAAACAATTTGCTTTTGGCACAACTAGTTTGGCCGAACAAGGTGAACTTGTCGAGTTTCTGTTATCACAAAGTAAAATTCAATCGTTAGTTAAAATAAAATATGTAGAAACATCTTGAGCCCAATAGGCCCGAGCGTTTAAACTCTAGCTCTGATACCATATGTAATGTCCCCAAGTTAGCAAAAATTGAAAAAGGAAAATATTTCATACATTTTCTTCTCACCATAAGTCTAAAGCCTTCCAATGGAATTTTTACCTTTTGACTAAAACTGTACATAGCTTTATTTGTCATGTGAATTCCAATAATAACATAACTCTGGAAGCCATACATATGATGCATTTAAGTTCTAAGAAACCATCTTTTCCCCTTGTTATATTAATTGACCAGAAATTTCCATTTGATGCAAAACAATAAACATAACATAAATTTATAAAGTTAGCCATTTCCATCCATGTAACATTCCCCATCTATCAGTAAGATGATATAATTAATTAATTAACTGCTCCACAATAATTAATTAACATTCCCCATGTAATTAAATATCTCTATCCATTGTGTAATTAATGGATCCATAATCCTGATGATGATAGATCAAGATGCATAGCCCATTAGTACTCTTTAAAACATCAATTACTGCAGTGTATACGATGCCTTCAAAAAGAAAAAACGTGAGTAGACAATTCATTAAACGGAAATTGCACAGCATAAAATCCAACTGCAACAGAGCCATCAATAGAAGACACCATATATGTGGTTCACCCCAAACTCAGGGCTACGTCCACCAAGTCGGTTGCATCATGCAACATTTAATTATTAAAGGAGTTACAAACAACAACTTCAGTGTTGCCACATTTTCTTTTATTTCCAGCTTATTTTCAGCTTGCAGACTCTCCCGTCGAGAGTATTTTCCAGAACAATCAAGAATCAACCGATACATGAAAACCTAGTAGGTTCAATCCAGAACATTAGATGCCCTTACTAGAGTAGATACCTTGGTTTATCAGTAGGTTATTAACCCAACGTTACTCACATGCAGATATAAATACGAATACATTGATTAAACAAATATGTACTAAATCATATTGATACTGCTTAATTTATATTCATAAAATACATCTATATTTCCATCGCCCGCCAGTTACAAATCAGACTGAACTGCATATCTATAAAAGATAGAGATAGCTAAATACAATGTACATAGATATATGTAAAAGAATTTACTTACCCCATACCATGCTGCGAACTCTCTTATCGAAACTATAGGTGTGGTTTTAAATCTGTTGTTCAATAAAGCAAAGCTGGGAGGAAACAAAGGGGTTTTTCTAGAATATTCGAGAAGGGTTGGCACACACACATATCCCAATTCCTCCCAGAAAGCCTCATCCATATCAAACACATCCAGCCTGATACACCATTTAGCTTTCTCCAAAACACAGCAGCTATCCCGCCATAATAAGAAAAAAAATAGAAGGACGCTCTAATCAAGCTAGAAATCAGCCTTCAAAAATCCATGATTTAAAAACATAACTCAGTTAGTTTAAGGGGGCTATCCCAGTGGTTTGGTAGTGAACAAAAATATGACAAAAACAACATGCTATTCTTTTCAGCTACCCGTGGTAAAAACGATTCATAATTATCGAGGTCATAGGGTAAAATAGGCCAACACCGACTGAGAACTCTAAGTCTCTAATTCAATAATGATGGGCCTTTCAGAGGATATACGTATTTTTCATTAGTTCTTTTTAAAACAAAACCAGATAAGGGACCTCAGAAATCAAGCGTTCAAAGGCATTCCAAGATGTATGATCTAAGGAAACCTGGGTTATAACTTGGGAATCAACCACTGGAAGTAGACGGTCACTGGTAATACGCATGCATCACGATTTTGGAACAAGAGGAAAGTATAAGATCTCATCTCTGAAAGGACCAAATTGACAGCCATATGAACTCAGGCGTCAGGTTAAGGACCTAGCCAAACGCTCGAAGTAGAAGCAAAAGCGGTATCTAAGATTGTGGGGAAAGAAAAACACCACTAACACTCAGTTGTTGATCTATTCAGATCTGTCATAAAATTGCAGGTAGCATTCTCCTATAGAAAGTACAAAATAAAAGACACTATATTTAAACCAATAGCAGTGGGTTACATCTTCTCATATATGGTTCAAATCGAGACATCACAACCATAAGGAAAACAACGAATCGTAAGCTGCCATAAGTCGATCAGACAGGAAGTACTGTCAATAAACAGATCTAACTAGGTTTTTGAAACCTACACGGTTGGCATGGCACGCAAAACCTCTTTAAAATAAACCAACCCTAACTCGCACCAACTCAACATGATGAAATATTTAAGAAGGAACTAGCTCCATAAGATCGCACATCTTATCCCCAAACATGCATATGATTTAAAAGAATGATTCCATCAAGTGGATAGGGCTTCTCCAATTTTGATGCACGGTACCTTTTAAATCGTTACCTTCAATTGCATAGTAATCATCATGCTAAGTACAAAATAAAGAAGTAAGCAATTCCAATTGGGATGCATACCGGTTCTTTCAATGCAGGCAATCATATTAAATGATAAGTTGAGGATGGTATTCTAACGTACCATAAAAATTTAAGCACAATCACAACCGAATGAGGTTGCAGCATCCTCTCACGAGCATTCCGTTCATCATTGAACTCCCCTTCCAGCACTTTTTCTTCCCAAGGAAAATCATTTGTTATTTCCCAAAATGGGTGTTTCTCTTTTCCCTAATCGTTCTCTCAAAACTCAGATCCTATTTCCTATCTCAAGCGTAGAGAGCTATTTCCCATCTCAAGCACATAGGTTATCTCTCCATAAAAACAAAATGCTTCATCCCAGAAAGAGGGGCGCAGAGAGTCCTCTCTCAAAAACTGCATGGAGTTCCTTGTTATCTCCTGCCGGGATCCCTTCACAAAACATGGAGTCTCGATTCCCCCGCTGGCAAATGCAGAAAAATCCCTTTTTTAAAGGCAGAGATTGATCTCTCCATCGCTGGATAGCCGTTGGCATATTAAAGTGTTTCCCCTTTTTAGCTACGCACAAGAAGAGTGGCATAAAGATTGCTGCAACAATTCTGTAAATCTATTAAGGTAGAAGGTAAGGTTTTCTTGTTACGGGGATAATTCCCTTGATTCCCTCCAAGAAATATGCACCCTAAAATTTCTCATTAAAGCTTAAGGTACTCGTGTGGGCTATATGCATCACCCAGTGATGATAGCGTTGTGTTGTTATCATTATTTATAAAGGTGCCCGCATAATTTCTTTTAGACTTTAAGATATAACCCTTTTAAAATAATTATATCCCTTGTATACTTATTCTCAACCATCTACATCCAAAATAAGGAAGAGAAAGCTTGTTTATTAGACCATCTTTGTCATATTAATGGAATATTATATATATATATATATACTATCTCATTAACGTATTCATTCCATATAAATAATTGTTTATGTAAACAATTTGTTCCTTCGGTTTTTATCCATTAAATCCCTATTCATATATAACTGCATATATAGATATATCTGTCTCTCATATATATATATATATATAGATTTCTATGTGTGTTTCTACTTATATATATACCTATATTCACATATATATATATGTAATCATGTTGTGCTTATCGTAGTTGACCATTACGCAATAACCATTATTGATGGTAGCTCGCTTCCTCTTGCTATCATGTCACAATTGTAAAGAAACCATGGTCACCAAGGCCTTGTTAACCGTGGCCTTTCCCTCTTAGTGGATTCAGCTGCTTGTCCCTGAGGTTGCGTGGAAAACATTAGGTCTTATGAGTGTATAACATAGTTCATACTGGTGGAGCCTTGGCCTTGAGCTCCGCACCAGCAAAAGTTAAGTACAATAATATTCAAAATTTACAACACATTTAGGGCATACGAGAGGGACATCACATAGGCTAACATTTCTTAAAGGAATTTTTGTACATGTGATCCGGTGGTTGCCGACGGAAGGTAATTCTTTAAAAGAGAATAAAACTTTCACTGTTAACTTCTATTTTGTGGTTTGCTTAACAAGTCATTTTTGAGGCATTATTAAGATGACATGTTGTGAATTTACTCTAAAAGGGAACTCTTAAATTGATTGTTTTCCTTTCATGCACATGGTTCTGACATATCAGATATGAAATCTCCTGTAAGGTTTTCTGCTAACAGGTTGAACCCATTGTAGTACTGAAAAACAACAATTTCCCCTTTTTACGTATTTATTAGCAATCAGGGACTTCAGGGACGTTACATATGGTATTAGAGCAAAAAGTTAAAACGGTTGGACCTGATGGACTCATCGACATGCAGGTATGTTGTGAAATAACTATGTGATAGTATAATGCAAGGAAATAGTGCCGAACTTTCTGCACGGCCTGTGAGAATTATGTGTAATGCATGAAATAAGTTGCATGAAATGAAAGGCTAGTTGTTTTAAATCAGGCTTGTTGCAAGGTATACTTAAGTTGTCTTACTTACACCTTTATAAGTGGAGTATAGGTTGAATTTCTGATTAGTAAGATTGGTTGCATCAAGGAAAGATATTGAAGAGAAAGTAAAGCCTTGTAAGATACACAAGTATATTTTGTCGTAGTCTAACAGGAACATGTTATATTCTAATTGTTTATGGGGATAAGATGCGACTTATTTTTGGGCAAAAATTTTGTGAGTAGGTAGTGCAGGTACGGATGGCTACAAGAAGCAGCACCACATGAGAACCAGTCAAAGATGGAATCCTCAGTAGAAATGGTAACATTGGGAGTCTGTATGATTCCCTGCTTATTATGGAAAGGTTACCAGGATGGTAACATTTTAATTAATTAAAATTTCATAGCTTCAATAATTGTCATGTTGAGAACATTCTTTAGAAAAAGTTTTGGAAAAAAAAAAACTCTAGTATAGTAGCTAATTATAGAATCTTTTGGGATGATCTATATATGCATCGAGTTATGTTCACGTAGAAATACCTTGATGATAAGCTATGGATCATGGGGAATGTCAAGGTATCACATCGATACGGTATTGAGCGATATTGATATGAAGGCACGAAAGTTGTGTTTAAGGAAGAGCTTCCTAGGCTCTCGAAGAAAGAATATGTCAAGTAGATATTTTGATATTTTTATGTTGGAAATGACATATCATGTATGTTATGGTAACTCACAAAGCATTGGGATTGTTGTAGGTGGTGACTCGTGGAAGTCCTAGTTGAACCACAACTGAATAATCGAATGTAAGTTAATTCGACTACTTATGAAATTTGGCTAGAGTATAGCCAAAGTGAAACAGTAAAGTATCCTGATCTTAAAAGGATAGTGCTTCTCATTATATTGCACTGAATATAGAGACTTGTAAATAATATGTAAAATGGTGGCAACTAGCCCGCTTAGAATTGCTGATTGTCGAATGTCAAAGTTTTATGAACCAAGGATTCAAGTGTGGAATTATGTGGTTTATACTGACATTGTAGGTTTCACCATGATGATGACGAGTGCTACTATCCGCGTGCACTACGTATGCATAAATAAGTGCGCTCGACTTGCGTAGAATTGTGTAAGGATTAATTCCTCGATAATTTACAAGGTTATATCACTCATTTAAGTGATGATTAAGCCGCTGCAACTTTAGATAATAAAAGTTGTGAGTTATTAACAGATGTTTTGACTAACCGTATAGCCAACTCACAAGTCGGGACAATGACGGTAAACGTCATGAGAAAGCACCTAGGGGTGTCCATTATGATTGGTAAAGTGGAAATCTATACTAAAGAAAATTTTCATGTTGCGGGAGCACCATGGTGTTAGGCAAGTGATTGCCGCATGAGCACATCGGTTTTAGACATGTACGCCGCAAGAGCACAATGGTGTTAGGAAAGCGATTTCCGTTTGAGCACATTGGTGTTAGGCACATGGTGTGGAAGGAAAAGACCTAGGAAAAACTTGACATTGAGAAGACAGGACGCTGTCTGATGTCGCTGAGGTGAAAACTTTTGACTGGGGGTCGAAAGGGAGAGTAACCTCACAAAAAGTGTATTTCCACCCAAAAGTTTAAATCCAGGAAGAGCTCAAAGGATAACGATAAAAAAAGCTATGATAGTATTTTTTCAAGTCACTAAATGGTGACATGTCTTAATACGTAAATGTGAAAGTATGATGAAATTAAATTATGCTGAATTTTTGGTGATACATTAATGTTAATAGGATGCAGATCTAAAGTAGTGTTCAAGTTGGGAACATGATGCAGTCCTCATACTGATAAGAGTTAAAGTATGTAAGATCTAACAAATAGCCTTCGTAGGTCTGACGAAAGAGAGGTTAAGAAACAGAATAGGGTTTTGCTCACAAGGATGTGAAAATAAGCCAAGGGGGGGCCATCAAGGTTAGTAATGACAAACAAGTAACACCGAGGACGGTGTTCATTCTAGGGGGAAAGGATGTAAGATCCCCCTGCCACTTTGAAGAGCCAAGAGCGACTATGATCCATAAAAATAGAAATGAATCATAACAGCATCCTAGAGGAATGGAAAATCCCTCACCACAGTGAGGCTACTCTCGCTGCAAGTTAATCAAGGGCACTTGAGACATTCTAACACTATTATAAAGAACAATATATGGATGACGGGGATATACTTTTGAGGTATGTGTTATTTATAGAACCTGTAAGGTTACTTATAAATCATGGAACATCCCACGGTGAAACAAATCGCATACATATATAGATTTATTTTATGTAGAACATTACACATATAATAATGTGGGATATTATATGTGCATATATTGGAGACGTATATATATATATATATATATGGGTAGAACCTGTAAAGTTACTCATAATCGTGGAAAGGTATAACAAACCTTAGTGGAACCCTATATACATAATAATGCAGAATAATATATATACGAGAAGCATGTATATTTGGGATATATATATTGTATGTTGAGTGCTACAACATTTCACGGTAACACAACCTCCTACCTACCTACCTACATTATAGTAAAATGTTGCATACAATACGGAGATGAACCTCTCACACATATGTGTATTGTATGGAAAATAGTATATGCATAGAATTGGGAGACATATTTAAACAATTATGTATATATACTGTTGCGTATAGAGACAAGTATCATACATCTAAGTACTATATGTGGAGCCATAGGTCTATAATATTGGAAAATGGTATGTATATATATATGATGGAGACATGTATGTTTGTGATATAGATTGTATGTAAAACATACAAGGTGAAGCAAAAACTACATACGTACATATATTATATATATATATGTAAGATCACACATGCAATATTGTAGCACTTACAATGAAACTAGTTCCTCCTATATAAAGATATTAGTGAAAGTTATAGGAAATTCTATACATGTATATTCCACTGCAAGAGGAATTTAATATATGAGAAATGCTATATTAATAATGGAGAGGGAGTCGTAAACAAAAACTATGATTTAAAGGGATGTGGCAAGGATATCTGTTACCAGTATCTGCATTAACTGTTGCAGATACATACTGTTCATAGTCTCCAAGTGAATGTCTTTGCAGCAATGTATGAAAAATAAAATGAGGTATCTACGTCTAAAATTTAAGGTGATTTGCAGCATAACTCCAAAATTTAAAATGGTAAATAGAATAACCATTAGAGAGATATACAGTATCTGCTACAGCAAGCTCTATTTCTTCACACCTGTCAAATCCCGTAAGGAAAAGTGTAAAAGAGTTCACCAATCACTACCAGTGGGGTGTTGATTAGATGAAAGAACGAAGCCTCTCCACTCATTATCATTCAGGGTGTGCCACCCATAGCTTAAAATTGCCGCCCAATGGGTTGATTGGAGGACAAACCTTCTAGTTTTAAGACACCACGCTAATTGAGCTTGCCTATATTTCAGCATTCAATTAGTGAATGCATTATTGATGACTGGCTGGAATTAATGATTTAAAGGGGGCGTTATACCAGCCAATTAATAGGCATTGTGGAATACCATTAATTCATTCCGTGAATTCTGAATTTTTAGTCATTTTTAGATTACCCGGATTCATAGCCAAGAATATGCTAAAATCCCTAAATTCCTTGCTGGTATGACTATTAATGTTCAATGGCTACTTTAACTGCGGGATGCGCAACCATTAAAGGGGGGGGGGGGGTATCAGCGCGTTAAGGATAAAAAGGAGACTCCGTTGGTGTGGAAAATAGTGATGGGATTTCCACCAGAGTGGAGGGGGCTCCACGATTGTTTTTGTTTTGACGTTTGGAGGAAAAAAGAGGAAGGGAGAACCTCCGGCAAGGACTCACTACGGCCAAAAGAAGAGCTCTGCTGGAGTTGGGCGATTCTCTTCATCTTCCAAGAGACGGTACTCTGCGTACTGTCTTTCTTGGAGAGAAGTTGTGTACCAGAAGGTGGGGAAATCGCTGGGAAAATGCAGACCGGATCTACCTCCTTTAATGACTTTCTCTGCACTGAGAGACCAAAGGTACCTGTGTTATTTTCGTTGCTTGTTAGACTGCATTTTTTGTCTGCGATTTACCTTAGTTAGACTGTATAAGGAATGCGATTTTTAACTCCAGTATGGATTGCATTGGTCTGGCAATTGTCCCTTGGATTTAGACTGTGTAAAGGCTCTTTGTGTCTTGCGATTGCCTTAGGGGTAGATGGTGTATAGAACACGACTTGATTTTCGGTATAAATTACATCGTTTTTGCTTTGGAGATAGATTACCTACACTGCTTTTGCCTTGCGATTTTGCATTGGTTACACCCTAGCGCAGTACCATATTTTGTTTAATAGAACAACTCGGATGGAAAAAAAAACAGTCCCAAATGCCAGGAAAAACATGGTGGGTAATCTGCTGTGGAAACCAACCTTGTTGGTCAGCAACCGCATGGAAACCTTCCCTTATGACTGCCATCCGATGAGGTGTGCTCAGTGTTATTTATGATGGCCCTCCTTTGGAAAAATGTTTCGGTGCCATATCGTTTGTCTGGTGTCAAACACGATGGGTTTCTTTTATCCGTGTATTGCCCTCTGGAAAGGGGTTGTTTGATGAAGACCACGCTGCCTTCATACTAGCACCATAGAGATATGCGACTATCTTTATAAATATTGCGCTACCTTCATAACTCTGCACCTTGAGGTAATGTTGGGTTTTGACTTAAATTGCCTTGCTTTTTGATAAGTTGAACTTAGTTATAGACAAGAAAACTCATGAATCAGCCTATCTGGATTTCATTGTCAAACGATGGTCTCGTGAAAGAGATTTTTGTATAGCAGTAATAGATAAGAATCCTGTCTGTTATCCCATGAACATTGATGTATGTTCTCCGTGTTGGTTGGCCGATTTTTGTAGCGATTAGTATTTTTGGGGTCAGTATGCTAAGATAGACCCAGACAGAAATCGCTGGAAGGGTTTAGCGATTTCAAGAATCGCTGGTAGGGTATAGATCTGATAATTGTTAATTGTTCTGAATAAAGGAAACATTGCTAGGGTTGCGAATTCCTTACTGTTACAGATCGGATAATTTTGTCAGCGTATAACTTGATTTTTCTACTATGAATATGGATAGGAAACGTTTGGATTCCTTGATAGTAATTAGGGTTTAATTGTTGAACAAATCATAAAGACTGATTGGAGGATGTGATTCCTTATAAACTGAATGGTGTTCAAAGAAATGCTTGAATTGGCACTTGCCTAAGAGATAGCATATTCTTAAGGCTGGATTATTGCTTGGGGATATATATATCTGTGTGTGTGTGTGTGTGTGTGTGTGTGTGAATACATTAATCCTTGTGCCTACTCTTATATGGGAATGCGAGATAAAAATTGTAGGAATCATTACTCTGTGCCTACAGGAATGGATGCTTGAAAATTAATAATCTATAATGACCACAGTTATTGTGCCTTATATGGTAAAGAGACAAATTGTAGTACTGCTGCTAGGATGGTGCATAGTACATTGTTAGAATTTCATTATTTCAGTATGAAATGTTGGTTTACAGCCAAGTTCCTCATGTGTCTAAGAAACTGTAAATGTTTTTACAAGCTGTCATAAAGAAAAGCAAATTTCAGTTGCACGTGTCTCTCTGCGAAGAGATTTGAGACCAGGTAAAACGGCTATGAATGCGGTTGTACCATGACAATGTAATTAGTCTCTAATAAGCAATAAAAGAAAGTAGATTGGTGGACGTAGCCTCATGGATGAGGTGAACCACATGAATTGTTGTCTTGTCTTTGGATCACCCTGGATACCTTAGATATCGTTTTATGTTTTAGTGAATGCTCAATGCTTAACAATGTTTAATGTTGGGTGCACTGGCTATGAATTTCCTTTGGCAAATAAACAAATGGTGTGTAGGATTTTCTCTGATTTTGTTGTAGTTAGGGTATTTTTCCAATTATGTGATTTTTATACTCAAGAGTTTAATATGATGTGTTGTGGATAGTGCACCAGGAAAAATGTTAATTCCCATATCACCAAATTGCACTGAAATATACAAGGTTCGTTACAATAATAGTGTGAACCCTTTTCTGATTAAAGTCTCATTAACCAAGAGTTGAATTAAGGGTGAATTAAGAACTCAGATTTAATCCTTCATGTACTTGCATAAGACTTAAAGGTGTGTCATATTGTCATCTATTGAGTGGCTTAGCATGTACCAAAGCTAAAATAGAAATAAGATATGGCAAATTGAGAAATGAGCAGATCCTTGCTAGTGGGGCTTATACTAATTGGTTGATAAATACTATTTAAAATCTGTCTTATGGCTGACACTTCACTAAGGACATTTATTACAGGTATTAGGCTAAAATTTATTCAAGGAATTTTTGTACATGTGATCCAGTGGTTGCCGACGGAAGGTAATTCTGTAAAAGATAATAAAACTGTCACTGTTAACTTCTATTTTGTGGTTTGATTAACAAGTCATTTTTGAGGCATTATGAAGATGACATGTTGTGAATTTACTCTAAAAGGGAATTCTTAAATTGATTGTTTTCCTTTCATGCACATGGTTCTGACATATCAGATATGAAATATCCTGTAAGGTTTTCTGCTAACAGGTTGAACCCATTGTAGTACTAAAAAACGAAAAATTTCCCCTTTTTCCGCATTTATTAGCAATCAGGGACTTCAGGGACGTTACATATGGTATTAGAGCAAAAAGTTAAAACGGTCGGACCTGATGGACTCATCGAGATGCAGGTATGTTGTGAAATAACTATGTGATAGTATAATGCAAGGAAATAGTGCTGAACTTTCTGCACGGCCTCTGAGAATTATGTGTAATGCATGAAGTAAGTTGCATGAAATGAAATGCTAGTTTTTTTAAATCAGGCTTGTTGCAAGGTATACTTAAGTTGTCTTACTTACACCTTTATAAGCGGAGTATAGGTTGAATTTGTGATTAGTAAGATTGGTTGCATCAAGGAAAGATATGGAAGAGAAAGTAAAGCCTTGTAACATACACAAGTATATTTTGTCGTAGTCTAACAGGAACATGTTATATTCTAATTGTTTATGGGGATAAGATGCGACTTATTTTTGGGCAAAAATTTTGTGAGTAGGTAGTGCAGGTACGCATGGCTACAAGAAGCACCACCACATGAGGACCAGTAAAAGATGGAATCCTCAGTAGAAATGGTAACATTGGGAGTCTGTATGATTCCTTGCTTATTATGGAAAGGTTACCAGGATGGTAACATTTGAATTAATTAAAATTTCATAGCTTCGATAATTGTCATGTTGAGAACATTCTTTAGAAAAAGTTTTGGGAAAAAAAAATCTAGTATAGTAGCTAATTATAGAATCTTTTGGGATGATATATATATGCATCGAGTTATGTTCACGTAGAAATACCTTGATGATAAGCTATGGATCATGGGGAATGTCAATCTATCACATCGATACGGTATTGAGCGATATTGATATGAAGGAACGAAAGTTGTGTTTAAGGAAGAGCTTCCTGGGCTCTCGAAGAAAGAATATGTCAAGTAGATATTTTGATATTTTTATGTTTGAAATGATATATCATGTATGTTATGGTAACTCACAAAGCATTGGGATTGTTGCAGGTGGTGACTCGTGGAAGTCGTAGTTGAACCACAACTGAATAATTGAATGTAAGTTAATTCGACTACTTATGAAATTTGGCTAGAGTATAGCCAAAGTGAAATGGTAAAGTATCCTGATCTTAAAATGATAGTGCTTCTCATTATATTGCACTGAATATAGAGACTTGTAACTAAGATGTAAAATGGTGGCAACTAGCCCGCTTAGAATTGCTGATTGTCGAATGTCAAATTTTTATGAACCAAGGATTCAAGTGTGGAATTATGTGGTTTATACTGACATTGCAGGTTTCACCATGATGAGGATGAGTACTACTATCCGCGTGCACTACGCCTGCATAAATAAGTGCGCTCGACTTGCGCAGAATTGTGTAAGGATTAATTCCTCGATAATTTACAAGGTTATATCACTCATTTAAGTGATGATTAAGCCGGTGCAACTTTAGATAATAAAAGTTGTGAGTTATTAACAGATGTTTTGACTAATCGTATAGCCAACTCACAAGTCGGGACAATGATGGTAAACGTCATGAGAAAGCACCTAGGGGTGTCCATTATGATTGGTAAAGTGGAAATCTATACTAAAGAAAATTTGCATGTTGCGGGAGCACCATGGTGTTAGGAAACTAATTGCCGTGTGAGCACATCGGTGTTAGACATGTATGCCGCAAGAGCACAATGGTGTTAGGCAAGTGATTGCCGCATGAGCACATTGGTGTTAGGTGCATGGTGTGGCAAGGAAAGACCTAGGCAAAACTTGACATCGAGAAGACAAGACGTTGTCTGATGTCGCTGAGGTGAAAACTTTTGACTGGGGGTCGAAGGGAGAGTAACCTCACAAAAAGTGTAAGTCGACCCAAAAGTTTAACTCTAGGGAGATTTCAAAGGATAACGATAAAGAAAGCTGTGATAGCAGTTTTTCAAGTCACTAAATGGTGACATGTCTTAATACGTAAATGTGAAAGTATGATGAAATTAAATTATGCTGAATTTTTGGTGATACATTAATGTTAATAGGATGCAAATCTAAAGTAGTGTTCAAGTTGGGAACATGATGCAATCCTCATACTGATAAAAGTTAAAGTATGTAAGATCTGACGAATAACCTTCGTAGGTCTGACGAAAGGGAGGTTAAGAAACAGAATAGGGTTTTGCTCACAAGGATGTGAAAATAAGCCAAGGGGGGGACAACAAGGTTAGTAATGAAAAACAAGTAACACTGAGGATGGTGTTCATTCTAGGGGGAAAGGATGTAAGATCCCCCTCCCACTTTGAAGAGCCAAGAGAGACTATGATC
>LPNX010581090.1:843278-992507 GCA_001517045.1 Pseudotsuga menziesii | reverse complement strand
AACTTTAGTCTATGTGTATTTTTGGGTTTTTTTCCCAAAACACAAACTTGATTTTAGTTTACCCCTTTGAAATATTTCATCCTCAAACAATAACCTATCAGCGTATTATTGCACCTTTTTGGGGCAATTGCTAGTTTTAACATATGTATGAAAAATTGATTGTTACATTTTTTTAAATTGAACTATGCTTGTTAAAAGTTGGAATTTTATACAACACTTTTTAAAATAAAAATTGATTGACGTTTATTAAGATTGGAATTTTAATCGCCGCTGATTGAAGATGGAATTTTAAATTGTGTATATTGATATGAAAGTAGAATTTATGAAAAATAGTTTTAAAAAAAAGTTATTTAAAAAGGAGTTATGTTTGTGTTTGTTTACATGTTATGTGTATATATTTGTTCGTTTTATATGTATATACATACAAAAATAAACAATTTATTATATTTATATGTATATGCTTTGTTTTATTTTTTTATATTTATATGTAACATAACATATGAAAAAAATGATCACATACAAACACACATGATAATGATATGTTATATTTTTAATTATACAACATTTAATCAAAATTAAACATATTATAATTTGTTATATTAAAAATAAATAAAAAATATTCCATCACATGCCAACATTAAAATACAAAAAAAATATTCACTTGTATCATTATATTATAATGATAAATGGTTATATATCTATTTTATTTAAATTATAATAATATAATTATTTTACTTTTATAATTATAATGTTATATTTATATTAAATGTTATATGTTAGTGATCTTTAATATTTTATACAAATAAATACAAACAAACAATCCATCATTTATAAACACAAATCATACACAAAATAAATGATATGTTTTTATTAATATTGTTTTATTATGATAACAGTATGTATTTTAATTAACATAAACCAACATCATATATATATATAGCTTCAGCGGTCTTTGCCCTTTGTATGGTTCTAGGGTTTACCATTGTAATATTTGTCCTGTGGTTTCTGGTTTTGCGAGTAAACTAGGGGGTTTCACGTCTCCAGTTGAATTTTCTGGGAAGGTGGTATGGGAAACCACGACTGGTATCTTGTATATGGTGTCGCTCCCTCCATTTTATTCGGGTGTCTGCACTAACCCTAGGGAATGGTAATTTCACAAAGTTGGTTTCCATCCTTGATCCTGGTAATCATGGTGTTGATGTTTCCTTTCCCACTGACAAGGCATGTGATGGGGAATCTTTCATGTTGGCATGCATGCAAACTTCTCATGGTTTTGAAGGGGGCTATAGGTCCACTGATAAACCTTCCACTCCTCTCGCTCATGGTCACGGAAGCTTACCTTTGAAAGGGTTAAGGGTGGACATCCTATATGTGTTTTGGGAAAAGACATGATGGTGGATATGGTCTCGACGTTATCTCATAGGGCACTTGTTGTCCTTTTTGAAGACTTAAAGCTCTCTTGCTTGGCTATTTTGGCTTGGGTCCGAGAACATTGGAAGCCCCTCAAGTCCGTTGCGAAGGTTTTGACTCTTGTCAATGGATGGGTTCTATTTTAGTTTCTATATGAGGATCGACAAATTATTGAGGACTAGTATTAGGTGCTTGGTCAGGGTTCACTTGTCTTCTATCGTTGGCATGTTGGATTTGATCCACGCACGAAACAACTGGTTAAGCAACATCTTTGGGTCATTTTACCTCATTTTCCGATTCAATGTTTGAACTTGCATAGTTTTATGGGTATTGCGAATTCCATTGGCAAATTTATTCTGATTAAAGACAACCAACTTCTAGGATTTGAACGTTCATCACCGCGGGTGCTAGTGGATATGGATATGTTTGAGGGCCTCTCGGCTGAACTAGAGGTTATCTGGGATGGGGATCCTTTGTCCAGTAATTATACTATTAGAGGATTGCTTTTAGATGCCATTTCTGCAGATCAATGGGCAATTCAAAAGATGTGTGTCCTTCGAAGGGGCATCCACTTGTCTTTCTGGTGGTGGACGAGATACCTCTAGTTGATGTGTTGGCTCATCTTGACAAAGACCTCAGATTTTCGATTCCTCTTGACAAGGACTCGGCACTAGATTTTTTGGGTAAGTTTGCACTATTGATCCCTTTACTATTAAAATTTGTCTCTGCCATTGATTTTTAAGCTCGTTATCTATCCTTGATGAGGATGGGTCAACTGATATTTTGTCACTTGAGGCTGGGGAGGGATCTCCTAGGGTTATTTCACCATCTATGGTTGAGAGGGTGGGTAAATCACCAATGCTTGGTGATGTTGATATTGTTTTGGAGAATCCATTATTGTCTAAGCCGGGAGGGGATTGTGCTCCCATATTTTGACCTCAAGACTTCCCTCCACTTCGACTTGACCCTATTCTTGGTCTTGACATTGCTCTTTCACCTTCGTCAATATCGGAAAATCCTTATAAGAAGGTCCTATCACTCTCTCCTTCTCTTGGGGCTTATGACTCTTTGTCTCTAGGCCAGGAGTCTTTGGTTGCTCCTCCCTCAGCACTTTACCCCTCACTTCCTATCTTTGTTGTGGATCAATGTTCTAGCCCTGATATCTTTCATATATCCTCTATCATATCTGTAAACGTCTCCATTCAGAATCCTAGGAAGTATTCGAAGGGTAATATGAAGGGGGTTAAAGACTCCATTAGGCAGCACGCTTTTGTCAACCTGAAGGTTGTTCCCATGTCTAACCGAGGGTTGATTTCCATTACTGGTCCTGATATTTCCTCCACTATTCGAGCTCTTAGAGACTCAACGACCCATCCCTTGGTTACTATATGAATTGTGTATCCTTTAATGTCCGTGGGCTTGGAGGGGGACCTAAACGTGCCACCATTAAAGAGTCTGCTTGACTCCATCTGTCCCACTATGGTGCTCCTTTAGGAAACTATGTCTACATGGGTTTCTTCCTGTGATTATTTTTTGCACTTATGTCTTGGTTGGCATGTTAGTGTTGTTGACAAATTGGGACACTCAGGAGGTACATTGGTGGCCTGGAAACCTCTCTTGGTTGACCCAAAGTATTTTGATACTTTTGTAGGTATCCTTTTCTTTGGGAAATTGAAGGGTCTTAACCTTTCTCTCTATATACTTAATATTTATGGGCCAATGTCAAGGCTAATTTCATACTAATAGAAAATACTTTTGGTATAATGTCAAGGCTACTTTCCTACTCCCTTTGCCCTATATTATTATTGTGGGAGATCTAAACTTCACTTGGTCTGAGGATGAGGTTTGGGGGGATGGATGTGCTCATGACCCGTTGGATGAATATTTTGTTTCTCTCTTTGGGGATGCTTAGCTTCTGGATATTGCTCCAGTGGTCATTTCACCTACTTGGACGAATGGAAGATGTGGCGTCTTGATCAATTTTTTATGGCATAATCTCTCTATGGTTAGTTGGGAAAATATCGGTCCTAGAATTACTCCATTGGATTATCTGATCACAAAAATATCATATTACAATTGGATTTTGATCGCAGATTTGTGTCTTACCATTTTAAAATTAATCTAACATGGTTGACAGAGGTATACTTTAATACTCTGGTTGTGGAACAATGGGGCACCGTTTCTATTGAAGTTCCTTCACATCTGCAACCGATGCAGTCTTTGTTGTATAAATTGAATAAGTTACGCCTTGTGGTGATTGGATGGGAAAGGGATATCAAACATAATGTTGACAAATATTTACGTGAGCTAGAAAATGATATACAGTCTCTCGAGGATGATTTGGATATTGGTTGTTTTTTTTAGGACCAACTTTCAACTCTTAAGGATTTTTTTTTGCAGAAGTAGAGGATACTCACACATAAGGAGGAAACCCTAAGACAGAAAAGTCGGGCCATATGGTTGAAGGCTGGGGATGACAATAATAGATACTTCCACAATTTTTCAAATCAGAGAAGGCTCACTAATTTGATATGGGAAGTTAAGGACGACCATGATAATCTGGTTTATGACCAAAAATCTATTATATTGAGGGAAATTAAGTTCTTTTCCACTATGCATAAAGATCCTTAGTATTTTAATATCTATGAACAATTGAACATCGTTAAGCTTTTTTCTACTTTCTTTAAACAAGATAGTGAAGTTATTGGGAGGCCTATTTATTGGAAGAGGTGGAAAATACTTTGAAAGGCTTTTCCTTGGACAAGAGTCCAGGGCTCGACGGTTGGACAATGGAATTCTACCTCCATTTCTTTAATATGTTGGGAATGGAGTTGGTGCAGGCCATTGGGGACTCTAGAATATCAGGGGTTATCCCTGATAAGTTGAACTCCACCTATCTTACCCTCGTACCGAGATTGGTCGAGCAATATCCTTTGTTGACTATAGGTCGATTACATTATGTAACCTATTATATAAGCTTATTTCTAAGATTATTGCAGAATGGATGAAACCTGTCCTTGGGAGGTTCATATCGGCTGAATAGTTTGGGTTCCTCCCTAATTGCCAGATACTGGATGTTGTTGGGATCGTCCAGGAAGTATTGCACTCGGTCAAGTCGAAGAAACATTTACAGGGAATTTAACTATTTGGTTGATGTTCTCTGTAAGCATGCCATTAGTCTTGGGGAGGCTCAATTGTTTGGGAGGAATTTTCGGATGGCTGCCTCATAGATTCAGGCCTCATGAGTCTTCATTGATTTTAATCGATATACTTGGCTAAACTTTTCTAGTAGACTAGTCTTTGAAATCTTCGTTACATAATTAGTATGATAAAGGTTTTATCAAGTTTAGTTTCAGTTTGCTCTTGGCTTAAGAGTGGCTATTTTTGCACAGTTTCACTATAAACTAGATGATGATATGGCANTATAATAATTTAAGTTTACAAACACAAATGATAACAAAAATAATGTTTTTATTATGAGTTATTTTATTATAATGATAAAAATCTACGAACATAAATTATATAAAAAATAATTATATGTTTTTATTTGAATGAAACAATTTTTTTTATTAATATGGTTTATTATGATGATTGTATATGTATTTTAATGAACATATACCAACATTATATTTATAGGTATCATTTTGTTATAATGATACAAATCTACAAACACAAATCATACACAAATCACACACAAAAATAATGATATGTTTTTAATCAAATGAAACAAATTTTTTATTAGTATTATTTTATTATGATAATGGTATATGTATTTAAATGAACATAAACCAACATTTTATTTATAGTTATAATTTTGTTATAATGTTAAATTTTATTTTCATTTCATCTAAAATTTTGACAAATTATTTTAATATGATTTATAATTTTTTTTGTTGGTTGGGGTATCTTTCACTTGTAGGGTTTGCCTGATGGCTAAGAAACCACGAACTAGGGGCATTTAAGCCGTCAAATCACTCGGGGATCGCACCTAGCCTGGACCGCACCAACCCTTAACATGGTTGGATTTTTTTTATCCGCGGGGTTTCGAACCGACGACCATTTAGCTTAGGAGTGTCTTTAATACCCACCACCAATTGCTCTACATCTAGCAGATAATATGATTATTTATATTAAGTTACTTGTTTCATTTTATTATTTAAATTCATAAAATACAAACATTGATTTCATATAATAGTATCAAGTTTTTTATTAATATTGTTATGTCCTTGACATATAGTATTCGGTCGAGGAAATTAGTTCAACAATGAGGTGATTAATTTTTCCTTAGACTATAGTTTTAACATTGTTGTTTAGAGTTCATATTTTTTTAACTAAAACAAGTATTTTTTTTGTATTAAAAATTTGAATGGCCAAAGCCATCAACCAATTTACAAGTATGTCAATGATTACATTTTCTTCATTCCAAATCCATTCAGTTTCTAGGATAATACAAATGGAAGCTCCAAACTTATGGAATTTTATGCTTCAAGCTAGGTCCTTCATTTAGACTTAGCATTCCCGTGGGAAATTGGCATCCCTAATTAGCTTTAGAATCAACCTTCTTATTCAATTCTCGAAGTATATGAAAAAATGAAACATAGTCAAATTCAGTCAAAATGAATTGAATCCTTTGCATAGTCCCATTCAAGGAAAAATTGTTGAAATGTTTATCAATATTTAGAACTTTAATTAGAATTTTTGAATCTCCAAATATTTGCATATTTTTATGTCCATCTTCCTTCACTAGCTGACAGGATTTTAAAAGAGAAAGAATTTTTGCTTGATTATTTGTTATTTGTTCTATGCCCCAACTGAAACTAGTTTCTAACATTCCTCCAGGATAATACAGCAAACCCCCTACTCTAGCAATCTCCAAATTTCCTTTGGATGCTCCATTGAAAAAAACTGAAACTTTATTTTGACTTTGCCACCATTATGAAAATTCCTTTTCTGATAGTCTCATTTGCCATTTTGGTTTTATAAAAGGCTTACTAAAATTCTTCTGTGGGTTTGTCTGTTGCAAAGAACTAATCCATTGATATTCAACTATTGAGGGGTCAATTTTAATTTGATTTCCTAATGCTTCCAGTAGCATAGCCTTTTCTTTTGCTGCTACAATTTATGGCTTCGTTAATCTCTTATTAAAAATTAAATCATTTCTTGCAAGCCAGATTTTCCACCAAATGAATTTTGAAATAGCTTGCCAAATTTTACTCCATCCAGGACTGATTGAACTGTTTCTTGGATATCTGGATTTCCAATTTAAAAACAAATTTACAGTTTCAATATTCCCAGGGGAAGACACTGGTAAACCTTTAAGGATGAGCACCCATGCCTGCTAAGTGAAGACGCAATCAATGAGCAAATGATCTGAAGTCCCTGCAACATGATGACAAAAGCATCATCGAAATGGGATGTAGAAACCTCTCTTTTCTAGGTTTTCACCAGTCAACGCCTTCCTGTGCATTACCAACCACGTGAAAAATTTGACCTTAGGCATACGTCAAGACCTCCAAAAAGATTTCCAGAAATGAACTGGGTGCGTTGTAGGAAAAATGTTTTGAGCTGAGAGCGATAATGGAAGTTTGTTTTAGAGAGTAGAGTAGCCTTACGATGCAGAGTATTTACCCGATTTTCCCCATCCCCAACGGTATTTGGTTGAGTGATGAATTGGAGTTTTTCCTATCAGCTCTGTCAACAACAAATGTTTTTGAGGAATAAGCCAATCCAGCAGATCAAAATGGAAATTAACCCAGTTTCCTTTGATGTTCCATTTTGAAATATCAGCTAATCATAATAACCATTTATTAACAAGCCAAAGCTTGATCTCTGTGAGAGAGGAATTATTTGATAATGGAGCGTGTCCTTGTATATTGTCTTCCCACAAAATAATTTTCCTTCCATTTCCAAGAATGCGATATAAATGCTTTTGGAATAATTCCAAGTTAAATATCATTTGGGAATGTTTACTGCCTGAAGGTTTCTCAAAGTTCCTCCAAAGAGATATTTTTTCCATAATACTTGACTAAGCGGATGTTTATAGTCAGAGAAAAGTTGCCACAAAATTTTTCCTCCCATAGCAAGATTTGTCAAACCTGGATCTCTGATTTGCAGAACACCTTATAACACCGGTATTTTGACTATGTCCCAATTAACTAAATGCATTCTATTCTGATTTCCTTTGCCACCGTTCCAGAGGAAATCTCGAATAAGTTTGGAAATCTGATCTATAATTGCTTTTGGAGCTAGGAGAAGAGAAGATTGATAAATTGGAAGAGCTTCCATAATTGACTTGATCATTATAAGCTTTCCTGCCTTCGTGAGCCAATTTCCACCCCAAGAAGCAATTTTTTCTTTTATCTTACTAATTACTTCTAGCCAAAGAGAAGGTTTGTTTTGTCTTAAGGTTAATGGAAGAACTAGATATTTGATCTGATCCCAAATGCCATAGCTAGAAAATTCTAAGATATTTGCTATATTCAAGATAGTTGAATGATCAGTATTCCAACCATACACTTCAATTTTTCTATTGTTAATCAGAGCGCCTAAAATGAGAGAAAAGTTTTGTAGAATTCCTTTAAAAAATCTTGCCATTCTGAGCGATGCCCCTCCCAAAAGGAGAGAATCATCGACAAATAGAGAATGGTTGATAGAGTATACCCCTCTTGCATACTTAATGCCCGGAATAATCCCTGCTTATTTTTCTATGGATAATTTTCTGCTCAGAGATTCAGTCATTAGAATATACCTTAACAGTGAGAGCGGGTAGCCCCGTCAAAGACCCCTAATTGCTTGGAAAAAATTTGTCGGTCTTCCATTTATTAAAGGAGATATCCAAGGCTTATCTATACAAGCTTTTATCAAATTTACAAATCCTGAGCTAAACCCAAAATAACGAAGAAGTTTATAATGAAAGGACAACCTTACCCTAGATTAGTATGCCTTTCTCCTGTATTTGAAAGCTAGATTGCATGGCTTCCTGGACTTGGATCACATTATCCAAGATGTGTCTCCCTTTGAAAAACCCACCTTGAAGTGGGGAGATCAACTTTCCTAGCAAAGGCTTGATCCGATTAGCTAAGAGTTTAGAAATGATTTTATAAGAAGCATTGCAAAGAGATATCAACCAAAATATTTCAAAAGTTATCGGATTAACTTCTTTATGGATTAATGCAAGGAAAGTGGAATTAGTGCATCCTCCAATTTTAGCTTTTAATTGAAAGGATTTTATCATCCTCATGAGATCTTTCTTGATTACTATCCAACACACTCTATCAAATTGAAAAGAGAATCCATCTGGTCCTGGGGATTTATCCGGCTCCATTGACCAAATAACATCAATGATATCCTCTTCCATAAATGGCTCCATGATTTTTCCATTTGTCTCCTTACTGACTAAAGAGGGAACATTGGATAAAAATTCTGAGTTTAAATCATTCTCTTTTAATCCAGTTTCACTAAGCAAACCTTGGAAGTGAATTTCAGACGCTTGCATTATTTGAGACTGGCTTTTAAAAAGTTGTCCATCTAAGGAAGAAAATTTCGAGATGTGGTTGTGAGAGAGCCTTGCTATATACTGCCTGTGAAAGAAGGAAGTATTTCTATCTCATGCTTGTAACCAGATGCTGCGATATTTCAATCTCCAACATTCTTCTTCCTTTCTAAATGCACGAAAAGCGTCAAACTGAGCTTGCTGTTCTTTTTTCCAATTTAGTTTGGGTTATTCCCATTTCATCCATTTCCAATTGGATTTCCTCTAAAAATTTTAACGCCTCTTTTCTGTCACTGGATGGAGATTTCACAATTTGTTTAACCCATTCCTTAAAAGCAAGTTTAGTGAATTTTATTTTTTGTTCCCATACAAAATTTGGTGATCTTGTTACTAGCCAAGACCAAGATTGTGTGACCGTTTTCATAAAACCTTCATGATCTACCCAAAGTGGGTTGAACCTGAAAGGAATGGGCCCAAGACCTTCTTCCTCTTCAAACTATAACATAATAGGTTTATGATCTGAAGCTAATTTTAGAAGAATGCTAGAAGAAATATTTGTTTTCCAAAAAGGAGCTCTGAACCAAGAATTGATCCAGTCTTGCTGAAATATTGGGTGCTCCTATTATGTTATTGGTCCACGTGAATCTTCCTTTATTTGGATTAAAGTCAATCACATCCCAAAATTGCATAAAATTTTCCATTGTTTTTAACATTGGGTCCCTCTCTCAGACTCCTCTGTTTTTATTCTTTGGATCTAGCGTGATGTTGAGATCGCCAACCACAATCATATTTGATGGTATATTTGCATCAACATACTCTGCAAGAGACTTCCAACAATATTTTTTCTCGTGAAAATTAACAGGAACGCACAAATTAAAAATGGGCAAAGAAGTCTTACTTGCTAGGTGTTGGATTTCAGTAAATATCCAATGCTGAGTTTTGAAGGATTTTTCCAAAGAAAATGAATCCTCTGCCCACAATGTTGAAAGTCCACCAGGTGAACCCATTACACTCACTGCAATCCCTGTGTTCTTTTCCAATTCATTTTACTTAATGAGAGGAGAGTTTCCTCAACAACCTTTGTCTCTTGGATCAAAAAGGACATTGGGTGAAGCCATTTTTATGAGATCTTTTACAGCTTCAGATTTCGAAGGATTTCCCATCCCCCTACAATGCCAAGAGACAATGTTCATTACTTAAATATGGCATAAGATTGAGTTCATCCCTTTACAGGTCTAGCCCGAGTATTCCTGCCAATAGACATCTCTATAGTGGCTTGACTGCCCTACATCTTCAAGCGTTCAACTTCTTCCTCTTGAACCTTCTTGAGATATTTTTGCCATTTTTTAGAGTACCTCTCTAAAGATTCTTCTTCTGAATTAGAAGTAACCATGGGTTTATTTTTTGCCATTTTTGCATATGTAGGGGAGGAGCCATCAACAGACGAACCAACATCCTAGAAGCAACTGCAATTTCTTCCCTTATCATCCCTTGAGATTGTTGGACTTCCCCCTCCTCAAGTATTGGAGCCTGTTCTTCAGGATTGCTCAACATTGCAAATTTGTTTTGAGATATGATTTCCTTGATAGTTGTCTCAGTTTCATTCTGCTTCTATCCAGTGGGATTATTGCCCGATCCAATTTCTCCTCTTTTTCCTTTTGATTTATTGACCTGCTTTTCTGTATTGGTTTTTTGTGCTTTAGTCCATTGTTCTCCCTTCTCTTTGTCAGCTTCCTCTTCTCCTTTCTTCTTACACATTCTGGAAAAATGACCATATCCATGACAATACCTGCATTTGAATGGAAATTGCTCATAATCGATCTCCTACACATGTGACCAGTCTACCACTATCAAATGAATTGCTTCAGGAAGACCTACCTCGAGATCTACCTCTACACATATTCTAGCACAAGAGCATTGGTCTCTTCTTTCAACCCTGTCTATGTACTTCCCCAATTTTTTTCCTATGGCTTCTAATGACTCCGAGTTCTAGCAATGAAGAGGAATATGTGGAAGTCTGACCCAAACATGAACTATTGAGGGAACATCTTGACACGGATCAAAATTTGGTTTCTTCTTATTCAAGTATAACCCTTAAGGGCCCATGAAGTATGGACCATTACAGAAAATTAAATCTCTATCTCTGAGTTTTCAAACAAGAATACATAGTATCCCTTACCTACTAGATGACTATGAATTCCTGCTGAGATAAGGGGATTCCAATTCCTCTGAACCCATCCATCAATTTCCTTGGGGGATGTCCAGAGACCTGTAAATTGTCCAATAAGGCCCCGATATGCAATGTTCATAGTTGTCTGACAAGGGTGTTCTGCAGGTAAATCCACCGAAGGTATATTGTCTAATTTCTTGACAAACTTTTGTTGATTCAGATCAAGTTTCCTCTTGTTGCTTACAGCCACCAATATCCTAAAAGAATCAAGATTAGGGGGAGGGGAAGGATCCCCTCCTACTGCCATAACTCTCAGATTTCTCACTAAAACTCGGTATCTTGAAATACTCACCCGCTCTCAATCGAAGCTGAATCTGGGTAAATCTATACAAGAAGCTCTATAGCTCCTGTTCAAGAACCAAATCAACCTTCAAATAGGAAAAATCCTTGCTCGTTGATCAATCCTCCTCTAAAGAATCTGCAACAACCAACTCATGCTCTCCTTCAAAGACAAAAAACCTGCAAAAAATTCAAAAAAACATGAACGCTTTGTTTCTTGGAGCCTGCCCCCCAAAAAAATCGATCACCAATTCAGGTAAAGTATTATGTAGAAAAATCTATATAGTGTATATATTGACAATTAACCATTATGGTGTTTCTTTATTGTTGTTGTATGGTCTCTTGTTTATTAACCATTATGGTGTTTCTTTGTCGCTGCTTTCGGAGGGAGCACTGAAGGCTATCGGGCTATATTAAATATGAATTCATCCCTTCCAAGGAAGGATTTCCTATACTTTTCAATCTATGGAGTCTGAATACCCGTACTCTTGAATATCGTATATTAACAATGTCCTAAATCCAGTTCATACAAATTACAATCGACGGATTGCTTGTACCTTATTTAGAGTTTATATTAAAAACAATTTTTAAAAGCATATTTCTTTAAACTGCTATTGGTTACTAGAGGCTAACGTCCACCTCATTTTGTGTTGCCCACCCCCGATGGAGGGTAGACGTCAACTAAATTTAATGTCTCAGGAATTCCAGCCATTGAAATCTGTAATGACGACCAACCCTGGACATGGTAGTGGGGTGTATATTTCCTTTCAATTTCATCCAAAATTGGACCCTTTTTACAAAAGCGATATGGCCTTATACCTTGGAAAACTAATGGGTTAGGTTTTTGCACTACGCTTTTATGGAAATAGCTTGTGATTGGTGAGCTATGGCATTAAATAATGATTTTTTAGTGAAATAAATAGATTATGGGTCTGCCATTTTGGGTGATGTTCTATCACATGGGGTTGGATCTATCGGTGAAGATCCAAAAAAATTTACTAGCACACAGAGTTCTTAGAGTTTCCCATCAATTTGACCCACATTCAGTTTGTGTGACCTTAGAGCTGATTAGAAACCCAAAAATATGTGAGCATGCCAGAATGTTTCCCATGTAGATGTAGCATAGGATTAATGGCCAAATTGTGAAAAAGGGTAATTCTGGTGCACTTTTATCCAACGTATTTTGTTAGCATCTCCCAAGTATATTAGCATGCATCAATTTGTTTTTTTAGCTACGGTGTTGTGATGTGCTAACAAATACAACCTTGCAGACTTCATAATTCTTAGCTCCAAGGCCATACTAGTAGGGCTCTACGGGACTCCCGTTTCATTATTTTAGCAGAGCCGACGCAGACTCGATGTTCTCCCACATGACCAACCCCATAATCCTCTTTCCATCTAGATACACATAAAAGGTGTAGGAACGAATCTCTTTAGCCATCTATATTATCCCACTCTACTGGTTACCCACATACTTAGTGCATGCATTCCAGGTGGGGCATAACTGCACCTCCATCATGTGCTTCGATTAGGTCGAACACGTTTCATTGTGATATCATCGAGGCGAAGGAGAAATCCCTTCAACCACCTCTATTATCCCACTCTACGTGTTACCCATGGTCTTAGTCCATGCATTCCTAGTAGGGAGTAATTGTGCCTCCATCATGTGCTTCGGTTAGGTCGAACACGTTTCTTCATGTTATCATCGAGGTATAGGAGAAATTGTTTTCATTCATCAAATTTGTTTGTTGTATATAAACAAATATTCAATTTATGTGCGAAAACAATAGGCTATATACCTAGCCACCCACCACGACCTCTTTGTAATTGTTAGCCATGGAGACCCTCATTAAAATCGAATGCAACATTGGCGATGCTAATACCTATATGATTAAAATTAAGAATTCCAAGGATTAAATTTCCTACAAATCGTTTGAGTTTATAAGATTGCATTGAGGATTAAATCCAAATAGTAATTTTTGTTTAATGTATGAAACCTGCATATATTTTTGAATCAGAATCTCATGGAGCACCTTGTAGGATGCACCAAATTCCTTCAGAGCAATGTCTTGTAGGAGAGTAATAGATTGAAACTGTATTATTTAGGTTTTAAAAGTTTGGTGACTGAGAATAACAAGGCCGGGGAGATCTTATTGGACTTTCTGAGTGTTTCTAGGCTCATAACGTAAGATGACTTGAAATTGGAAATCGACGTTTAATCATCTTCATAAGCCAACGCAATTGTCATGTATAAGCATAACTGGGCAAGTAACCCTGAGAAAGTTGGATATACATAGGTAATTTAATCTCTGTGCTACCCATCTTCAAGGGTTTATACAACACGATATGTAATAATTCAGAATTAAATGTGGTTTAAATTGCAGGAACTGATGTTAGGACAAAGGAGGAGGTGACAATTAAGATGGTATGTATGTTAAAAATCCCTCATTCCCATTTTTTTTTGTCTTTCTTATGGTGGGTATAACAAGGTGTAAGGATAAATTTATGTGAGGTGGTTACATAAAGTGGTTCCCTGCCCAGATGGATGATCTTAGAAAGCGTTGTTTAATTTGAATCATCATTAGTAACACTACCCTACATGACATGGATCCATGGATCCATCACATAATGTGAAAATCAATTTCAAAATATAAATTAAGATATTGCTTGATGGCAGAGCTGTTGATATTGAGCCGAATTTAACCAAAAGAAACCATGTTTGAAACTGAGTATTGCTTTCATTTATATTCTAGTCATATCCAATAAGTGTTTACTTTTAAGTTAACACTGAAATTGTGGAACTTGAGTTGTAAGGGTTTTACTTAGACCCCCAACCCCACATAATGCAAAAACATGATGTCTGTGAGTTGTGATATTCAAATTTTCAAAAGAATTAATCCATGTTGTGGAAAATTTTCCTTTCGAATTCTGCACTCCCATAGGAGACATGCACATATATGCTATAACTCCACGATTTTCAGGTGTTTCGTGTATTTCATCTACCTACGTAGTTCTCTATGTATATCTACCTATCTACAATTGTATTTGTCTATTGTTTATTTTCTTTCAATTTGAGGACATATCTTATATATAATGAAGTAATTTGCGGACATATATTATATATAATTAAGGAAGTAGGCAAGGCTATCCAACATTGGATTATAATATGAGCTCCTTAAAAAGTAAAAGGGGACTGTGTTTGAAGTAGATGCTTATAATTTTGAAGTCATGCCCAAGTAAGAAATGGGCATTACATTTGTACAATATTCTACAATTCAAGCCCATGAAAATAGGAAATAAGCAAATTGCAAATGCGTTAATCTTATTGAGTAGTTAATTTGCATAATTTGATCAAACATAATTTTTATCTTTTTACAACGATGTAATTATGAAAGAAGGATCTACTATTTGAACATAATTTTTATCTTATTGTTACAATGACGATATGAAAAAAGGATCTACTATCTAAACTTCCACTTCCAATGTTATATGCTTGATCGAGTACAAATCAATGTTATTAATTTTTTCTTGTTTCATTTCGTGCTTAAGCGATAAGAAATGAATTTTGCCTGATTGAATTTGTGCTTAATGGATGATAAATAATAGATATTAAGTTGGGAAAGGCGTGAACGAAAAACCACATCTTCATTGGATATCTTTTCTAATCAACGCCCATTGAGTTCATTTCCATAGTCTAGGACAGTGGATGGTTAATTTGATTCAGAGGATTTTTTTTTAATATAAGTTTGTCGAGTAGTGTTTTTCTTTAAAAAAGGTAATAGATTTTTTTTTAAATGAATAGTTTTCATCAATAGAAACAAGGTTAAATTTTTTTTTATTCAAACAAGGAATATAGATTCTATATAAATGAATTATCAAATGAAAAAAAACAACTCCTTCAACAATTATTTCTATTACAAAAAGCTATTGCTTATAGTTGGCCCTAAAGCTAGTGGCAATGTCGAGGACATAACCACCACATGGATCTTGTTAAATTTCCAATCAATTGTATTTAGAGACCTTGCTTTTCTAGAGTTGGTAAAGGGAAAGAGAAGGAGTCCAGTCATAACTGTGCACAATATGCTCTCCCATTCTGGGATATCAGTGCTTGAACTAGGGAAGGAGTCTCTTATGGTTTATTCAGTTCCACGATGTGATAGGGGAAATATGGTTAGTAACAAACAAACATAGCGTAAGCAGGATAACAAAGGACACCACACACACATGCTGAAAGCCATTGGTGAGAATTGGGCATCCATATCCATCTACAATAGCATGGTCTCAAATCCTACACAGTAGAAAATTAGGGATTTGGAGAACTGGGTTTCGTAGAAGCAGGAAGAAATAAACTTATACAACATTGAAGTTGATATTGGGAAAATGGTTGAGGACACTGGGTCATTCAGAACCTCAGAAGTGAAACTCATGAAGAATCTCACCTTATATTATATAAAAACCCTTATGGGAATAACATTGATGGATCATGATGAAGAAAGGTGGACAGTTCAGCACCAGGAACAAGATACTCATGCAAGACTTAATAGCATGGAGGCCACCTCGATTCATTTTTCCAAGGCTCTAATTGAGTTAGAGGCCAAAATGTGTTAGGATTTATAATCCTCCCTTGTCCATACTTAGTCTATTAGATTATTTTGCCTAACTTAGGAGTCATTTACTTGATATTGGGTCCACTTGGGCCATTGCTGCCACCAGTACCAACCACTAGAGTGTAGGGAACACATATAGAGGTTAACTGCCACATACTGCATGTTCATGCATCAATTTATGTGCCTCTGAGACCAATCCCTACATTCTAGGAGCCACTATGAGTGCCACCAGCAGCCTCCATCAGTTGGTTGTAATTGGTAAGCAGTTATGCTGAGTTAGCCTCCAATTACTTTCAGTTAGATCACTCTCAGTTATTCTAGCACCATTTTTGCATGGATGCATGGGGAAGTGGCACCTTTTTCCACCTACCTCATTAGTTTAACTGGTTTAATTATTTTAACTTATTTCCGGACTGATTTAGACATCATGAGTTAGACTAGTGGCTCCCATGCAGTGTTTTAGACACTCCTAGTTATCTATTCAGTTCGTAGATTTGAATCGTATCCACATGATTCAAATTCTCTTTATTGTAACACAATTGTATACTGCTAGAATTAATGAATATTAATGTTGTAATTTACTGATAAATACTTATCAGATTTGTATCAAATTTTTCTTGTTCAGTGTACATTGTTCTTGATATTCCACTTCCCAATTCACCTCTCAATTTCTCTCATTTTAATGTAGATCAATGGTTCAATAATTTAACATGGTATCAAAGCCTTATTCAGGCTAGAAACAAGTTTGTATGATCTCCATTGTGAAGCAGCTGGGTTTCCACGTAAATCCTGTAATTTTTTCCTTGCTAACTATGGATTCGTCCAGAGAAGTCTCTGCAAGTGTGACGAACCCAGAGAAAGTGTACATGTTGAGGTGGAAGGATTGAAACTGACATGATTGTGAATTGATTTCGGTTTTTGCAGTGTTACTTGTAGGTACCTATGTAGCTTGTTGAGGAATTGACTAATCAACAAAAATATTAATGGATTCTTTAGCTCTTATACCTCGAATCCTTACACCCTTCAACTATGTTGATTGGAGGTAAGATCTGCATGTGTCCTTGCACAAGATTGGCATGCTTAGGATGACAATGGGTGGAGAGACAAATCCCCATCACCCTACTGAGAAAAATAAGTTCTTGAATTCGTTGGATGAAGCCTTTGGCTTCCTATGCCCTCATATCTCTTGGGATATTCTATTTCACCTTGAAGGACTGAACACTCCAAAGGAATATTGAGAGAATCTTGAATTCTTGTTTGGAAAACAATTTCGAGGGTACATCTTGTAGAATGATCTCATTGCATTGCATCCCAGCAGTTTCAAAACTATCCAACATTTTTTCACAAAATTCAAGTCACTAGCACTGCAATGTAAACAATGCGAAATAGAGAGGAAAGATGAGCAACTGGTTCTATTATTACTGAGCAAGCTTGGCTCAAAATACTATGTCTTTATCTCTGCCTTCCATTCCAGAAGAGATTCCATCTCCAATCGGAATGTGCCTTCTCTAGATGGCTTTGCTAAGTATTTAATACAAGAGAAAAATAAGTTGGTTCAAATGGGAGTGATTCAAACTTCCAAGAATCAAGCTGTGTTGATGTCAGAATCGATCAATGCACAAAACAAAGGGAAGCACAAGGGGAAGGATTCCAAAGCCTCTGATTCGAAACCAAAAGAGAATCAGAAGTCTTTCGAAGGAGCCTCGGTCTCCAAGAAAAAGAGGAAATTTGAGAAGACTAGATGTCCATAATGTATGAGAGGCTTTCATCCTGAAATCCAATGCATGAAGAAGACAATCGACCAACTATCATCACTCCTTGAATAGAAACATATTGCTCTTCCACAAAGAGTAAAGAATTATGATGCTAGACAATCGACTGGAGATCATGATAGATGTCATGCCTTGAAGGAAAACCTCTCTCGGTCGAAAGCTTACTTGAGAGATTCTGGAGCATCCAACCACATGGTTGCCTCCAAGGAATCCTTCACCACTCTCAATCTCTCAGGAGGACCTAGTATTCATATGGGTGATGACTCTCAGATCCCAGCAGCATGAAGAGGTTCTATTAAAATCCAGCATGGAGAGTTCACAAATGTACTCTATGTGCCCTCCCTTGCAACAAATTTGTTGTTTGTATATCAAACGGCTCACACTGGCTCACCAAAGCCAGTGGTATTTGGCCTTGAATCAGTAGAGATCACAAATATCTCAAGTGGGAATACTATAGCGAAAGGAATTGCAAACCATGCCTCCAAGGCATATGCATTCTTTCATTTCATTCCATACTCAGATCCAGTACAACCACAAATTCTATTTGAAGCAGATAAAGGTATCAAAACTCATTTACTTCCATTTTCAAATACAAATTTATTGTCTAACATTTCATATTCAGATTCAGAAGAAGAGGAAGAGCAACATGTTTTTGATATTGAGTATCAAGATCTAGATCCAACATCCACTTCATCTCCGCAACCTAAATGGGCTAAATAGCTCATTAAAGCAGTTGGGGATGTTGTTGGGGATCCAGATGATAAAAGAAGAACGAGGTCCCAGTATCAGAAAGTGTATATTACACTTTCCCACATAGATCCACTCCTCCATGAGAGGTGCTTCATGATGTTGGTATCAGATCCTAAAAAATTCAAAGAAGCTTGCCATGATCCAAGGGGGAAAGCAACCATGGATGAATAATTTGATTCACTACAAGAAAACAAAACTTGGGAACTTGTCTCCTTGCCTTTGGGGAGGAAACTAGTTTAGTGCAAATGGGTCTACAAGACCAAGATAGCCTCTAATGGAACCACAACCAATAAATGCAAGGCTTGGTTGGTGGCCAAAGGATACTCACAGGTTCAAGGTTTGGACTATAATGAGACAATTGCTCCAGTAACAAGAATAAATTCCATCATAATTGTCTTGGAAGTTGCAGCTTCAAAAAGGTGGGAGGTACATCGCATGGATGTAAAAAGTGCCTTCCTCCATGGTGACTTGAAGGAGGAGATTTACATGAAACGACTTGAGGGGTACAATGAGGATTCCTCCTTAGTTTTCAAATTGAGGTGATGTGGAGCATCGTGGCATGCCAACAATGTGATGAGTTGGTCACATGTTGTGGCATATTTTTTGGTTTGTTTGTTTTGATGAGTCATAGTATGTTAGCACCGATAGGAATGATGGCAGATCATGACTCCCTGCGTGGATATCAAGCCGCAGTTTGTTTTGTTGAGATAGGGACGTTTTCATCATGCGTAGTAGTGGTTTGTTTTCGGTTGCAGGACCACTTGGTGGGGGAAAGTAACAATTTAGGTTAAATATGCAGATTAGAGAAGTAGAGGGAGTTCTGTTCTTCAGGGTTAGAGTCCTAATTCGCAGAAGGGAAGGTCAAACCCGCGTCTGGCTTCTGCTTGTAAATATTTTGGAAAGACTGAAGAGGGAGAGCCGAGTTATGTGTTTTATCTATTGCTTAATAGAAGGCTTAGTTGTTTGTTTGCAGTGTGTTTAGCCTAGATGCATTTACTTGTTTGAATGATGTATCCGTGTAGAGCCGACTTCGGCAGTTTTCTGAACATCTATGTATTTCTGTGAAATTGTTGATTCACGCATGAAATTGTTGCTTGAATAATTTAAATAGATCGTAAATGCATGCATAGAAGGGTTAGGCTAATGAATCTTAAAGATTGCAGGCTGGATTGATCGTTTCTCTGATCAATCGGCGCAACACGTAGATTTACTGCATTAACAAGTTTTGCATAAAATGAACGGTGGGGACTGAGTCCGCAAACGAAGATCTGACGGTCCAGGAGAGATCCACAACGAAAGTTGTGAAAGAGATAATGAATCTACAAAGATCTGGGAGATCTGCATCAAATAATAGATTGACGGTCGTGGAGAAGGCTGCAAAGATATGACGGCTGAGAATATTTCTGAAGAAAAGTTGCGGAAGGAAAGTTGCGGGGGAGTAACTTTGGGAAGTTGACATCTCACATCCCGCAACCCGCATGTGGAAACTCTGTTGTGGAAACAGAGTTACAGGAAAGCCTGTTGCAGAAATAGAGTTGCGGAAAGGCGGACGCAGAAGAAAAAGTGCGGGGAGATAATTTTAGCACCGAATTTAGCCGAGGGCTAAATTTGGTAATCCTACTAAGTGTAGGAGCCACCAGATTCTAGAGGTGCTGGTTGGGTTGGTTGTGGTTGACCCCGCCTGCACCAATTTTGGTATCAAATCCAATGCAAAAAGGTTTGCACACTATGGAGAGGAATCTTACAATATTAATTTGCAGTTTGAGGGCAGAATACTGATTTCTGAACAAAGGAGTTACGAAGGATACTGTGGTATGGGAACCCTCACAACAAAGTGTTGTAGGAAGTGAATGCAAATGTCAATCCTATAGAGAGCATATGAAGTGCTCAAGGGTTGTGTGTGAGAACCAAGAATGCCAATAGGTCAAGTAGGAGGAATCTTGATGAGGTGTTGAGGGAGGAGGCTTGTTTGCAGTTCATCATGAGTGTGGGAAAGCTCATAGAGGAGGTATGGAAGGTGGCTACTGAAAGTCATATAAATGGTTCAAGAGGAAACCACAATAGAATAAGGGAAGATGCCAGAGAAAATGGTGTTAAGAGGATGAGTCAAAGCAGCTTTGACAGAGAGGTCATTGAGCTGAAGACGAGGCTTAGTAAAGTGACTGAACTGTTGCATGAGGAAGCTACAAAAGGTCAGTATTATGGATGGAAACTGAAGAGGATAGTGCAATGGCCTGTAAAGAGGTTATATGCGAGGAGTCTTAAGCACAATTTCAATGTTTGGGTGAAGGAAGAGGAAAGTCTCAGGACAACTGAGCATGAAGAGGAAGTTCACATCATGCTTGAACCTGGGCAAGGTGAGTACCTTGATGAAGAAGGAGAGGATGTTGATACAGGGTTTGTTGAAAATCTCATGAACACAACAAATAGTTCATATCTGTATGAGAAGGAAGAAGGGGATATTGATGTGAGATCTTTTGAAGATCTTAAAGACTGTTTTGCATAAACAAATCAATATGGAATGTTGGAGGAAAAGGCATTAGTGGAGGCTGAAGAGCCTTGTGAATTTGATGCTAATGATTTGTGTTTAATTGCAGGTTGCACAGGTGGAACAGAAGGACAGTTTCTGTATGTTGTCCGACAATTTGAAGAAAATGAAGATGAGGGTAAAACTATGGACATATGGAATGTCTATGTTTTACATATCTATTTGTTGGTTTTATTGCAGGTATTATGCAAGTGGATAGCTAGAATGGTGGATGAGGAAGCAAAGGTTCTTGGTGGAAATCAAATTTCCTTTCATTGGCTAAAGGAAAATACAAAGGAAGAGATTGTCTTGAGGAGAAGCATGGAAATTCAGAATAGAGCTAAAGATAGTGAAAGAAATGGCAGTGAACCTATTGTACAGTAGAGGGAGAAAGATTTAGAAGTTCTTTATACTTGTAGGCAAATGAAAGTTTCAGTGGAGAAGGGCATCCAGACAAAGTTGTTTCAGCAAAGAAGCAGACTGGATGAGGAGATAGATGAGTTATGGCATCTCATGCAGAGATGTAAGAGGAACCATGACAGTGAGGTTCAGACAATCATTTGGATGACTATGGAGGACTATAATGATGATTGCAGAGTTGATGAGTAGCAACAGTTACAAATCAAGATATGAAATCCAGGAGGTTTAAGGATTAAAGCTACATGGCCAAGAGGTCGTGGTTTCTTTTAAAGATCACAAGGATCGTGATGTCAAGTCAAAGGTGATCATGACTATTATGTGGAGTCAGAACATGTACTAGAAACTTATGGACAAAGTGCTAGATGGCATGGCTGAAGGGACTGTTCGAGATGAGAACACTGCTCAAACTTACACTTTGAGTATCTGCTGCAAGCTTATAGAAAAGTAGCAGGAAGGGAGCTCATGGACAGGAGCCCATGAAGAGTTTCAACCTGGGGAATCTAATGTAGGAGCATCGTGGCATGCCAACAATGTGATGAGTTGGTCACATGCTCTGGCATATTTTTTGGTTTTTTTGTTTTGATGAGTCATAGTTTGTTAGTGCCTATAGGAATGATGGCAGATCGTGACTCCCTCCATGGAGATCAAACCACAGTTTGCTTTGCTAATATAGGGACGTGTTGAGGCCTGGAAATTTGCAGGAAACAACAGCAGGGGATTCTCCCCAGTCAACGTTCCCAACTAGCCTGTGACTGTTTGGTGTAGGGAATCCGTCTGGTTCACAGTCCGGCTACCGTAGGTCAAGTAACAAAAATAAAGGGTTTTACCGGTTGTGGCCTGGTCCACCGTATATATTTTTGTATTTTTTGACTTAAAGTATGATATGCAAGTGCCTATCTAAGATGCAGATTGATAAAGAATGCAAGGAGTGGTCACAATGTGATGCACAAGTTCTTACCTCTCGTCTTAGACTCTCTTACATCTGAATCACACACGACTAGAAAAAACAACACTAAGCTGTCCCTAGGGAGCAAGATATTAATTCATGAGTAATGTAATACTGTTCACATGTTAAGACAAATCACAGATAGTTGTTCTTGGAATCAAAACACATAAACATGAATAAAGATATACACAACAAGATAGCTCATCAACTACTAAAACCTCCATTACTCATAGTGGAAATTATAGCAGAATAAACCAGAGACCATTCAAATAAGAACATAGGTTCAGAAAGTTAGAATGCTCTCACAGTTAATGAAACACAGTTGAAAACGAAATAGTTCCCCTTCAACATTATTCATTTAGTCACATTCGAACATTCCACACGACACCTTCTCCAACAGGCAAACTTTGTAATTTATTATTGTAAACGAAGTAGTTCCTCTTACAACAAGTGGTTGACAAGTTTCTCCAGGGAAAAAGCCCCCATTCCCTCTAACTTTCCTATCTTTATACAAAAACAACAAAACCCTTGGGCTGCCCCTCCCCCAGGTGACCTTTGGGCTCCCCAAACCGTTTTAATCTCATAGTTTTGTCAGTTTGTGAGTGCTCATGATTCATAGAGATGTTACATTTCGGATTTATGACTTATGAGTACTTCATGAAACGGGACCAGCGCGGTAACTGATTTTCCAAGCCTGGGCCTTTGTTGCTATCGATTCTGCTTTGTCTTTTATTTGTCTTTTTTAAGATCCTGTTGATCTCAGAACATCTCTGCCTATCATTTTTCAGCCAACTTCCTTCTACTTTGTCCTTCAGCTATGTCGCCTTTGCAGCAATAATGTGAAGCATCTTCTGAGTTTGTCTGTAGTTAAAACAAAATTCATCATTAATTCGGACTGTATCTTTTCAACAAACGTAAACCATATTAACAACAGAACTAATCATCAAAATGAGGCCCTGTACTATGCTCTCGTTGCGAAAACCTTAAAATGATAGAAAATGAAACCTCGACCACCAATCAGATAGGGTAAAAACACACACAGAACAGGCGGGAAAAACCTTCACCGGCAGGAAAATCACTAAAGCATCGGCAGGATAGTTTAATTAACAGCCGCAACGGAGGGCTTCAGACGGGCAACGAGTTTCGCGAGACCATTAAGTCTATCGGCGTCGAAAATACTAAAGGGCGGAAAAACTCCTTGTCAGCGAACGGAATGACATAAACGTCGGGTGGTTAGTGCAATACGCAGCCGCAATGGTGGAAGACAAAAGGACTACGGGCTCCACGGAAAATAAAACATATCGACGAAAACCATAACAGAACATCGGTGAGTGGAGCAGTTATATGGCGAACATTTAGTTTGCTCAGGAGCTGCAATGGCGGAAAGCAATTAGACTACGGCTTCCGACTCACAGCCATAAAACTTTCTGATATGGCGCATAAACTTCATGAAAACGTTAAGTGCTCGGAGAATGCAACAGTTTAAAAAGTTGGTTTCATCTCCAAAACAACGGCGTCAAAAAGATCAAAAAACCCCGACTCAAACTTCAACCACCTCTGACAACGCAAAGCAAGTCAAAAATAATAACATCACGGCATCGGAAAGTCAAAGCTATCCGTCAGAACATTCATCGTTCAGCTTCCGCAATGGAGGCTCCGTAGGGAAATATGGCTCCAATGCCTTGTTTAAATGACCTCCGAACAACCAAAAATGTTAAGTTCCAAAAGACTTCCAGCTGGGCAATGATGAAAAGAGTTTGTTTCACCTTCAAAACAGTGGCGAAAATGAGAAATAGACTCCCGATATCAATGAAAGAGATCATTCAGATCAAAGGAAAACATTTTCAAATCAAACTTTAAATTCCACAACCCAAAGTCAATGCAGACACAAGCAATTTTTTGAAAAGCATGAAAACAGTTGACCTCAAGACAATTCAAACTATAGCAGAGGGAAAAACAAAACAGAGTTCATGAATCCACACACTCCCAGGCACGATAAAATAAAAAGGAGGGTCCAAAATTTCAAAATTTGGGAAAACAGTTGCAGCTGCAACAATTGCCGACTACCTTGTGAACCTAGATCTCTGGATAATTTATTCCTTAAGTAAAAGACTATTTAACAATAAAACGAACATGTTGAATTCTTCTAGATGTCTGGATTTCCCAAATGGCAAATATATGTACTTTTAATCATTGATGAGAGTCCAATTTAGGAGAATGGAAACCAAGATTTCCAAGTCAAGATAACTCTTTTGAGGCTAGGAAGATGCGTTTCATTTATTACCTCTGTCTTTGGGTAGCTTCCAACTTGGACACCACAGGATCGTAACATATGGTAAATAGAAATATTCATTTGTTCCTCATTCCCATGCCATTTTACACTTTTTGTCTTTTTTTATGAGTCCTCCTACATGCCTTTCTTTCTGAATTTTTTATTCAGGCTCCTCTATCCATAGTGTCCTTTTGTGTGAGAGATGCATTTGACTTTCAGCTCACGGACGGAGACTTTGGCAATTTTGTACTTAAATGATTCAGTACTTTGTTTTGGTACTTATTGCTTTCTTAGGAGTTTTTTTACTCTTATCTGCCTTTTGGCTTTCAATTCTTGGCATGGGATCATTTATATATAATATACTGTTTACCCTGCTTCCTTTTCGTGGGTCCTTTGCTGTCACCCCCTAGGACATTTTACATGTGAGATGGATGGATCCTCGAAAGAGTATTCCAAACTTTTGATCCTGAGTTATCTTACAAGGATTAAGTAGGACTTCAATGTGTTCACAACCATTTAGGAAAACTGTTAAACTAGAAGAAATTCTTTCAGATACAACAATAGTACACAGTCTTATAACCAAGGATTTTAGTTAATCCAGAATTCTGATGTTCTCCCTGCAACCAAAAGTTTGCCTCTTTTATTGAAGTCAACCAAAAGCTAACTAAAACCAACAGAAATAAAATAAATCAACATAAACCAACAAAGCAAATTATTTATGTACAAAGCAAAAGAACAAAACAAAAACTCAGGAAAAATAAGGTTTGAGAACTAAACCATTTACTGGTAAGTTCTCTTCCCACCCCTGTAAATCTTGCAATTTATAGGTTGAGGGGCCAAGTTTTGCCGCAATATGGAAAGGACCTACCCATAACTGTTGGAATTTCGTGTGTTTTCCTTTCTCATCATGAGGGTGATCCCACTTGAGAACCAAATCTCCCAACTCAAATTCTTTTGTCCCAACTTTATGTTTATCAAACCATCTCTTTACTACCTCCTGTTGTTGTTTAAAACATTCTCTAGCCCTGGATCTAGATTCCTCTACCTTCAAAAGATTATGTATCCTTATCTGCAAGATTTCATTATCTGATTCTCTGGATTCCTGGGCTATTATGGAAGAGGGTAGCATGATATTGGGGGGTAAAATGGCCTCTTTTCCATAAACAAGGGTATACGGGGACACACCTAACGAAGTCTTGGGGGTGACCCTATCAACCCAAAGAGCATTTGGTAATGCTGAGTGCCAACTCCTTTGGTTTTCTATCACAGTCTTTTTTAAAATTCTAATCAGATTCTTGTGCGTAGATTCAGCCAAACCGTTTCCTTGTCAATAGTAATTTGCAGAGTAATGCAACTTAATTCCTTTCTCGTGAGCAAATGCAGTTAATCTAATTGAGGAAAAGTAAGTAGCATTATCGAAAACTAAAGAAATTGGAACTCCAAACCTGGTTATAATATGATCTTGCAAGAATTCCATGACCGCATCTTCATTTACTTGATGCAACGGAATAGCCTCGACCCAACGAGTGAAGTAGTCGGTTGCTGTCAGAATATATTTGTGTTGCAAGGAAAAATTTGGCTTTATCTCTCCAATAATTTCCATCCCCCACTGCTCAAAAGGTTCTGTTATCATTACAAGCTTTAATGGTCCTGCTGCTTTAACTTGTCTTCCACCACACCTTTGGCAGATGTCGCACTTTCTGACATGGGCATGTGCATCTTTGAACAGTGTGGGCCAATAGTTTCCAACTTTAAGAATTTTATGTGTTGTTGTATCTCCAGAGAAGTGTCCTCTAGCAAGCCCATCATGTAAGTCTATCATTACCTTCTTCGCATCTTCTTTCTCCAAGTATCTAAGAAGAACTCAATCATAATTCTTTCTGAATAATATTCCTTCAACCATCTAATATGAGGCTGATTTAAGACGTAGTGCTCTTCTTTGCTTAGAATTCCAATGTTCTGGTAACAATCCCACCTGAAGGTAATGCACAAGGTCTCAATACCAGGCATCTAGAGCTGTGAAAAGAGGACATACATCCATCAAATGTAACTCAGCTTCGTTTTCCCAGCTCTTTTCTTCATTGTCTTTACTTTCAGTCATTAGTTTGCACAATCCCTGCCCTTTAACTATGGAGGCTAGCTTGAATTCGAGGTCATACTCCTGTAGAGCTGTTACCCAGTTGCCTCTTCTTTCTCCTAACTATTTTTGTACGAAAAGAGACCTCACAACTGGGTGTGGAGTGATTACCTTTGTCCGGTTCTTAAGTATGTATGGCCTGAATTGTTTTACGGCTTTGAACACACAAGAAGCTTGTTTATCCACGGTTGGGTAATTCAATTCGACCCCTTGCAGACCGGTGCTCGTAAATGATATGGGGAACTCATCTCCCCCATCTTCCTTCTAGGTAAGCACAGCTGCTAGTGAATCATCAGATGCGAAAGTGTACAAAATAAAATCTTTCTCAAAATCCAGACTTTTGAGGGAGGGTGCATGCGCAACAACTGTCTTTATTTTACTAAATGCATTCTTCTCTACATCAGTCCACTTGAATTGTACCCTTTGCTTCACCATTTGCTGCAAAGGTTTAATAATTTGAGCGAAATCTGGCACAAACCTTCGCACGAAATTTATTGTCCCCATAATGACTGCATGCCCTTTTTGTTATGGGGTAAAGGAATTTGTTCGATAGCTTTGATCCTCCCTGGGTCTATGGAGATCCCTTTCTTAGATACCACATGGCCCAACAACTTACCTTCTGTAACAGCAAACATGCACTTCTTTGGGTTTAGTGAGATACCATATTTTCGACAGCGTTCAAAAATCTGCTTTAGATGAAATGCGTGTTCCTCTCTTTTCTTTGAGAATATCGTGATGTCATTGAGGTATACTGCGGCACTGCGGCCAAGCAGACAGTGGAAAGCTAAGTCCATATCCCTCTAGAAAGTAGCTCCAGCATTTATGAGTCCAAAGGGCATCCTTCTGTAAGCAAAAGTTCCCCACCCGATTTTGAATGTCGTTTTAAGTCTATCTTCTTCAGCTACTAATACTTGATTGTAGCTTGAGAATCCATCTAATAAAGAGAATAGTTCAGAACCCGAAACCATTTGCAATATCTGTTCCATGGGTGGGACAGGATAATTGTCTTTATCTGAAGCGCGAATTAAGTTTATGAAATCCACACATAGCCTAATTTCTCCGGATTTCTTCCTTATCGGTACCAAATTCGAAACCCATTCCGAGTGTCTGACCTTGAAGATAATTTTAGCATCCAATAGTTTCTTAACTTCATTTTGGATTAAAGGTTCTAATTTTGGATGCATTTTCCTTAAAGGCTGCTGATAAGGTTTGATTCCATATCTGATGGGAATAACATGTTGGATTATATTGGTGCCAAATGTCTTCAAATCTTCATACGTCCATCCAAAAACATCTTTGTATTGTTTGAAAAGACTGATAAACTTATTCCTTTCACCTGGGGAGCAACACTTCCCCAAATTCACATATTTAGGCTCAATTTCAATCCCCAAATTAATCAACTCGAACTGTAGAGACGAGCTATGAGTCTTCACATTCACTGGTCTTCTAAATTTCTCGTTTAAATCAAACATTCGCTCCAAATTCCTGACTCCTTTAGGAATAAAATTATCGAATTTTAGCTCGGCTTGATGTTCTTCATCGTCAATAATCGCCCCTTTGAAGGTCTCATCATTTGTCAGGCATTCTAGAATCTGTTGATCATCATCGAATACTCATAGATTGGTGATCATATCTGGCACCGAAGGCCTGAAAAGCAATTCAACAGAGCACCAATTATTAGAGGGCACAAGCCTCGCATTTGAGGTGGCCAACAAGTCAGCTGTTACATTCTTAAGTCTTGGAATCGATACAATGTTAAATGCATTAAAACATTTAAGTAAATCCCATACTTCATTTTGATAAGCTTTTAAATGAGGAGAAATGCAATGTATTTGATTTCGAATTTGTTTTACAATTATTTCAGAATCCCCAAACACTTTTAGATTTTTTACCTTTAATTCAATTGCTTTTCTTAGTCCCTGAATTAGTGCTTCATACTCAGCTGTGTTATTGGTGCATTCAAACTCTAACCTACATGAAATAAAATGTTTATTTTTCTTAGGGTCAATCAGGACATAGCCGGCTCTTGACCCCTCTAAAGTTTTAGAACCATCAAAGAAAAGCGTCCAAAAATCTCTAACCGCTACTGAACGAGAATTAACATCTACATCTATAGATAATTCTACTATTTTACAATCAATTTCATCAACCTGTGAAAACCGAAGGAGATCAAGCTGAGCGTCTGATGTATCGCTGGCTTCTTCCACTTGATAGTTTCCTGGTTCTAGCTCAATAAAGTAATTTCCCAAAACAGAATTCACTGGTTCATTTTTACCTTCGAACTGAGTAACATTGTGTTTCATGTAGGGCTCCCTCAAAACTTTAATTTGATTTGGGCTTCCTTTATATGGGAGCCACAGATGTGACTAGTCCGAGGCAAAATATTCGTTCAGCTTTGCCGACCAATCTCTGCTCAAAACAAGTCCATAAGCTTCCGGTATGTCAGCCACCACAATATCAATGAATTGGCATACCTTATCATTTGAAGATAAGCGAACAAGAACATCCTCAATTTCCCCAATTACCTTCACATTTGCTTTATCCAACTGAACGACCCTCCAGGTAGATGGTTTAGGTTGCCCATTTATCTTTTTGCAGACCGACAGCGGCATGACGTTGATTGATGCCCGCGAGTCTACTAGGCAGTTATGCACGTTGTGGTTGAAAATTTCAAAAGTAAGGAGAAAAGGTGGAGTCTTGCTTTTAGGCTTACCTCCCACACTTGCTTCACCAATTTCTTCTTCTTGGGGCTGGATGTCAGTGGTCAACCTCTCCTCTGATACTTCAAGTGCTCTCAATAGCTTTTCTTTCTGCTGCGGCACATTGCACATTCCAAATAATGAGATGTTTGCCCTTACCTTTTTGATATCCTCCACAATATCATAATCCATCTTATGTTCCATGAGATTCGGTTTAACATTATTTATCTTTTCTTCATTAGGCTTAGTAGGCATGTTGATTTGTCTAGAATTTTCACTGGTGATGGTAAATTTCGGAATTTTATTAGCTGACGAGTTGTTTTGAAATTTCTTAACATTATTTTGAAGTCTCTTGATCTTCGGGAGCATAAGACTTTTTTCCTTAATCAACCCCTGGCTTCTCGTCGTTACATTTGTTTCCAAGATGTCCTTGTGTCTCAGATCCTTTTCTTCCTCGTCATCAAACAACGATACACAATCCCATAAAACCATGGTCTCATCCTCCTGTTTTCCTATTGATTTATTGTTGTCTTTCCCTTCTTCATCGTTGTCTTCAGTTAATTTGGAATCCAACAACTGATTCATGACCAACGTCATTGAATTTATCCATTGAGGACAATTCTTTTCAGAATGGGGTTGTTGGTGGAAAGTGCAAAAGTTATCCATTCTTACCTCTATTAAGTTCATAGATGCAGTGCTGTACGGAGGGGGTTGGGATTGATTGTTGTCTTCCCTTTTCTTATAATAAGGCTTACAGAACTTTTGGGATTCCTTTTCCTTTTCCAAGTCTATGATTTTGTTAGAGAGCTTCTGCATCATCTTTGCCATTCCTTTGAAATCTGGCGATTGCTCCTCTTTAGGCTTAGTAAATAACAAAGCTTTCCTCCCAACATTTTTTTCTCCTGACCGTTCAGGATAATCTTCGATGCTTTCTTTTTCGGCCTCTACTCTCTCCAGTTCTTCATAAGTCTCTGCTAGCGTAGGTTTGGCTTTCATTTTGGCAAACATGGCCAACTCGGATCCTAGAGCTGAGGTATAATATTCAATCAGAACTTTATCCGAGGGTTTGTCAGTTTCAGAGAAATTCTTAAGATAGGCTGCGAATCTTTGGGTAAAATTATGCACCTTCTCTTTTCTTTCTTTCTTTAAGGTGCATAGTCCTTTCATGAGAGCTGCATGAGCTTTTTGGGTTGCATACTTACTCCTAAAAATCCTTTCAAAGGTATCCCAATCTGGGATAGAGTTTGCAGGAAAACCAAAGTACCACAATGTTGCTGCTCCATTAAGGGTGTGTGGAAAAAGTCTACAAACTACATCCTCATGCTCCCCGGCCCTCAATCCTTCTATTGCCAAATAAAAACTTTGTAAATGATCATCTACTAACATCCTCTCATTTGGATCAAACTTGGGCAGCATCTTTTCAAAAGCTTGAGGTAAATCATGCAATGGAGGTGTCAGGTTTACAGGTGACCTAGCCTTCCACGCATGTGGTGGATTCGGTGGGTTGGGTGGCTGATTTGCGTTTACGCCTGCCATGATTTTGAGTGGAGAATGGGGTGGTGAATGAACAGGGGCATTAACAGGTGAACCGTAAGGTGTATTCGGGCCCACTTGATTCAAAGGCTGAACAACTTCTTGTAATGCTGTTTCTACCAGTTCTTCCAAATCTCCAACCAACACTGAGTCTTCCAATACAGGGCGGTCTTTCTTCTTGTACTCTCTTCTGGGTAAGTCAGGGATAATCGGTAATCCTGCAATATTCTTCACATATTCCCTAGTATGCCTTCTCGGATCATTTACCACTTCGTTATCGACAGAATACAAGTGCTCTTTACCCTTCTCTTCAGGAATTGGATTGGGAAACAAACTGCTTTCTGAACTGTCATCGGTGGAATAATCTCGAGAAAATGGGTTTCCTTGGCCAGCCATGCACTGGCGGCCCTCCTTCTAGCTCCAGAACTGTTGAGGCCTGGAAATTCGCAGGCAACAACAGCAAGGGATTCTCCCCAGTCAATGTTCCCAACTAGCCCATGACTGTTTGGTGTAGGGAATCTGTCCGGTTTGTGGTCCGGCTACCGTAGGTCAAGTAATAAAAATAAAGGGTTTTACCGGTTGCGGCCCGGTCCACCGTATATATTTTGGTATTTTTTGACTTAAAGTATGATATGCAAGTGCCTATCTAAGATGCAGATTGATAAAGAATGCAAGGAGTGGTCACAATGTGATGCACAGGTTCTTACCTCTCGTCTTAGACTCTCTTACATCTGAATCACACACAACTAGAAAAAACAACACCAACTAAGTTGTCCCTAGGGAGCAAGATATTAATTCATGAGTAATGTAATACTGTTCACATGTTAAGACAAATCACAGATAGTTGTTCTTGGAATCAAAACACATAAACATGAATAAAGATATACACGACAAGATAGCTCATCAACTATTAAAACCTCCATTACTCATAGTGGAAATTATCGCAAAATAAACCAGAGACCATTCAAATAAGAACATAGGTTCAGAAAGTTAGAACGCTCTCACAGTTAATGAAACACAGTTGAAAACGAAATAGTTCCCCTTCAACATTATTCATTTAGTCACATTCGAACATTCCACGCAGCACCTTCTCCAACAGGCAAACTTTGTAATTTCTTACTGTAAAACGAAGTAGTTCCTCTTACAACAAGTGGTTCACAAGTTTCTCCAGGGAAAAAGCCCCCATTCCCTCTAACTTTCCTATCTTTATACAAAAACAGTAAAACACTTGGGTTGCCTTCCTCATGTCACAAAAATTTGAAAGATGCAAATTAGATTGCAATGTTTAAATGCAAAAGAAAGATGGATCCTTGCTATTGATTGTGTTGTATGTGGATGACTTGGTCATTACTAGCAGCTCTGCTGCTAGATTGAGAAGAATCATGTCAACTCAAAACAAAGCATTCACTATGACTGATTTAGGACTGTTAAGACAGTTCATTGGTCTCGAAGCAAGTCAAAAGACTTTGGGAATTATGATCTCATAATCCAAATACTCATTAGACATGCTCAGAAGATTCCACATGGAATATTGCAAGGCAACCTCTCTTTCCTCTCTGGCATCAAGCTGGAGGAAGGTGGCTCTACACAATTGGTAGACAACACTTTTTACAGACAACTCATTGGGATCCTTCTGTATCTCACACATTCGAGACCATACATATCCTATGTAGTGAGTGTTGCTTCCAGGTACATGTAGGAGCCACATGTTCTGCATTGGAAGGAAACAAAGTGTATCTTGCACTATGTGCAAGGTACTAGAGAATACGGGATTCATTATACAGCTGGTGCACAACTTGATCTCATAGGCTTCACAGGTTCAGACTGGGTTGGAGATGGGAATGATACAAAATCCACTTCATGATTTATGTTTATGTTTGGATCTGATCCAATTTGTCGGTCCAGTAAGAAGCAAGCAACACTTGCACTCTCTTCAGCAGAAGCAGAGTATAGGGGAGTTGTAAATGCAACTATTCAGGTAGTGTGGCTACATGAAATCTTAATAGAATTTGAGATCTGCACTTCACCTTCAATGGACATTTAATGTGACAATCAGAGTACCATAAAAATATCCAGTGATCCAGTTCAGAAGTAGTGGACGAAGCACATTGAGGTTTACATACATTATATTCGGGAACTAGTGCTTGAAAAAACTATCACACTGCATTACTATCCTACAGAGGAGCAGATTGCAGATATCTTTACCGAGTCCTTCACAGAAAAGAGATTTGTATTTCTCAGATCTCTTCTCGGTGTAAAGACTTGATTTATTGTTCCTGATCTTGCTTATGTTGAGGGGGGGGTTTCCCATGAGGTTTTCCCCATTTTCCTTACTTTATTAAGCAACTTTTATTTCTTTTAGATTGTAATGGGTGAATTTTGGCCTTGTTTCCAGGGCCCGAAGTTTTCCAAGTTAGGATTAAGGGGGGGTGTTAGGATTTATAATCCTCCATGTCCATACTTAGTCCATTATATTATTTTTCCTAACTTAGGAGTCATTTACTTGATATTGGGTCCACTTGGGCCATTGGTGCCACCAATACCAACCACTAGAGTGTGGGGAACTCATATATAGGTTAACTACTTACTGCATGTACATGCATCAATTTATGTTCCTATGACACCAATCCCTACATTTTAGGAGCCACTTCGAGTGCCACCACGAGCCTCCATTAGTTGGTTGTAGTTGGTAAGAATTTATGCCGAGTTAGCCTCCAATTAATTTCAGTTAGATCACTCTCAATTAGTCTAGCTCCAGTTTTGCATGGATGCATGGGGAAGTGGCACCTTTTTCCACCTACCTCATTAGTTTAACCGGTTTAACTAGTTAAACTAATTGTCGCACTTATTTAGACATAAAGAGTTATACTAGTGACTCCCATGTAGTGTTTTAGACACTCCTAGTCATCTATTCAGTTGGTAGATTCAAATCTTATCCACATGATTCAAATTCTTTTTATTGTAACACAGTTGTATACTGCTGGATTAATGAAGATTAATGTTGTAATTTATTGATCAATACTTATCAGATTTGTCTCAAATTTGTCTTGTTCAATGTACATTGTTCTTGATATTCCATTGCACAATTCACCTCTCAATTGCTCTCATTTGCCTATAGATCAATGGTTCAATAATTTAACAAAATGAGCGTGCTTGCGAAGGCCACCACCGACATGGTTTTCAGGGAACGAGTCCAATCCAAGCAAACCATCATTGTGAAGGAGAAATCAAAGGTTCACTTCTCATTATCTTTGACTATTCCAAAAATTAGCATTTGGTTTTCTGTTTGGTCCTCTTAAAGGACAATTAATCTTATTTTTCTGGTTTATAATTATGATAGTTTTGATAAACCTACTGTGGTTGTGGAGAAATATAAGTGTTAACCAAAACGCCTCCAACTTGCTTAGAATCCGGTAGAGCAATTTCCGTTGAAATGGAAATTTAGACTACTCAAATCACAATTTCTGCATAACCAAATCCGATTACTGAAATTGCGAAATTGCAGTTTCTAGGAACAATTTTAGCCAATTTCTATAAAAAAATTAGCCAAAAAAGGGGTATTTTAGTTTCCTTTTATCTTACTCGATTGTATATTTTGCTTTCTTCCATGGGAATACTGAAATGAAATTCTATTTCAGTACTTTAGATAATAACTCTATATGAAAGACATTGGCTAAACTCTGATTGTGTACTTTAGAGCCCGAAATTTTAGGGTGCAAAATTTTAGGACCCGAACTTTTAGGAGCCGAAAATTTTGGGAGGCCCTAAATTGGCCAAATATTTGATTTTTATGAAATTTTATAAATTTTGCAGACCTAATACTAACTTAGAACTAACCCTAGACTAGGTTTTCGAAAGAAAGAATGTGTGAAACCCAAGGGAAACTAACTGTAGAAAAATCCCTACCACAACCTAGGGAATCTAGGGAGGACAACTAACCTAGAGAGGAAGAGTTCTTAAGTCAAACAACTAGCCTAGAAAAACCAAGGAGAAAACCCTAGAGCACCCTCACAAGGAGACGTGCCTCAACTTGCTAAGGTGACAAGAAGGATGGTAATGACTTATCCTAGAAAAATGCAGCACTAGGGCTACCATTTAGAATTGAACATGCATCATCAACCACCATTCAAACAAAGAGATAAGAAGCTTGACCTCCTTGTGCTCGTGTTTAACCAACTAATCAAAACATCACCTAGTAGAGAATTTCACCAAAAAATTTGCCAGAAAAAAGCTTGCATTAACCCATAAAAACCTCCTCAAGAGGGGCACATCTCTCCAAAGAGCCCTATCAAGGGTAAAACAAATGCATAGTGTATTACCCCATAAGTTATGTTTTAAAAATGAAGTGAGGATATCTATTTACATGATCTCACACTCACTTTTACAAATAAAATCCAGGTCGACATGACTTTAAAATGTCAATTTAAAATTAAAACAAAATAATAATAAAATATAACCATTATGTAGGCTCAAGATAGGCTACCTGGGGTATTTGCATCCCCATGTGCCAAAACACACTCAAATACGCTAATCACTCTGAACAAAAGGATGGACTGAGCTAGAGGGAGGGCATTATGCCCCATCTAACCCCTAGAATGTTGTAAAATCCCTCCACGCCCTCAAAGAATGAAAAGGACTGGCATGGAGGGTGCCCTTCCTCTAAGGAGGTAAGGCCAGAGAGAGTAGGGAGCCACTGACTAAAGGGACAAGAGGGTGTCCAAAGTGGCTGCGAATGAAGACAAGTGTATCGTAGCTAAAGCAGAGGCCGCAAGAGCACGTAAACAAGATATGGAGCCATATGACCCAGTGGCCAACCCTTAAGGGCCCCAAATACTAACCTCGAGGTTAAAAACCCCTATAAAGGGCAACCAACAGTGTCATTAATCCATAGTACCCCTAAAGGAGGATCAGGGGGCCCAACCATGACCACCATTGCTTAATAACATCCCTCCTGGTCGAAAAATGTGTCCCTCTCTCCCTGGGGTACACATGAAGGTGCGTTGGGTATAGGTGCAACGTAACATGGCCAAAATGAGCGTGCTTACAAAGGCCACCTTTGACATGGTTTTCAAGGAACGAGTCCAATTCAAGCAAATCATCATTGCGAAGTAGAAATCAAAGATTCACTTTTCATTATCTTTGACTATTCCAAAAATTAGCATTTGGTTTTCTGTTTGGTTCTCTTAAAGGACGGTTAATCTTATTTTTTCTGGTTCATAATTATGATAGTTTTGATAACCCTGCTGTAGTTGTGGAGTAGTATAAGTGCTAACCAAAACACTTTCAACTTGCTTAGAATTCAACATAGCAATTCGTGCTGAAATGACAATTTAGACTGCTCAAATCGCAGTTTCTACGACCTAGGTCGTTTTAAAACTGGTCATTTAGTTTAGGACAACCAAATCCGATTGCTAAAATTGCGGAAATTGCAGTTTCAAAGAACAATTTTAGCCAATTTCTATAAAAATAATTAGCCAAAAAAATGGGCAATTTTAGTTGTATTTTACCCTACTCAGTTGTAGATTTTGCTTTCCCCTATGAAAATACTGAAATTATATTTCAGTACTTTAGAAAATGACTCTTTATGAAAGACAATGTCTAAAGTGTGTTTGTGTAGGTGGTTTGGTTTCCAGCAGCATGACAACCACATCAAACTTTGTATTTTTGAGAATTAAGTAATTTAATAAATGTCGAACTTACGAAAACAAATATCTTTTAACTTTATCAGCGGTTTGTCATAACTTCTATTTCAAACTTAAGAAAAGGCGTCGATAACCATATTGCAAAAAGAATTGTAGTTTCGTGGCGAATCTTCTCCAAATCTGGCGATATGACTTCTTGAAAATTGCCAATAACCGCAATGGCAGAAATTTTGTAAATTCATGGCAGAACTCATCAAAATTGACCGATACAACTTCTTTCAAAATGTCGATGTACATGCTAATTTTTTTTTACCGATAAGCATGCACTAAAACCTCAAAAAAGTTTTACTCTTGACACTATTTTAGTTTTAGAGATTGCAACTTGTTTTTTTCATGCCGATAGGGTGGATCCCATTTCTCCATCTCAAAAAATTTGCCAACAAAATACTCAAATGACCATTGTGGTTTTTTCTAACATTCTTGGCATTTGCAAAAGACTTCATTTTTCAAAATTGAAATAGTTCACGAAATTATTCCTTGATTTGTGATTATTTTATGGCACTATTATTTCAAATCATCTTCAACAAAGAATGCTTAAGGTTGATAGTTGAGGCCAAAATTATGTTAGAAAGCATAGGAAATTGTTATTTAAACAATTTACATATATAAATTGTTATTTTTATATATAGGTCTATACTTATATTACAATTTATGATGGAACTACTTCTTTTTATTGATTACTAAAGTATGTTCTTAATAGTCTTGTTTTTTTTTTAATATCAGTAATGAAAAACAACTTTATATTAAAGTAAAGTTGTATCATACTTACATTAATATCCAAGATCAAAAAATGAGATCTTCATAGTTTATGATTGTACTGAAAGAGAGCTCGCAGAACATCCTCCCCATACTCATCAGCTACAAACCAAGAGTTTGTTCTTTGTCAAAAAACATACACAGAAATATACAAATATCTAATAAAAAAAATGACTTTTTATCATCAGTCTTCCCTAACATTGGATCCAAATATAAAAGAGGCTATTTAAATAGATCCATATGGCATGTTCGATAGCAGGAACCTACAAAAAAGAAGGAGAAACATAGTCTACCATCCATCGTACACAACTCCAGCTCAGAGAGGGTATCAGCTTCAACGTTCAGTTCTCTGTAGACATGATTGAAAGATAAGAAGGTGAAATCTTTCATCAAACTTTTGGTATTGTTTAACCAGTGATGGAGCTCCAATTAAATCACTTGTGCAGCCCCCATCGCCCAATTTATGATAACCCAAGAATCACCTAGGGCCTGTAGGTCTTTTATACCCTAGACTTTAGCATAAGTGAGTAAGCTCCACAAGCCCACCACTTCAGCATGAGTGTTTGTTCCAATTCCAGCCTTTAACCAGCCCTTGAAGACTTTGCCTTTGCCAATATTGATAACTATCCTAGCTCCACAAGCACCGTTCATCAATGCCCCATCAAAGAAACCCGCAGGGTGCTCATGTAAAAGAGATGGAAAATTGCATAGATTTCTTCTTCTACAAGTTTTCACTTTGCTCCACTCCGTGAAAGTTGATAAAATATTCATATAAATAATCTCAGTCTTCTCCAGATAATTTGAGAATGTGGAAGCGTTTATTGCTTTCTAAACCTCCCAAATTCCAAAAATCAGGAGATAGCGGAATTGAGACTTTCTCTTGTGCCATTTCAACATATTGTCCTTGATTGATACAGCATCCCACCTATGCTCTAACTTAAACAAATACATTAATAAAAGACAAATGTCCAGCAAAAAAACACAGTCTCCAAGTAGATGTGAGACAGTTTCAGCCTGCTAGTGGCACAAAGAACATTTTCCAAGTCCCATGAACCCCCTACTTTGTAAGACGTCCCAAGTCAATATCTTATTTTTCAAACATAGCCAGGAAAATATTTTAACTTTTAACGGGATAGACCCTTTCCATAACCAAAGCATCCACTAGTCAGTCTCAACATTACTGTTGTTCATGATCATTGAGCGATAGGAAAGTCTCGCGGTAACCTGACCTTCCTTAACATTGAATGCCCAAACCAAATTGTTTGAGTTTGAGATAATAGTGATATTACCCTGGTAGAGATTAGAAATGTACATGTCCCAGTCCTCAGCCAAATAACCCACCGGCCCCAAAACCTTGCATCCACCCAAATATTATTTCTAGACACCAAATGGAAACCTTTCAACACCTGGATATTCTTCTTATGGATTTCCTACACTAAATTTTGGCAAAGTAGATACTTATCCCCCAAATCACATATGGGATCAATCCCCAAATATATTTGGAATCCCATGCCAACTTGCCAGCTCAAATTGTTTGAAATAATGGGGAGACTTTAAACCAGACTATTCTAGATGGTCGAACATGAAGACTTAAACACTACGATGTCTCAACCAATAAATAGGGTCTAGACCTTTGAAATATTTAGACATTGTGCTTTTTCCCCAAAGTCTCGTATTGGATAAACTTCTCCATAAAGACTTTGCACATAATGAGGTATTGAAAAAAACAAGATGTTTAATCCCCCAACCTCCAAGATCACGAGGAAGAGATAAACTTTCCCAAGATGCCAAATGAAATTTTCCGAACTCCAGTCTACCTGCCCATAGAAATTGGAATATCTTAGCTCTGATTCTGGACAAAATAGATGAATGGATGGAGAAAAGAGACATCCATTAATAAACTAGAATGCCTTGCAGGACTGAGGAGACCAAGATTAGTCTTCCACCCAGAGAGAGCCAACGATAAGACCAACGGTTAATTTCACGACTGATACTCTTTAAATTCCACTTCTAGTCTTTGGGTCTGTATCCAATGGGTTTTAGAAGAAAACCCAGGTATTTGAAACCCTAATCTAGAATACCATATTTATAAGGATAAAGGTTCATCAAAGAGTCTTTCAGGTGTTGATCCTTGTAGACATGTAAGAGAAAGGACTTTTTATCACTTACCTCTAAACCTGAAGCTTTACAAAAACTCAGTAGTAACATTTGTAAGTGTTTCCACTCAACAAAATATCCTCCTCCAATAATGACAACATCATCAATGAAGAAAAGGTGGGTGATAAATAACCCCCTGGAAACCTTTAGACCTAAAAAAATCTTCTGTGTCCTTTCCTTCCTGATGAGAAGGTTGAGCCCTTCAATTGCTAATATAAACAGATATGGAGAGAGAAAACAACATTGTTGTATGCCCCTGTTATCTTTGAAGTTGGAGAAGGCACGCCATTGATGAGAACAACAAATCTAGCTGAAGAAACATAACTCATAATCCATTCCACAATGTCAGGAGATAAACCAATTTGAACAAGAATTAATCTTAGATAAGACCAATCCACTATGTCGTATGCCTTCATCAAATCAAGTTTAAGGATAAATGCAAGCTTTTTTTGGACTTTGGCAGAGTGTAAACATTCGTGAGCAATCCCTACTACATCAGTAATTTGTCTATTCGACAAAAATACAAACTGTTCATAAAAAATGAACTTACCTAGATATGGCTTCAATCTTTCATCTATAATATTAGAGACGAGTTTATAAAGTAAATTACACAGAGCAATAGGCCGAAAATCATTAAAGGAGTCGGGGTGGTCCTTCTTGGGGATTAGAGTAAGGTATGTAGTGTTCAGGACCTTGCTAATTTTCTTTTGGCTCCAAGTCTCTTCCACCGCTGTAGTGATCTCTTTCCCAAATAGGTCAAATAAATGCCAATAAAACTCCACTGTCCAACCATCAGAGCCTGGACTTTTGTCCCGCGAAAACAACTTCAAAGTATTTTTAACCTCCTACAAAGTCACCAGTTGACCAATTTTAAGACAGTTATCAAGCTCAAAAAAACGAGGAAAATTTTGAATCGTTTTTAGCTGGTCCATTAGATTTATCCCCTAAAGTTGAGAAAACAATGGTTTATAATGGTCGACAACAACATTTCTGATAGTTATTTAATCCTCAATGATATCCCCATTATCAGAACAAATATCCCAAACAGTGTTAGGCAACCGGCTGTGATTTGCAAAATTATGGAAAAGTTTTGAATTATTGTCTCCTTCCTTAAGCCAGATTGCTTGGATTTTTTACCATAAGGTCTCTTAAAAGTTTACCTCTAATAGATTCCAAGTCTCTTTTTTCGATCAAAAGAGAAGAAGAGATCGTCCACTGTATTAGAGAGAGATTGAATCTCAATATCAATCTCCTCCAACTCCTCTCAATCCTGGACTTCATGTCTCAATTTTTTTCAACTTGTCATTCAACCCATACATCACTGAGGAGTAATGAACTTGTGAGAAATTTAGCCATCGTTCTCTAACAAAATCATAAAACTGTTGATCATCGAGCAAGATCGTGTTAAACTTAAAAGGATCACATACATGTACTTGTTGTTTATGAGATAACATGGAGTTAGTACTGCACTTTTAAAATAAAAGAAAAAATATTTTCATTCCTTACAATTTTTTTTCGGGCACTATGGTATTAGAAACATTAGGATAACCAAAGAAACACACAATTCATGCTTGAATACAACTTCCCTCTCGGGCAATTTAGCAGACATGATCCATTTCATTAAGTATAGTAGTATGATTGGATTTGTTTGCCCATGTCTACATGATAAATGGGAGGATGAGAAACAACATGAAAATGTTGAATCTTGGGATGAAGTTGTGGTTAAAATAAATTTTTGTGTACAAACAAAGATGGTTGAAGATTTTGAAGCCCATAGTGAAGATTTGAGGTAAAAGAAGGAACAATAATTGAAATTTAATGAAGAGTCAAAGTTTAAGTAGGAACAATAACAAAGGTATAACGAGGAAACAAAATTAAAAGAGGATCATGATGCTATCAAAAAAATAGAGAGAAAACAAGTTGAAGAATAAGAACAAAAAAATTGAAGTATAGATGGAAGTAGAAAGAACTCAACAATAACTAAAGAGAAAAAAATTGAAGAAGAAGCTTGAAGGAAAGAAAAGAAACTAAGAAGAAACTTGAACAAGATAATGAACAAACTCTAGAAGTTATCTAGCAATAAGTTTTTGGTACTAGTGAAATTATGGAATTGGCAACACAAAGTACCCCTACACAATCACCTACGACTAAAGATAAAGTAAAGAATTTAATAATTGAAGAAATCATTTCCACCGACAACCTAGAAAATATTATTTGTTGGGCTAATTAGGCTATTCCAAAAGTGGTAGATGAAGTGATAGATTTGGAGTTGATTGCTTACAGTAAAAAGAAAAAATCAATTGTAGGGCAACATCAAAGAAAAAGAAAAATTTATGTGGACAAGTTTATTGTTAGTACTACATAGGAACAATAAATGGACACAACAAATGCAAGGCTTTCATATATACTAAATGCAGTTTTAACATTGCAACATGCTACCATTGATATATCCCAAACAAACATGAAGATGTTGGTAACTGCAAAAGCAAGTTGCTCATTTGGAAAATCAAGTTCTATATTATAAATCTGCTCAAAGCATAATGATTGCTTTCTTAGATTATGCTTTAGCGAAAACGCAATCAAATTTTTGGATTGTACAAAAATTTTAATATATCATAGCATTCAAATTGCAAGACTATAGTTTATAGATTTCTATTTAATATAATGAAAATCTGAAATAAAAAGAGTTACGAAAAAAATAGAAGAGCGAATTAGTTTCATTAAACAAGCTCAAAATCAAAGAAGGGATGAAGTTTCTAATATAAAAATTTGACTAAAGATCAAATCCATAAAATTGAATGGGATGTTAGCTAATAGAGTAGGATGGTAAGAGTGGAACAAAATGTAATTGGATGATTGGCTTAATTGTATCAAAATCTAGAACTCTTTTGAAGATACTAATAATCAATGCCAATTTCCATTCTTTGAACCACCATAAAACTTGTTTTTGATGCTAAACAAGTTTGCCAAAACATTAGAAGGTGCAAAGGAGAAGCTCAAGGTGAACTACAACAAAGTTCTTATGATTAAAAAGAGCATTTTAATAAATTCATTTTTTTTTAAAGATGGAAAGGATTCAATGTTCTTTAGCTAAGAAGATAGAAAGGATTCAACGTTAGACTTTAAAAAGGTAGAAAAATATATAAAAGATATATGACTAAGTTACCAGGTCTAAGGGCACCACTTAGGCAACTGGCAAGTTTCCATGTTTTGATTTATGTAGCGAATTATCTAATAAATGGGGGAATATGAGGAAGAGTTACAAAAGTAACTCCACCAAAGCTCTCTAAAGGGAAATGTTAGTTATTTTAAGTAACTTTTATACCAAGGTTTCCTTAGGATTTTACTTAAGAGAGTTAGTTATTATAACTAATTTTATATATAAATTGAAAGGAGAGAATTAAAAGCAAAAGTGACTTTTGTAAAGATGGCCCTTTAAGAATATTTTTGTAAAGGCCAAGAAGTTAATATTGACAATCCATGGCAATGGTTTATCATTAAAGAATTTTTTTTGTAATTTTTCTTGAAGTTTAGATTGTTTTGCTTCATATTATTATGTTTTTGATAGGGAAAATATAGTTTTCACAAAGGTGGTTTATTCATGTCGGTGAAGTACATTTTTTGTAATTCTAAAGTCAAGACTATAGTTATTAATTTTTATATTATTTTATTAACTATTTTTCTTAAATGAGATTGGTTCGTACATATGATGTCATCCTTGTAAAATGGTGACCAGACGTGGCGGCGGGTTGAGATCATCATGCATTTATTAAAACTGGCACATGTAAGTGTCGAATTTGAATTAATTCTTTGTAATCATGGGGAACATGTAGATAAGATTGTATCTCCCCTACTATCATTATTTCCTGGGCCCATATTGATTGAACCGCTGGACATTTAAATAGAGGATAGTTAGATCGTTATTACTATATACGTAATATGACCGCTTAAATCTTAGGATAGAGTTCGGTGTGAAGTAGCCGTAAATTTGTAAAGCACAAAACTGAAGCAATGGTTTGATGTGGAAGGGGGAATGAGAATGATTTATCCTGCCCCCTTTTCCATATAACAGATTCATTTGTTGGGCCTACTATTATATACTGGGAATGATTTTTTAAATAATGATCAACTCCCCACTCAACTGGGAATCAATTAATCACACTTGACTGATCGAGGAGCCAAATCGAGTCAAATAAGAGTTCGTTGTACGAAGATATATATATAAGTGGCAACGACACTGTTGAATCTTTTAAGAAGATATTGGAACATGTGTTGACTTGTTATTTATAATTTTCAAGTTGGGGTTCGAGGGGTCTGCCAACACCCTCAAATATTGATATGGAAAGCTCCAAAAAAATATGGGGAAACATAAAATTGAGTATGCATGCCTACCTTAAATCATATGCCTACCCTAGCACACTGCATACCAAAGGAATACTACGCACAAGCAACGTACTTGTTGATTGCTTTGTCGAGGTTAAAGGAAATGAGATTAATCCAATCCATATATATATATATATATATAAACTCTTACCTATTCTCTGGTTATCAAAGGGCTTTATAGAAATAACCTATTTATTGAAGATGAGATGAGAAGACCGCGTTAGCTAGAATTTAATCTCGACGTTTTGAGCCACAAAGTAGGGCTCATCATCAAGAAAAAGTATCTCGGGTTAAATCAGGTATGGAATTTAACATATTAATAAGTATAAATTCTTTATTATTAAGCCGACATCTTCAAATATCTAACCTAACAGTTTTCATTTTTAGAGTTTATTTCACAGTTTTTTTTTCAAAGTTTTGATGGATAGATAATTTTTTTTTTTTAAATTAATTTTTTTTTTTAAATTAATTTTTAGTATTATTATTTTCATTAAATGATTATTAAATTTTATAGAATTATTAATATAAAGTTATTAGTTTTATTAATTTTTTTATTAGATTTATAAAAAAAATTAATAACTAATTTGTAGTTAATTTTAATAATTAGTTAGATTAATGAGAATTTTTTAACTTCATAATCACTACTAGATAAACTTAGTTAATGGCCACTTTTTAATTAAAAGTTTTTTATTACTATTAATTTTTTTAATTAATAAAAAATAATATTCATTTTAATTTTTTTAGGTATGGTGATTAATAATGATTTTGAAAATTAATAAAACATTAAAAAGTTAAAGTTAATTAATTTAAGAATTAAAAAAAAAAATTAATTTTTTTTTTTCTTCTTAATTTACTAATTTCAAAATTAATTAAGAGTTTGATCATTAGTGTCCTTGTTTCTTGTGTGTGTTATTGTTTTTAAGATGGCGAATAATAGGGTGTCAGCATTCATTAAGTTTAAGGCCATCATCCCTATTTAGGTTTAAAGAAAAATTGTCTATCTCTATGGCCTCCCTAATTTTCCTCCTCTTGTAATGATCCTCTCTGGTGTTAAGTTTTGTTTCTTCAATTCGTATGTGGTGGCATGAGTGGTGGGCATGTTCGACTAGAGCTAATTTTTTATGATGATCGTGTATGATGTCTGCACAATGTTCCTTGAGCCTCACTTGGACGGAGCGTCTAGTTTCCTCGATATAGGGGATCTCACATGAGTAGGGGACACTATAGACACCTTTTTGTTTTAATGGTTCTACTGGGTCTTTGGAAGAATCAAGCATTCTTCCCATTGAGTTTGGAGGAGCAAAGGTTACTCTAATGTTTCTTTTACGAAGAATCTTAGCTACAACATCTGTTGTTCCTTTAATATAAGGAAGAGTGATCTTAGTTCCATCAATCTTCTTAATTTGTTTTTGCGACCTTCTCCAAGCTCTCTGGATGACCTTCATAATTTGATTTATGTTGTATCCATTCATTTGGAAGACCTTGGATAAGTGGTCTAATTCTTGGTCTAGGTGGTCTTCATCCAAAATTCTGATGGCTCTAGTTACCAAGGTGTTTAACACCCCTGTCTTTTGTGTAGGTAGGTGGTGTGAGTCTGTGTGTAAGTACCTATCAGTATGGGTCTCTTTTCTATAAACTTGATGAGAACATATACGAATGGGATTTGGTTATCCTTTTCCACCTCCATGGTGAATTTGATATGATCTGATCTGCTGTTCAGATGTCCTAGAAACTCCTTCAAGCTTTCTTTCCCGTGTGGCCAGTTTATGTTAGTATCGTCCACAAACCTCTTCCACCATTTTGGTTTTAAAGGGAAAGACTCAATAGCATATTTTTCAAATGCCTCCATGTACAGGTTAGCAACTACCGGGGAGAGTAATAGGGCTCTTCTCGCAATAGGATTTCGTTTAATATATGTTGATATAAATCCAATAATTCAATTGAACCGATCCCTTTAAATTATTTATCTATGAAAACTTTATTTCCGACCATCCAAAAATAATAAGAATGAGGAGCACTACAGGGAGCTATGAATTGGATTGGACCCCACCTAGATAGCTCTACTATCTACGAATTGATTCCCCAGTTGTAATTCATCATGCGATAGTTCAAATCCATCGTGTGCATGTATCAATTAGATAAGAGGGTGATTGAACCCTACCCATATACATATGATATGTCGCCTGATAAAAAAGACACCGAAGGAGTAGTGAACAAATTATTCTGTGCCAACCTGGATAAAAAATGAAAGGGTTGTCAGGTTCATTCTTCTTCCTAAATACCAATAATGGTGATAAAATTATTCGCCCCATGCTAGTTCCTCCTAAAGGAAACTAACTTCCTAGAATCAACACTTGTAGGCCTTGCTTTACACTTCAAAGTCATACTACGGTTATTCAGATTATTATTCAGTGGGAGACTATGGGTGAAAGATATAATTTTGGGGGATTTTTGGAAGATGTTGGGGGATTGGGAGTTTACCTCAATTGATTATGTGGGTTGTTCTGGGAGTTTTATTACTGGTTGGGGGAGAAAGCATTTAAAGTATTCTAAGACCTTGTCTTTGATTCAAGTCTAGGCGTTGTGTTATATTCACATGATTGGGGTGAGGAGTTTCTTGTTCTAAATATCTACGGATCATTTGTAGACAGAGTATCCTAATGGGGTAGGATATTTGCAATGGATTTAATCAAGCAAAATAATGTTATATTGGGAGGTAATAAGATTCTCAATTGTTTTCCCGAGATTCAGATTCAATCAAAGGCTTCATTCTTGGTTAGTGAAAATTCTTAAGTCAAACCCAGCTATCCAACCCTAAAATCCGATCAGGAACATAAATAGAACAACTTATTTTAATCGTCAACATAGATTTACCCTGACGTATCTAGATCCATCCATTTCTATGTCGTATGTATAAAATGTTGAAATTTATTAATCTCTACACGGAATTTACGTAATAAATATTGAGAAAGTTCAAAACCAAAATTCCAAATTAATTTTTTAATTACAACTTTTATTTTGTCACGAACTTAGGTTGGAATTGTTGTATCTATATTTATTCTCATGTTTTTAAAACATAGAACATGCTAGTTATTCATCAATTTTAATTATTAAATACTAATAGGGTATGCACATCCATTGATCTCTATGTTTCTATAACATATTTATTTTCCTGTGAATTAATATGAAGTCTAAGAATTACAATGCATATCTATTCATCACTATGAAGCTCTAAGAGGAGAATTAAAATTTGGAGCCTCTTATAAAAAAAAATGAAGTGATCGATTGAAAATCCTCACTACTACAAAATTGCTAGTTTACTGTCAAGTTAACCTGCAACTACTACAAAATTTCTAGTTTACTGTCAAGTTAACCTGCAACGACATGTGACAAAGTTGGGGACATTGCCACCAGGTGGCTCTTGTTTACTAAGCATGTGAAGTAAGGATTTCTATGTTTCTATAACATATTTATTTTCCTATGAATTATATGAAGTCTGATAAATAATGGAAGAATTACAATGCATATCTATTCATCACTATGAAGCTCTAAGAGGAGAATGAAAAATTGAAGCCTCTTATAAAAAATATGAAGAGATCAATTGAAAATACTCACTACTACAAAATTGCTTGTTTATTGTCAAGTTAACCTGCAACTACTACAAAATTGCTAGTTTACTGTCAAGTTAATCTGCAACTACTACAAAATTGCTAGTTTGTTGTCAAGTTAACCTGCAACTGCATGTGGCAATGTCAGAGACATTGCCACCACGTAGCTCTTATTTACTAAGCATGTGAAGTAAGGATTTCTAATTTAAAAACTAGATTGTTCTAAATTATTTGTTTATTTTCACTTAGTAAATCTTTATTGAACTATTGGAATTTAAATGCTCAATTATTCTTGATTTTATTCTTGTTCTTTATTGTCATTTCATTTCAATTTTCATACTTAAATTATTTTAGATAAAAACTTTCATAAATAAATAATAGTTATACCAAAATTATATATTTTCTCCTTAGTTAGATTGTTTTTAGCTTTTTAAATAAATGATAATATATTTCTTCATTATCTATTTATATATTTTTTAAAATACATGTTTTTAAAAGCAAAAGACTCTTCCACCTTTTAAAAGCTCATTGAGAGGTGACCAAACCATTACCATTACTCTAGTAGTTTCTTCCATTTTAATCAAGAAAGATTCTAATGGCGCTTCTCTTTGGGTCGAATCCTTAATGTTTGGACATGAATTTTGGCCTTTTTTTTCAAGAAGAAAAAATCATGTCCTTGTTATTCTTATTAAGAATCAAAGGGCATCAATAGCATCATCCTAGAATGGGTTACATCTCAGTGAAAATACAACTCATTTGGAAATAAGTCACATCCAGTCGTAGCCAGGGGGGAAGGCAGACAATAGAATGTGGGCTCCCATTAGTAAAACTGTCTCGTCATGGAGGGGACCGATCTCATCAAACCCCATCTACCATGAGCCAAAGGGATCAAATCAGCTATCTAAAAGAGGCCACTCAAAGAGCAGCAATACAACAAATCAGATACAAATCAGGCCCTACCAACACTATGTTGCACATTCCCTTTTACCTTCTAGAAATTTTTGTTATATTGGCCTTTAATGAATCTTTAAGGTTATTTCCCTGCTACAAACTAGTGTCGAATTTGGGTCATGTTGGCTACCAACAACCCCCTTGTTTCACAAGAGTCCTTAAGTATAAATCTCACTTCAAAATTGGAAAATATCATTAATCAACGAGGTTGTCAACTGTTTATTCGAACCTATGTTATGTTCTTACTTGGAAAATACATATCATTCTAAATGTTATGTTCTTACTTGGAAAATACATATCATTCTAAATAATAATAGTGCCTTCATAATATTTGTTTGGTAATCTAAATCATGAATTATGGTAAGCAGGATGATATTATGCAAATCAATAGAGTTATTTTTTTTATTAATGGCTTAAAAGAATCTTTCTATTTATAAATATATATTTATTGTTGCTAAATCATTAATTTATTATGGAATTTTGTAACTATTAAATTTTCTCATTCAATGTTTAGGTTCAGATTAAAGATATGTACCTTAGAAAAGTCTACATAAAACACTGTAAACTGAATTTGTTATTTTTCCCATCAAGCTAACCAAAGTTATCTATTACAATATTTAGTATTTCCTAATTTCATGGATTTTATTAAGGTTATTCAATTTAAATATAAATGAAATAATTCAAATAATTATATGTTGCATAATGGTAGCTATGATAATTGTGATTAATATTAATCTGAAATCCTACACCTTTATGTTATTATTTGATAATTTTGGAATTAATTCTTATCCTATTTCTTAATCTCATGTACACTTTGACATGTATTGATGATATTTGGCTTAGTTGTCAAATCTTTGTTCAATAATAAACAATGGATTGGTCCCATATTACACTTCTTAATAAACACTTGATTCCTAACCTTCATGCTTTATTTTAAACATTACATTTGTGAGGATTTTTATAAGTCACTATAAATTTTTATTTTGAACTAATATTTTTCGTCCTGAACACCTGATAGATTGTATTGATTCCAAATGTTTATATTGGAATTATTAAATGGATAATCATTCTTTTATGGTTTCAATTTATGACTGCCAGCTAATCCCATCAACCTTGGAAAATGTCATGCAAGACCTTAGTCCATGATCATCCATGATCTCATAAATTGTAATGAGTTTGGAAATTGAAACCATTCTTAGATGTTGAACCTTTCATTATTATCATGCACCTAGGAAAGGGAGTTAAAGTCTTAACAGGAGTATAAGTGGTAGTATGGGAGGGAGGGCAATGGCAGAAACCCTAGTTCTTGGAGGTTTTACTAGTATTCTCACCTGATTATTTTGCACATTTTCTTTGGGTTTGAAGCTGTTTGCTATCTTTTTTTTGCTTCGATGGCTGTGAGGTGCTATTTTTTTAGTCTCATGTCGGCTTTTCTTTCGAGTCTGGTGTCAGGGTTTTTGGTGGTGGTGGTGTGTTGGGGTGTGTTTCTCTCGTGCTTATCTGATTGAAGTCCAGTCCATCTACTGGATGGACTTAGTACCAACCAGTATAAAAAGTGGAAAGTGTTCTCTTTCGTTTTTTGGTGGGTAGGTATGCCCTGTCAGATTTTTCGTTGGTTGTTGGCTTTCTTGTCTTGTTGTGCTAATTTTTTTTGAGTCGTTTAGGTTTTATATGCTTTAAATGTCGGCAGATGTGGGAGGGAGGGGGTTGTACAAACCCTCAGGTGAAGGTATCCTTTGTTAAGTTTGTTCCTACTGGAGGTGACAAAAATACTCAGGGGGTGAGTCAATTCGGAAATGTGACGGTTGGTGGGGGTCCTTTCATTCTACATTCTTAGGCAGGTATTTGTCCGAGGGTAGACAAAAACCCTTCTTGTCCTAGGCCATTTATCTATTTTGAAAAGGTAAATGGGGCGTAATCGGTGTGTGTCCTTGGAAAGGATGTGACTATGGACATGGTGGAGTCCCTCTCGTGGAGAGTGCTGGTCAGAAAATTCAAATACATCAAACTTTGCAGGGTTGAGATATTAGACTGGATCCGTGTGGTCTAGAAGTCGAGCATCAAGTCAATTTTGAGGGTCATATTGCTGGCAAATGGATGGATCATATTCTAGTTTTTATCTTAGGAGGATCTCCAAGTTATTGAAAGCCACTTCTGGGTCATTGGCCATGGTTCTCAGGTCTTGGGTCGATGGAACGTTGGGTTTGACCTGTGTCGCGAGCAGTTGGTTAAGCGACATATGTGGGTAACCTTACCAGATTTCCTAGTTCACTGCTGGAATATGAAAGGTTTTATGGGAATTGCGAATGCCCTAGGGAAATTTATCCTTATGGAGGACGACCAATTGTTGGGCTTCAAATGCATCTCACTTAGAGTTTTGGTGGAGATGGTTGTGAGAGAGGGTTTTCCTGGGGAACTTGAAGATGGTTCATTTATTCAAACTCTTGACTATTGGCGCGTTCCATTTGTTATATGTTCATAAGATTATAGCAGTATATCTTAATTGCATTTATTAATAGGATCACTAGAAGATAGACAAAGCACAAAACAATAACACGAGTATTTTTATCCTGGGAGACCCAAATGGGAGAAAACCCATCAACCTTCATCTAAAGATGATAATTCTTAGATCAGTGTATAAAGAAGAAGAAAAAGAAAATATGGAAATGATTTCCAAAGATAAAAACCCTGAAAATAGTATTCTTATGTAGTGTATGCGAACTTCTCTCTCTTCCAAAAAACTGTGAACTTTACTTGTGTTGTTGTGTTGTTGTTGTGTTTAATAATGAGGAGGGGCACCTCCTATTTATACACATTTTCCACTAATAATTTGACTGGGGCTGACTTCACTTGGGGGAGCAACATAATTTATATTTTATATTTTATATTTTGTCTTTTCTTTTGCTTGTTTTTCTCCCCAAGGTCTACATTGTTCTTCTAGGGTTTGTATGATTTATTACAATAAGTTCATCTCCCATAGGAGGTACAATACAAGAACAATAATAATAACTTCTGAAGTTACAAAAACTCCAACACTCCCTCTCAACAAGGAAGGTATTCTTTGGTCCTCATCAACATCATTATCATTTGGGTTTCATATGTACATCTACACTGTCTCTATCATCTCTAAACATAGTGAAGGTTGTCTTTATGAATTTGGATGTCTAAGAGAAAATTTCTTGCTACCTATCCATATCTACTGTCGATGAAATAATTTCATGCTTAGCTAGAGATTATGGATGAGAAAATGTGTATGATCATCTACTACATGTTCATCTCATCTGTTGATGGGGTGTTGTCATACCTGGTTGAGAACCTAAACGAGTAAATGTGCATGAGCATCTACTGCTTATTCGTCTCATCTGCTGATGGGTTACTCCCATACCTAGATGAGAACCTAAAAGAGTAAATGTGCACGACCATCTACCATCTATTCATTTCATTTGTTAATGGGTTACTCCTATACCTAGATGAGAACCTGAATGAGTAGAGGTACATATGCAACCACACAACCATCTGCTACCTATCTGAATCATCTGTCGATGGGATTTCTCCCATACCTGGCTAAGCACCTAGACAAGCAAAGGCACCTGTGTGAACCCGACCATCTACTACCTGTCTGTCTCGTATGTCGATGGAATTTCTCCCATACCTGGCTGAGAACCTGAACGAGAAAAGGTACCTGGGAAAAAGTATGGAAAATGTCTCTCAGTCATCTCTCCCTCTCAATGAGGGATACGTTCTCTTCTACTCCAAGTATTCCATGAAAGTATTCAAGCTTCATCCTGGGAAGAGGCTTGGTGTGAACATCTGCAGTTTGGTCGTCTGTTCGAATATATTAAAGCTCGACTGCATGTAATATCCCAAATCCCGATATTTTCTAATTCTAAGCAAATACGTTGATACAATCGGCCATGCAAACTGCCATGCGAAAATCCCTATTTTATAGCAAAAATTAGGGTTAGGGTTTGTGGGATATAATGAACACTTTCCACCGATAAGCTGGCTAGACTGCTCCTGAGAGAGTATGCATGCATCAAGAGTTGAATCAGAGATGAACTAATATCTTCTGCTTCCGATGAAACCATAGCAGCACGAACCCCATATCAGCTAAGGGTGACGTTTTCAGTGAAGGAGGTGTCCGATGAAGTTGTTGATTTGCAGGCCTGATAGCCTTCCCATGCCGGAGAGAAAACCTGGCACATACAGAAGTTCTGAGATGTCTAGGAAGGCTAGCGAATTGTTCCAGAGGTGCAGCTGCTCATGCCCCCTGATCCCGAAATGGCTGATAACTACTCAGGATGAGCACGATCGGATCTGATAATGACCGGGTACTTGAGTAAGATGCCGATGATGAGAATGGTGCCTGGGTTGCGAAGTAAAACTGAGATCTGAAGACCCAGTGAATGATTAGGGCTTTCTAGCTGAAAACCCCTTACAGCTGCACATGTACCCCTACAACAATCTCTGTAGTATACTGGATAACTATGAATGAATGTAAGAGAAAATGGTGAACCTGTATGGCTTACACTAAATGAGACTAGGGTAGATATCTCACTGCCAAAACTCTGCTAGCTGAAGATGTCATCTCCAACCCTAACCGATGTGTTGCACATTGTGCTGCTATTCAAGAGCTCCAAAATCAATAATCATCAAAAAGTGCCTTCTCCATTCACTTTATCTTTATTTTATAACTTTCAACTGCAAAAACCCTAACTTTTGACCTAATTAGGTCACTTTAATTTCTAATTTGCAGTTGACTTGCATGCATGTGTATGGAGACTTAATTGAGTGCATGCATCATTAAATAATGCTCAGATGTCATGCATGTAGGAGGCCTTTGGCTCTGGTGGCCCTCTTCGACCCCATGGTGATATAATATTGATGCCCTAGATCTTCTGTAGATGGCATTAGTCTTCAGCTGATTCCATGACTGTTAGTACCCGCTTGAACCCACAGGAATCACATAGGTTAGCGGGTTGGTCCTCAATGCCTAGGCAGAAGAGGACATTACAGTCCTCCCCGCTCGAATTTGCTTGTCCTCAAGCAACTTTAAAGCTGGGTGCTGTAATTCTTGTTCTGTCTCCCAAGTGGCCTCCTCTATAGGCAGATATTTCCATTGAACCAAGTAGTTTCTGATGATTATGTTCCTCAGTTTCCGCTCTCGCACCTCTAGGATGCGCTTCAGAATCATAATCAATTTCCCCTCATCATCAAGGGGGGTGTAGCTCTCAAATCCCCTATCTGGAGGTCAACCTACTGGACGGTCTCTGAATACTATTGGATGTAGTGTGGCCTTATCTGGTGGTTTCCTAAAGGTAACAAAACACTCTGCTGCTCCCTCAATATATCCCTGTTGGAGTACTGCCTCCATCCTGTGTGATGTCACTACTGTGGGAGGGTAGGTATTCATCCCTCTCAATACTACCTTCTGTCCCTTTGCTCCTATGAACTCCATCTCCATGGTCTGGTAGTTTGTGGAATACTTCCCTAGGGAATACATCCACTAAACTCCTAATACCACCTTCATGTCAGGTACATCCACCACATAGAATGTCTCTATCACTGTATAATTCCCAAGTGTTACCGTTAATTGAGGAATCCTCTGACTACACTCCATGGTGTGACTTGCTGTAGCTACTGAAAACCCATCAAAACTCTCAGTCTGAATGTCTCTCCTTTTAACCCATGCAGCATCAATAATGTTGTGGGATTCCCCACCATCTATCATCACTCCCACTCTGTGGCCCTGTATGGTACCTCTAATACAGAGAGTGTGGAATCTAGGAACCCCTGTCATGGTAGAAATGGTACCTCCTGAGGGCTGCCACTCCCTAACTGTCTCTGGTGTCTCTCTCTGCTCCTGATCCTGATAATCATCATCCTACCCATTGTCGGAATAGGCCTCTATGTAGTAAACTTTTCCCTTCCCTGAACATCTGTGACCTGGTACCCATGGTTCCTGGCAAGTGAAACATAAATTTTTTCTTCTAAGGTCTTGTCGGGTACCATTGTCTATCCATTCTTTCTGGATGGGTTTCCTCTCTTCATCTTCAATAAGGGAATTGGTTTTGGGAGGAAGCCTAATTTTGGGTACTGCATCCTGTAAATCTTTATTCTGTCTGATGGCATCTGCTAGGGTGGTGGGCCTATAAGACTTGACCCATCCTCGTAAGGGTTCAGTGAGAGCCTCAATGAACAACATAATCAACTTGCTCTCTGATATATCTGTCACCATGACTGCTATCCTCTGAAACTATGAAATAAATGCATCTGCACTACCTATCTGCTTGAGATTTGCCAGCTCTCTAAGGTGTACCTCGGGATCCTTTCGATCAAACCGCTCAATGAGCCTCTGTGTAAAATCTGGGTACGATGTGATGGTGTTGTGACCCAGTGTCACTAACCCGTGATACCACCACTCATGTGCTTCTCCATCTAAATTCAAGATAGCCAATTTAATGGCATTTGTCTCAATCAAGGGGTTGAGATGGAAGTATGTATCCAACTTCTGCACCCAATTCCTGGATGGGCCACCCCGAGTGCCCTCAAAGGTAGGGATAGTCAGTTTCCCTACAGTGCGTTGTAACTCATAGTTCTAGGTAAATGGCCTATTGTAAGATTTGGGTTTATTCTTACTTTTAAAGTGGCAAAATTCAGTGAAGGTCATGGCTAAATGGAATTCCTCTCCTATAGCTCTATATTCTCTCAAATAGGCACTCATGGGTTCTTCTGGTTCTACTTGTGCTAGAGGCACTACAGCTGGACTATCTAAGAATTCACTAAGAATTGAGGCATGGTAGGTCGGAAATGCTTGTATATATGGGGATGGCTCTGCATGTTGGTATATAAGTGCTCCCTACTACTGCTGGTGGATACCCTATCACTGTTGGGAAATAAGGGACTATGTGGGATGGGTCCATTCTTCTCAGTCATTTGCCGAAAGGTACTCATAATTTCCTTTTGCCTAGTAGTGAGTTCATTTATGGTTGATATGAGACTATTGAAAGTTGTTCTATCATCATCGGCCATTGTTTCTTTGCCCTTTCCAGACTGATACTCTCTATCCCCCAAATCTATGTCTTCTAACTCCTCTTCTCTGTCTCTGGTAAGTAATGTTGTATGGGCCCTCTGAATTCATTTATAATTTTGCATGCCCACAGTTGGCAAGAAAAATAGCTCTGATACCACTGTAATATACCAAATCCTGATATTTTCTAATTCTAAGCAAATACACTGATACAACCTGGCATGCAAACTGCCATGCGAAAATCCCTATTTTATAGCAAAAATTAGGGTTAGGGTTTGTGGGATAGAATGAACACTTACCACTGAAAAGATGGTTGGACTGCTCATGAGAGAGTATGCATGCATCAAGAGTTGAATTGGAGATGAATTGATATCTTCTGGTTCCGTTGAAACCCCAGCAACACGAACCCTAGAACAGCTAAGGGTGACGTTTTCAGTGAAGGAGGTGTCCGATGAAGCTGTTGATTTGCAGGGCTGATAGCCTTCCCGTGCCGAAGACAATTCCTGGCACATGTGGAAGTTCTGAGATCTCTAGGCAGGCTAGCGAATTGTTCCATAGGTGCAGCTGCTCACACCCCCCTTGATCCCGAAATGGCGGATAACTACTCAGGATGAGCACGATCGGATCTGATAATCACCGGGTACTGGAGTAAGATGTCGATGACGAGAATGGTGCCTGGGTTGCGAAGTAAAACTGAGATCTGAAGACCCAGTGAATGATTAGGGATTTCTAGCTGAAAACCCCTTATGGCTGCACACGTACCCCTGCAACAATCTCTGTAGTATACTAGATAACTATGACTGAATGTAAGAGCAAATGGTGAACCTGTACGGCTTACCTTGAATGAGACTAGGGCAGATATCTCACTGCCGAAACCCCGCTAGCTAAAGACACGCCATCTCCAACCCCAACTGTTGTGTTGCACGCTATGCTGCTATTCAAGAGCTCCAAAATCAATAATCATCAAAAAGTGCCTTCTCCATTCACTTTATCTTTCTTTTATAACTTTCAACTGCAAAAACCCTAACTTTTGACCTAATTAGGTCACTTTAACTTCTAATTTGCAGTTGACTTGCATGCATGTGCATGGAGACTTAATCGGGTGCATGCATCATTAAATAATGCTCAGATGTCATGCATGCAGGAGGCCTTTGGCTCTGGTGGCCCTCTTTGACCCAATGGTGATATAATATTGATGCCCTACATCTTCTGTAGATGGCATCAGTCTTCAGCTGATTCCCTAACTGTCAATACCTGCTCGAACCCACAGGAATCACATAGGTTAGTGGGTTGGTCCTCAATGCCTAAGCAGAAGAGGACATTACACTGCACCTTTTTGCACCATATCATGTATGAAGTGATACTGAATCTCTATGTGCTTTCACTTGTCATGAAATACAGGATTCACTAGCATCTGCACATAACTCTAGTTATCACGGTTCGCTCTAGAAACTAGAAAAACAATCCTGTAAGAAGTTTACGAATCCAAATTGCTTCTCGAGCTGTTGAACTAACATCCATATACTCGGCCTCTATGGTACTGAGAGATATTGAGTTTTGCTTCCTATTGTACTAGGAAATTACTGTAGAACCCAAACTGAAACAACATCCTAAATTGATCTTCCTATCTGTAGTGCATCCAGACCAATATGAGTCTGTAAACCTTTTCAATCTCAAGCCACCATATGAATTATATCATAGATCATATCCCTTAGTTCCATGTAAGTATCTGAGCACATCTTTTGTAGCATTCCAGTGAATCTGCCTCAGTTCGCACATGAACTGACTGAGGGCATTCACATCAAAACAACTATCTGGTCTGGTGTTGGTTGGATACATCAAGTACCCAATCAAATGAAGATAAATAGTGGGATCGATCAAATTTGAATCTGAAGCAAAATCTCAGAGCTTCTTCAAATTTGCATCAATCAAAGTAGCTATGGAATTGCAGTCCAACATTCTGAATCTCTTCAGTATATCCATGGTGTATTTTCCTTGACCTAGGAAAATATTATTCTTCCTTTATCATACTTCTAATCCAAATAAGTAATGCATCAATAATATTATTGAGAAGGGTTGTCTTGACATCGATCTGACATAGCTTCCATCCCAAAGCTGAAATAGCAATTAATGATCTGATGGAAGTATATCAAGTCATAGGAGCAAATGTCTCATCATAATCGACTCCCTCTTTTTGAGAGAACCTTATGGATACAAACCTAGCCTTGTATTTTTCAATAATACCATCTACTCCATGCGAAGATTCATGCTCCTATGCATTATGCAAAGTCTATTGTGCCCATCTGGGTATTTTTCGGCTTACTGCCATCTCTGTGGGAGCATCATCTGGCTCAACTAGATCAATGGGACTGATCGGTTTATTCATTTCTTCGTACTCCCTCTTAATTTTTGGAGTGGGATGTGATGCCATCTCTTCATCGTCATCGATCTCCATATCTGATCTTCTTCCTTTTCGGATACCCATTTCTTCTTCAAAGGTTGCACCCTGCCTGACTTTGATTTGAATCGATCCAAGGATGTATATTCTGTAATCCTTTGAAGACTTGTGATATCCCATGAATGTTTCCTTCTTTCCTGAAGGTTCTAACTTGGGCACATGAATGTAGACTGGAAAGTAATTTTCCATCCTGGTGACGACCAAGTTCATCAAGGATCCTTCAATTGTCTTGTTCGAGTCACGACAACAGTGTCATCAGGTTTCTATCATATGTAATAGACTAGAATCCTTTTCTTTGAGAGATAACTCCCTTTGTCTCTCAGAAGTCGGTTGAGTAAATCTTGTTGAAGTAGCAGATAGACCGACATTCATAGAATCTTTCTACTTTTGATCACCAAATCTCTGCATTAGATTATTTTGGATCTGAGAGTCATCATACATGCTTCTAGAGGCTTTCTTCTTCTATTCCATATGTATATCAATGGGATCACTTGTCCTTGTAGATCATGGCATTCCCTACAAGTTAAATCATGTCAAATGGTTAGCAATATTTTATAATCAATGTATTAGCAAAATTATGCAGGCAACCTTTTAGTCAATGCTTCAACACAACACACGTAAGGCCATTATTCATATGTTTATGGTCTCCATTATAGCATACCATTAAGAGAGTGTACTACTCCAGTATGTTATAAAGGAGTTGTCAGCCTATATGGGTTATGCATCATGACATGCTATTTAACTACCTAGATTTAGAAATGTAGATCTATGTAAAATATATTAAAAAACAACTAGATCTAATCTACTAGAGCATGTAAAATCAAATACTTATCTTTTGTAGTTTTGTGGGTGGGAACCCAGTATCAAAGTCCATTGATCTTCATATGCTTGCTTGACAATCATCACGATATGGATCTTCATATCATTTCTTAGAAGAAGAACTCTGAACGATCATCCTTCCTTGGCTCCTTGTGAGGAGGGTCTTCTTCTACATCAATCGTTGAAGCTTCATTCTTCCTTTTGATTGAACTTCGATAGCTGCTGGCATAATGACCGTATTTCTTGCACCTGTAGCACTGTATATGACATACGTCCTTCTCTTGTTTCTTCTGATTTGGGGTAGGACTTGATCTCTTATCTCGATGCTTGTGATTGAAGGACTTGCTTCCCCTTCCCTTTCCTTTCTTGGCATGAGATATGAAATCTTGATTCTCCTCAGGTTGAGTGCCATGAAGTCTTTAGCGTGCTGTGATTCTTGTTTCTTCTTCAGCCCATTCTGCCCATAGCTTATCAAATTTGGGAAACTTGGTCCGACCACTTATATTTTGGATAAAAAAAGTTCCAATATGGCGGGAGACCATTTAAGGTGGTCATAACGAGATCCTTTTCTTCAATATTGTATCCACTGGACTTTAGCTTATCGGTGATCCTCATGAAATATGAGGCAATATTCTTGGAATTCGTCAACTTCATATTCGACATTTTTTTCCTCAATGTGAGAGTCAATTTTTTTTTACTGTGTTCAAATAAATTCTTTAAGGTTTTGAACATCTTCTTCATTGTCGTCTTTTCTGATATCTGAGGAACCAAGTGGTCTCCAACTGAGTCCACCAAAATCCTTCTTTCTTTGGCATCATCCTTCCTCCAGTGAGGTTTGTCTTCTCTGACTTCTGGTTCTGGTACCTTTTCATTTACACAATGTAATAGGTCATTTTATTTTAGTAGGAGAAGAAGCCTAGACTCCCAGGGGATGAACTTCGAAGCTCCTTCCAGACGATATTCAACCTTCATGTTCATCATCTCGACTGTAGATATGGATTTGAAACCCTAGCAGAGACTAGGTCAAAACAGAAGGTTGGAGTTTTAGAAAACTAAGGCCACAAATAAATGAGCCCTAGAGAGGTGAGTTGAGAAGAGGTAGAGTCGAGCCAAAACTGTGGAGGGAGTAGGTCAAAAAATGAAACCGCAATTTTTGTTGCAGCTGTAGAATTAGGTCAAAAATTGGAAAAAATATCAGAATTGAATTTTGTCTTAAAAAGATGCGCTCTTCTTAGAGTGAAATTCCCAAGGTTTTTTTTTTCTGTCAAAAGTTTGAGTGAAGACCTTGAAAGATGAAACCTAGTTCCGACAGGTTTTTGACAGAGTTTCGACAATCATGCTTCTTCTAGCACTTATATGATACCATGTTAGATTTTCATAATATTATAGTAGTATACCTTAATTCCATTTATCAATAGGATCACTAGAATATAGACAAAGCACAAAACAATACCATGACAATAACACGAGTATTTTTATCCTGGGAAACCCAAATGGGAGAAATCCCAGCAACCTTCGTCTAGAGACGATAATTCTAAGATCAGTGTACAATGAAGAAGAAAGAGAAAACATGGAAATGCTTTTCAAAGATGGAAACCCTGAAAACAATCTTCTTCTGTAGTGTATGCGAACTTTTCTCCCTTCCATAAAATTGCGAAGTTTACTTGTGTTGTTGTGCTGCTGCTGTGTGTAATAATGAGGGGCGCCTCCTATTTATATAGATTTTCAACTAATAAATTAACTAGGGACGACTTCACTTGGGGGAGCAACATAGTTTATATTTTATAATATTTATTTTGTATTTTCTTTTATTTGCTTTTCTCCCCAAGGTCTACATTGTTCTTCTAGGGTTTGTATGATTGATTACAATAAGTTCGTCTCTCATAGGAGGTACAATACAAGAATACTAAGATAGCTTCTAAAGTTGCACAAACTCCAACACCGTTCTATTGCCACCGTTGTCGTTCCACTAGCCATTCCAAAGACCGTTGTACAGGGGTTATCTTGTGGACTGTTGAGCGACTGGTGTATTCTGAGATGACTACTGGTATGCAACGTGACCTCAATTTTAACTTGCCTCTAGACAAGGATTCAACCATCTCTTTTGTGGGTAAGTTTTCTCAGATGATTCCCCTTCTTAATTTTATTTCTATTGTTGATGGCCTAGATTCCCTGGCTATTTTGGATAAGGGTGGGGGTGTGGAGGATTTATCACTTGACACCGGGGAGCTGGGAGGGAAGGGGGAGGGATTCTATGTAGGTGAACCTAATTGTTTGACCTCTCTTGAGATCCAAGTGGAACATGTGGAATTAAACCCCTTACCTCTTCCTATGGATCCTATTTACAACTCTATCACTCTTTTGCTTGGTGTATCTGAGTCCCTTCTTTTTTCTACATGGGAGTTCCTTCCTCTGTCTTGTCCTTTGGGGTGCCCCCTAGATATTTAAATTTCCACATCACCCATTTCTAATTCTACTATGGATAGAGGCTTTTTGGATGACTCTATTGTGAGCCCTTTTATGCCTAGGGACGCCCGTACTCCCATTCCTATTTATTCGGCAGAGGAGACTGAGAACCCTGATTTTTTCCCTATCTCTTCAATTAGGTTTGTGAATGTCTCTATTCACAAGTACAGAACTTCAAAGAAGGGGAGGGAGAGTTGCAAGTTTTTAAAGGACAATATTCAGGCCTCCTTGGGTATCAATCCTAGGGTTGTCCCTTTATCTGCAAGGGGCCTTCCCCCTTCTCCCAGTGTGGGTATTCCTATTTCTCCTCGGGATATTAGAGATTTGGACCTGGTCGATGCTTCTAAATTATTTTCACAACATTCAAAGTGAGAAGGATTTACATTGGCCCCAAAAGATCTGCACTCAAGAGGTTTATTGACTTTCACCATGTGGACATTGTGTTGATTCAAGAAACAATGATTGAGGCTATTAATGCCTGTGAGATATTTTTGCGCTTGAATCTGGGATGGAGGGTTAGTGTACTGGATGCGGTTGGTCTCTCTGGTGGTACTTTGGTGTCTTCGAATCCCTCGGTGGCTAATGTTAAATCTTATTTGACCTGTGCAGGTATTCTACTCTCTGGACACCTAAAGGGCCTTGAGATCTCGGTTAATATTTTAAATATTTATGGTCCCTGTAGGGACATAAAATCATTTTGGGACCATGTGTAGGCTTTGATTCTTCTCCAGACTCCCAATCTTATCATGGCATGGGAACTAAACTTTACTATGTCTCTGAGTGAGGTTTGGGGTGTTGGTCATTCTACGGATCCCTTTGCGGAGTATTTTACTAACCTATTTGATGAAGTGCATTTGGTGGATATATCCCTCACGGTTCTAGATTGTACTTGGTCAAATGGACATTGTGGCGGAGGGGGGATAGCAAAGTGATTGGAATGTTTCCCAACGTCTGAAGGCATATGTGAGCACTTTGGTAAATTGGTCATGGTTATTGGCTACTGGGTTGTTGGATCACCGGGCGATGTTTCTACAACTTGACTTTGGCAAATCCTTTTGTTATTATCCATTCAAATTTAATCCTACTTGGCTATCAAATGAGGATTTCAACCTGCTTATCCGAGAGAAATGGCCATTTTTCCACTTTCGCTCCTTGTCACCTTAGCTCGATGATCAGTCTTGTGTGGATTTTGGACAAACTGAAGATGGAGATTATCTGTTGGGAGAGAAATATGAAAAAGGTAATGGACATATCTTTGGGTGAAATTGAGGTAGAAATCCAATGTATAACAGGGATGGTGGATAAGCATTTTTTCTCTCGGAAAAGGAAGCAAGAGTTATTCAAGATGGAATCTTCACATCAAATTTACTTCTCCATAAAGAAGAAACACTTTATCAGAAGAGTAGGGCCATTTGGATTAAGGCCGGAGATGACAACAAAAGGTATTTTCACAATTTTCCAAACAAGAGGCAACTCACAAATGCAATTTGGGAAGCCAAGGGTGAGGATGGAAATGTGGTCTATGATAACAGATCAATCCAGTTCACGGATAAATCACATTTCCAAGACCTTTATTCATTCCAGGGTGACTTGTGCATTTCAAATCAACTGCAAGTTATTGGGCAGTTCCCTTGGTTCTTCGATCAGGTGGATTGTGATCATATTGGGGGTTTTATATATGAAGTTGTGGTTCTTGAGAATTTCAAGTGTTTTAAGAAAGACAAGGTCTCGGGCCCAGATGGGTGGACAGTGGAATTCTTTATAGACTTCTTCGATCTATTGGGCAGTAAGGTGGCGACGGTTGTTGAGGATACTCGTCGTTCTAGCGTAATCCCGGAGGAATTAAATTCTACGTATATCACTCTTATTCCTAAGGTGGATAAGTCGTCCTATTTTAATGATTATCAACCTATTTCTTTATGCAATCTACTGTATAAATTGGTGACGGAGATTATAACAGATAGAATTAAACTAGTCTTGAGTCAGGTGGTGTCTGCATAATAGTTTGGTTTCTTACGTGGGTGTCAAATTCTGGATGCAATCGGACTGGTGCATAAAAGTCTCCACTTGATCAAGATGAAAAATATGTCTACCTTCATTTTAAAGTTAGACTTGGAAAAGACGTATGATAAGATCGAATGGTCCTTCCTACATCTTATCTTGTTGCAAGTAGGTATTTCTCTTGACATCACTAAATGGATTATATCCTGTGTATCCACAGCTAGTTTTACCATACTATTTGATGGCTCCCCGTCACCATTCTTCAAAAGTGCCCGCGGGATCGGATAGGGTTGTCCATTGATGCCTTACCTATTTATTTTATCCATTGAAGGGAAAGTCATATTTTTTTGAAAGCTGAGGTGGAAGGTTGTATTAAGGGTGTTAAAGTTTCAAATGGTCATTGCCTTACCCACATATTCTTCATGGATGATGTCATTATCTTTGGTGATGGTTCTATTGCTGAGTGGAGTCGCATAAAGGGTTTGTTAAATCTATTTTGTTTGGCCTTAGGATTATCTATCAGCGTGCTAAAATATTCTTTCAATCACAACTACAGTGTGGAGTCCCTAGTGGATCTAATTGCTAATTTATTTGCTTTTAAGGTGGCACATATTGATGATGGCTTGAAGTATTTAGGATACTGTATTAAACCTAATTGTTATAAGAAGAAGGATTGGAGTTGGCTTTTGTTAAAATTTCAAAGGAAATTGGATGGTTGGATTTCCCAGTAGTTATCTCTTAGGGGGATATTAATGCTTTTCACCTCTGTTCTTCAGTCGGTACCGGTTTATTGGTTCTCATTGCTTCATATCCCGGATGATTTAACTGCCATTTTTCGAAGATTAATTTTTAGTTTTCTTTGGAGGGGTAAAAAGTTGGAAGCAAAGTTTAATTTAGCTGGGTGGTAGAGTCTATCCAAGCCTAAAGACTCTGGTGGTTGGGGGATTAATCACTTGAGTCTGTTTAATATATCACTGTGCTCCAAAATCCTTTGGCAGGTGCTTAATTTTGATGGTATGTGGGGAAGGATTATTCGGTGTAAGTATTTTAGGAGGCTCCCTATTGTTTCGTGGCTGAGATCTCGTCAGACCCAGGCTGCGAATGGGTCGACGATTTTGTGTAGTATGTTGGATACTCTACCTATTATTGTTTCCAACATTAGATGGAAAGTGGGAAGAGGCAATCAGATATTTGTGGGCATCAATTCGATTGTAGGGTTGGATGAAAAATATATTCTCTCTCAGTGCTTGATTGGGCTTCTGCAGGATAGAAACATCTTTGCACTCAAGCATATTTTTAATATGACGGGAGTTTCATGGACACGGTGGTTATCTTCAAGGGAACTCAATGTTTGTGGGGACATGGCCCAGTAATGGGATTCTCACGTCTATAATATGATTTTTGCAGGAATTACACTGTCAAAGGATAGTGATCAGATTGTCTAGGATTACAATAAGAAGTCAAGTTATGTTATGGTGGACCTGGTCTATAAATTTTTAGTGACTCTCACTCGGTTCTGTTGTCCTATGGTTGGTTCACTAGATTGTGGATTATGAAGATTCCTTTAAAAATTAAGTGTTTTGGGTGGCTGTGTAGTCAACATAAGATCATAACCTGGGATGTGCTCTAGAAACGGGGATTTCAGGGTCGGAGTTGTTGTTGTTTATGTTTCAATGCATTGGAATCAGTGGAGTATGTGTTTGGTCAATGTTCTTTCTTTCAAGCATCCTGAATGAATTTCTATGAGCAATTGCATGTGTCAATTCGTTGGGATAAGTTGAGCCTGGAAGAAAACATCTGGTTTTGGTTAAAGGCCACCTCTTTCTTGATGGACTTTACTTTGGCCATCCTGTGGGTGGTGTGGAGAGCCCATAACTATGCCCTCGTCCAACAAGGAAGTGTGGATCCACAAGTTTCTACATATGCTCAACTAGGTCGCTGATTGCCTTTCCAAGTAGGAAATTGGGAATGGAAATGGGATCATTGAAGGGGAACTCTTTCATGGAAATTCTAGGGTAGAAGCTCGTCACTTAATTTTTATGTAGCAATTTTGTTGTCTTTTTTGTACCTGTTAAGGGTTGAGTGATTTGTCCTTTCAGCTGGATTATTGAGAGGCTCTCATGCATAGTTAGTATATTTAGATGGGGACTTTACTTTGGATTTGGCATGGTTGTTTTGTCCTTTTGTAGAATGGATGTCAATATGGAAAATTTGGACTGTTTTTGATCCGGCGGATTATTCCTCTTTGAAGATCCAATATGGTACATGGTTCAAAGAAGCCGCGCAGATCGGAGATCGGAAGAATTCTCTTTCCACAGATCGGACGTCGGAAGCTTTTCCCTTCCGCAACGTCGGAACCCGAAAGCCTTCCGGCATCCGCAACGGCGGAAGCTTAAAGGAATCAAAACTCGAAAGTCTTCCGGCAGCCGCAACGGCGAGGGCAAGCTTGATCGGAGGTCGAAAGCCTTCTTCCTTCCGAAACGTCGGGGATCAGAAGCCTTCTTCCTTCCGCAACATAGGAATCTTTTCCCCTTCCAAAATGACGGGGCTCAGAAGCATTTTCGTTTCCGCAACGGCGGAGTGATTTTCCTTCTGAAATGGCAGGAACTTAAAGACGTTCAGAAGCCAGAGTGATTTCTCTTCCGCAACGGCGCAGATACAAGGATCGGAAGCATAAAGGCATCCGACAGCTGCAATGGGGAAGCTCAGCGGACATTCAGACGGATCGGAAGGTGGAGCAATTCAAGAGCCGCAACGGCGGTGCTCACAAGACCTCTTCCCCATCCGCAACTGCGGAAAAAAAATGACTGAAGCTTCCGACTCGAAAACGAACAGCCGATGGAGATGGAGTTCGTCGGAGCCATTGCTTGTCCTCTTCCGCAACGGCGGAAGCTCAAATGACTAAACCTTCCGATTCAAGTACTCAACAATGCACTCGCGCAGGACATTTCAGAACAGTTTTTGCACAATCTTGATACCGTATGCTGGTAACGTCGACAGGGAGATGAACAGTTGGGCATTTGGCAGAAGGATGTGAATAGTCACATTTCTTTGAACATTTTCCTTGCTCATTGTAACGGCAAAGATGAGCAATAAAGGGGACCCAGTTCGTGAGAGCGGGGGACATTATTTTTTTCTGTTATAGAAGCTTGGGGAGTTTTGCTATAGTTTGCAGATTGTTGTTTGTATTAGAGTCGACTGTATTCTCTGTTGCATTTTTGGGTCTTTATCTTTTGGGAAGACCAGATTATAATTCCACAGAGAGGAGTCTTGAAGACTTTCTATCCAGCATTCTGTTTTACAGTTGCTGAAGTTGATGCCAGAACCATTTTGTACCATTTAAAGCCATTAATTGGATCGGTACCCATTGGAGAGGGACCCGGAGACGTAGCCCAGTGGAGGGGGTGAACTCCGTTATCAACTTCTGTTTGTGACTCTGTTTTTGTGTTTTCTTCCTTGTATCTGTTTATCAGTGTTGATGTTTTCATTCATCTTCTGAACATTTAATTTCTGCTAATACTGTCCATTAATTAACCTGTTGCATGCATTCTTTTACAACAAACTTTTAAAGCACTAAGTTGAGGTCCTACGGATCATATTATGGTATCAGAGCTGGTTGACTGTTGTGCAAGTTTGTGAATGCTTACCAGTTCCAGGTTAAAGGTTGGTGAAGGAGAATTAGTTGAAGGAGATCCTGAGATTGGCTCCAGGAGAACATTCTCAAGAACCATGTCTTCTCCACGAGGGGAAGAAGAAGGACATACCGAACGGGAAAAACCTGTTATGTCTGAAACTGAGTTTCTGGAGGCTTTTATGAGCATGAAAGCCATGGTGGAACTTCTACTCGAAGAGCGAGCAGAAAGGAAGAAGAAAGAAGAAGGATCTTCATCCAGAGATGCAGAAGTGAAGCCTGAAGAAAAGGGTAAAGGAATAGGAGGTGATGGTGATCCCCTGATACTAAACAAACTTTTTCTTCTTCTCATACTTCGAATAATGCAAGTCCTAATATTCCTTATTTCAAATTGGATGTAAAATTTGAATTACCTATTTATCATGGAGATGTAGATGCTAAAAAATTAGACAATTGGATCAAGCAGCTTGAAGTATATTGCAGGGTGCAGGGCATTAATGATGACCCTTCCAGAATCCAATTGGCCACTTTGAGAATGGGTGGAATGGCTCTTACTTGGTGGGAGAGCAAGATTCAGCAAGATCTTCGAAAGAATGGTAAAATTATTTCAGTTTGGAATGAATTCATTGAGGTATTGAGGAAGCAATTTTATCCTTTAGGTCACATGCAGCAATTAACCTGAATCGGCAAATGTTTAGACAAGCTAAGGGACAAAGCATTCAAGATTATACTCATGAATTCAGAAAGAGGGCTATTGCATTGAATGTTTCGTTAGATACACAGGAAACTCTTCTTAAGTACATTGGTGGCATGCATTCTTATTTGAAGCATACTTTGTTGATGTTTAACCCCAGTAATTTGGATGATGTATGTGTTCAAGCTACCCATTTAGAAGCCAGGGGTAAGCATGCTAATGATACTTTTGTGAAGAAGTCATTTAAATTTGACATCAAATCAAAAGGTAAAGATAAGGGGAAAAAGAAGATGGCTACTGGTAAGAAAGAGGGTGAAAAGCCTACATGTTCGCATTGTCAGAAGGGACATGATGTCTCTAAGTGTTGGAAACTTCATCTGGAGTTAAGGCCAAAGAACTACGGAGGAAACAAAGACAAAGGGAAAGCAAAAGCTACTGCAGCAGCTAATCAAGACTTGGGATCCGACTCAGGTGATGAAACAAAGGTTACAGCTGTCGGAATCCAAGGTCTAAGGATAAAAGTATCTCACTTCCCATTGATGCACCATCAAGTTTTAGTGCAAGTACAAGTCTGCCATCTACTTTTAAGCAAAATGATAAAGATAGAAGTGCACTGTTTCATATTCGTGTCATTGCCAATCACACAAAGATTGATACATTGTTTGATAGTGGTTCACAAGTAAATCTGATATCAGAAGAAGTGGTTAAGAAATTGCATTTAGTTATTGTGCCTCATGAAAAGCCTTATCCTCTAGGTTGGGTTACTAATGATACATGATTGCAAGTTACAAGGAAATGTGTATTAAAATTTCCCATTGATGCACCATCAAGTATCTCACTTCCCATTGATGCACCATCAAGTTTTAGTGCAAGTACAAGTCTGCCATCTACTTTTAAGCAAAATGATAAAGATAGAAGTGCACTGTTTCATATTCGTGTCATTGCCAATCACACAAAGATTGATACATTGTTTGATAGTGGTTCACAAGTAAATCTGATATCAGAAGAAGTGGTTAAGAAATTGCATTTAGTTACTGTGCCTCATGAAAAGCCTTATCCTCTAGGTTGGGTTACTAATGATACATGATTGCAAGTTACAAGGAAATGTGTATTAAAATTTCCAATTACTGAAAAGTTTAGGGATGAGGTAGAATTGGATGTAGTACCACTTGACATTTGTGGAATTGTACTTGGGAGTCCATATTTGTATGACTGGAAAGCAGTCTTTTATAGAGAGCAGAATAAGTATCATCTTTTTAAAGAAGGTATGGAATATATTGTACGAGCACATAAGATGAAAACCAATCTAGCAATAGTCTCTGCAGGACAAATAAAGAGGTTGGTAAATGCCAGTAAGAATTTTGTGTTGATGATGGTTAAGATGAAAAATGATGAAGTCTCTAAATCTTTTGAAGAATGTGACCCTAAGCATAAATCTGAACTGATTGACATCATTTCTGAGTATGATGATTTGTTTCAAGATCCAAAGGGGTTACCACCGAAGAGAGAGATTCAGCATGAGATACATTTGTGGCAGGATGTGCCACTCCCGAACATAGCCATGTACCGGATGTCTGTAATGCATAACGAGGAAATCAAGAACCAGGTTCAGGATCTGATTGAGAAAGGGGTCATCCGGCCTAGTACTTCTCCCTGTGGCTCTCCTATAGTCTTGGTTCCGAAGAAGGATGGGTCGTGGAGGATGTGTATCGACTACAGGGCCCTTAAAAAAATCACCATTAAAAACAGGTATCCTCTTCCTCGTATTGATTATTTGCTTGATCAGTTGAAACATGCAACTTACTTTACAAAATTGGATATGTATAGTGGGTATCATCAAATCCGTGTTGCTGAGCATGATGCTTGGAAAACAGCTTTTAAAACGAAACAGGGTTTGTATGAATGGCTTGTAATGCCTTTCAAGCTATGTAACGCTCCTGCTACTTTCATGCGGGTCATGAATGATGTCTTTCGTTCATTCATTGATGATTTTGTAATTGTGTATCTAGATGATATCCTTGTGTTTAGCAACACCTGGGAAGAGCATGTTGTACATGTGAAAAAAAATTTAGATGTACTGAGAAAGGAAAAGCTTTATGTAAAAATGTCTAAATGTGAATTTGCTAAAACTTCCTTAGTATATCTAGGCCATATCATTCGTGGAGGCCACCTGTGAGTGGACCTAGCCAAGGTTGCTGTCATTGTAAGCTGGCCATGGCCTAACACCGTTACTGAAATCAGAATTTTTCTGGGTGCGGTTCAGTATTGGAGGAAATTCATTTCTGGGTTTTCTTCCATTGCTGCTCCTTTACATGCGTTGACAAGCATTAAAGAAATTTTCTAGTGGGGAGGCAAGCATCAGAGAGCCTTCGACACTTTGAAGGAAAAGATTAGCACGGCACCAGTTCTGACATTTCCAGATTTGCAGTAGCCATTTGAGATCGAAACCGATGCCAGCGGGTTTTCCATGGGAGCAGTTTTGATGCAAGGGAGAAAGCCAGTCTGTTACCATTCAGAAACATTCTCTACTGCGATAAGTAACTATCCGACCTATGACAAAGAATTGTATGCTTTAGTACAGAGTGTAAACAAGTGGAAACATTATATCATAGGAAAAGAGACAATCATACATACTGATCATCAGCCACTTCAATATTTACAATCTCAGACTAAAATACAACAGAGTAGGCATTTAAGATGGATGGGGTTCTTACAACAGTTTCATCTCGTAATCAAATACAAAAAGGGAATTCATAATAAAGTAGCAGACATGTTATCAAGGCCGCCTATGAATGCTTCAATCATTCTTCAGAACAGTTCATTAACACATGAAAGTTATGTTGAACAGTATGCAGAAGATAAAGATTTTAAGAAAGTATATGCATCACTAATACATGGTAAACAGGAAGAGAACAATTTTGTGCATGAATAGCTCTTGTATCATCTCAGTAAACTCTGTATCCCAGAGAAAGAAAGAGTGCATGTGATCCGAGAGGCACATAGTTCATTGGTTGCAGGACATTTTGGTGTAAGCAAAACATTGTCTGTATTGCAGAATCATTGTTATTGGCCTCAAATGCAAGAAACTGTAGCTAAATATATAAGGGGTTGTGTTATGTGTGCAACGAGTAAGCCTAGCAATAGGAAATTGGGTTTGTACACACCTCTTCCAGTTTCTTCTTGTCCTTGGGAAAGTATTTCTATGGACTTTGTAGGGGGACTACCTATGTCTAGAAAAGGGAATGATTACCTATATGTTGTTGTGGATAGATTCAGCAAAATGTGTATCTTAATACCATGTAACAAGCAGATCACTGCTGAACAAACAACTCTTTTATTCTTTCAAAATGTTTGGGTACATTTTGGGCTGCCCACGTCTATTGTATCTGATCGGGATTCCCGGTTCTTGGGAAAATTCTGGTCAACTTTATGGGAGCTTATGGACACTAAACTGAAGAAAAGTACAGCTTTTCATCCACAGACCGATGGGCAAACAGAGGTATTGAACAAAACAGTGGTTCAGCTGCTCAGAGGATATTGTAGTAAACATCCTAAACTTTGGGATGAGCAGTTGCAGTATATACAGCATGCTTACAATCATGCAGTTCATTCTTCCACAAAAAAATCTCCTTTTGAAACTTGTTTTGGTTATCTGCCCAAAACACCGATGGACTTCTCTTTTGGCAAAGATGCAGTGGATGGACATCACGATGCAGATAAAGCTTTAAAGTTCATTCAGAGAATCCAAACAGTGCAGCAGGCATTTCAAGAACAGTTGGAGAAAGAGCCAGGCCAAGTACAAAGCCAGGCATGACAAGCATCAAGTTGATCATCAATTTCAGGTTGGTGACCGAGTTTGGTTACATATCACCAAAGAAAGGATGAAAGGTGAAGGTAAAAAGCTTAAACCTATCAGGTATGGTCCTTTTGAGATCTTGGAAAAGATAGGTACTAATGCTTTTCGCTTGAATTTACCTCCATACATGCAAATTTATTCAATTGTCAATGTTGAGAATCTTAAATTGTATGAGCCTCCTATGATCATGGATGAGGAAATTAACATACAGATTCCTTCCATAGATGATTTGGCACCTGAATATATGAGAGAGTTGCAGGATGATGTTATTCTTGACAGAAATGTAAGAACTTCATGAAGGGGGAATGCTGAGTACCTTCGAGTGGGGCTGAAAGGAATGCATCCTAGCAAAGCAAGATGGATGGAGATTGGTAAAGTGAGGGAACTTTACCCTCACTTACTTGCAAAATAATTTAGGCTTTTGGTGGTCCAAAAGCTCTCCAATGGGGAGGATTGATCCGGCGGATTATTCCTCTTTGAAGATCCAATATGGTACATGGTTCAAAGAAGCCGCGCAGATCGGAGATCGGAAGAATTCTCTTTCCACAGATCGGACATCGGAAGCTTTTCCCTTCCGCAACTTCGGAACTCAAAAGCCTTCTGGCATCCACAATGGCAGAAGCTTAAAGGAATCGGAACTCGAAAGTCTTTCGGTAGCCGCAATGGAGGGCACAAGCTTGATCGGAGGTCGAAAGCCTTCTTCCTTCCGAAACGTCGGGGATTAGAAGCCTTCTTCCTTCCGCAACATAGGAAGCTTTTCCCCTTTCGAAACGTCAGGGCTCGGAAGCATTTCCGTTTCCGCAACGGCAGAGTGATTTTCCTTCCGCAATGGTGGGAACTTAAAGACGTTCGGAAGCCGGAGTGATTTCTCTTCCGCAACGGCGCAGATAGAAGGATCAGAAGCATAAAGGCTTCTGGCAGCCGCAACGGCAGCACTCACAAGACCTCTTCCCCGCCCGCAACTGCGGAAAACAAATGACTGAAGCTTCTGACTCGAAAACCAACAGCTGATGGAGATGGAGTTCGTCGAAGCCATTGCTTGTCCTCTTCCGCAACGACGGAAGCTCAAATGACTAAACCTTCCGATTCAAGTACTCAACAATGCACTCGCACGGGACATTTCAGAACAGTTTTTGCACAATCTTGATACCATATGCTGGTAACGTCGACAGGGAGATGAACGGTCTGGGAATTTGGCAGAAGGATGTGAATAGTCACATTTCTTTGAACGTTTTCCTTGCTCATTGTAACAGCAAAGATGAGCAATAAAGGGGACCCAATTCATGAGAGCGGGGGACATTATTTTTTTATGTTATAGAAGCTTGGGGATTTTTGCTGTAGTTTGCAGATTGTTGTTTGTATTAGAGTCGACTGTATTCTCTGTTGCATTTTTTGGTCTTTATCTTTTGGGAAGACTAGATTGTAATTCCACAGAGAGGAGTCTTGAAGACTTTCTGTCCAGCATTCTGTTTTACAGTTGCTGAAGTTGATGCCAGAACCATTTTGTACCATTTAAAGCCATTAATTGGATCGGTACCCATTGGAGAGGGACCCGTAGATGTAGCCCAGTGGAGGGGGCGAACTCCGTTATCAACTTCTGTTTGTGACTCTGTTTCTGTGTTTTCTTCCTTGTATCTGTCTATCAGTGTTGATGTTTTCATTCCTGTTCTGGACATTTAATTTCTGCTAATACTGTCCATTAATTAACCTGTTGCACGCATTCTTTTACAACAAACTTTTAAAGCACTAAGTTGAGGTCCTATGGATCAGTTTTGGTTTTGTGATTATGACACAACTTTCTAATATATAAAGTTGTCTTTTTATGTGTGAAAAAAAATCCTAGGAAAGGTCTCGAGGGTTCTCTATAATTCTCTATCATGAAGACATCCATCGTTTTGATATATTTTTGAAACTTAACTCTGAAAAGCGAGGGACGAGAGGAAGCATATGTTCTTACCATGAGTTGTCTTTGTCCCTTTGTTTCCTATGCACACCCTACCTCTACCTCATGGCCCCCATCAATTGATTTGAAATGTGTGGAACTAAGTATATTAGCGCCTACGAGTGTATTGATCCTATCACAAGGGTTGGGTGGATGCCCTTTCTGCAAAAAATTACTAGTTTTAAAACAAAAACCACCACATCTTTCACTTTGTCTTTTGATTGTAAAAATGTCCACATTGGTGATATTGACCTGCATTTGACTGAATAATTCATAGCTCAGGATAAAAAATTGCCTTTCGAAGGAGAAAAATGGTTCAAGGTAATCGCATTGATGGCTAAGCATGGAAACATTTTCTCACCAAGTCTAACCGAGAAGTTGATTATAAATTTGGTTTTCTTGCTAGATTAATTAATTAGAATCCCTGGCAATCTCTTCTTGAGCTGGTTATCAAGTACGTAACTTGTGAAGGATGCTTCTCTCAAGTCCATTTCTATCATATCAGATTTTTACCGGTGTTTAAAGCAAAGCCATTAAAATTCCCTTATATAGCAATGCAATTCTAATTATTTTCCCGTATCTAGAAATTCAATTCTAATTTTAATTCCTACTTTGTTGGGTATTTGCATGCCAAGTGAAAGGGTAGAGTTCCCTAAAAATTGAGGTATATCATTACTTTCCTTTGGTGGATACAAATTCTTGTACTTGGCTCACTAGAACAATTTAAACCATTCAAGTTAATTGTTACAATATCTTTATGTACCCATGTAGGATGTATCATGTCGAATCTAAAGATGTACAATTTAACATTTACACAAAGAAACAACTCACATGGTGTTTCCAGATGTTGGCCTTGAAAATAATCAAAATAAACATGATTCAAAGAGTCACAACATAAATACCTACTACAAAATTTTAATAGCCTCCCAACTCTAATAAACACTAGTTTCACCCTATTTAATGATCAATAGAATTAATTCCCTTTTAGACACTATAGGGTATCCTCCTAGTGTGCACTAAAGTCACTATACTAATAAATATGCTACAATCACTAGTTCATGGTTTGCTCGATATGCTAATGAGATGAAATCATTTCATGGTTGAATTCAATATGTTATTGATGACTAATGTTCTTGTTTGACGTTTGATCCGATGTCTTAGGATGGCTTATGATATATAAATGATATTTGGAATGTGGATGTAAAGTATAGGCTCACCATTAGTTATTTATTATGGTGGTTAGCACCGGTATGATGGCATATGTCCCTATGTAGCTTGGTTCTTCAAGTCAATTTTATGGTCTTGTTTCAGAAATGTATTTATATGCTTATGACCTTTGCATGTCTTGTATGCTCCAACCCCAATGGTTTTGATTCATCATACCCACAACAATGTGAAACACAATTAGAAATGTAAGAAGTGTCCTAGATTTGAATGTATGTTATTGTGCCTAAGGTTCATTACAAGTAGAATTATAAGTATTGGACACCATTGAAAGACATTCATATATGGTTGGATTATAGATAGAGGATCCAACATTCACCAATGATTATTTACTTGGGTACCACCACATTGTTAAATTTAAATACATTTACAAGCAACTACCTTTTAGAACCATTGATGGTTATGGATTTGGGGCACTATTTTACACCAACAAACCATGGTTCTTCTTGTGATTATAATGGTGGATATTGGAGGGGATAAAGCTTTGTAATTTACCCTAATTCATACTCCAGCTAATTTTTACGCTACATGATCCATGTGAGGGTACTTTTTTCAATGTTGAGTTTGCATTCCTCTTGTGTGCACTTGAGTCCATTCTATGCTAGCTTGAGTGCAAGAAAGGAAGTAAGGGGATTGAGAACTCTTGATATATGTTTTACCTTTTCTTCTTGATTTTAAAATATTAATAAAAACTAAGTTCAATCACTTACCTTGAGACCTCATTCTTTGTATTTGCTAAATGAAGGAGTTTTGACTTGGGTATAGCTTCATGCAAGCACAACCTAGAGAACAAAACAAGCATGGATACCATTGAACCATAGAATTCAAAGAGTGTTCGAAAATAGGTAACCTATAGTTCATATGAACAATCACTAGTTTACCTTTATTTTGCGTGTATGATACTTGAGAAAGGATGGCTTGAGGCTTCATCAACATGAATTCAACCTTGACAAAGCTCTTCATTCACCATGATCTAGTTTGTAGTTCCTCCTGCAAGTGAGTTTACCTTCATTTCACTTCAGCGACCTTGTATTTAGCTAAGAATGACCTTAGTTTTAGGTTTGAAATTTCTATTGCTCAACCTAGCATGTCAATTTGTATTATTGCTAATTATTTTGAAGGAGATTGTTGTCAAATTCTTTATTTGTATGTTGTAGTTATGAAAACCCCAAGGATTATATTTTGAACACTCTTTGGTTAAAACAACCTATGCCTCAAATAGAATTTGTTGGAAGCATTTCCAACCTTAACTCGACAAGATTTTGGACAAATTTCCACCGCTTATAAGGATTTACTCAACTATTATTTGGCGTTGTGTGGCTAACTGTAAAATTGTAAATTATGAGAAATTACCTCTTGGATCTTGAAGTGCATTGCATGATATGTTTTAAATTTATCCAATAACAATGTGACATTGAAACTAAACGATTTTTCTTCCTATAGACATTTTCTTATGAGATACATGGTGGATGAGTCATGACAATCTTGTTTGGAGTTTACACATCTTATACATTTATGTGTAGGGTATTGTATTTTAGGGACTATGCATGCGAGTGATGGGATTTTCATAATTTGTTTTCTCTTACTCCTATGGTGAGATGTAAGTGCTCAACCCTATGAAAAATTCTTGCATATACCCTTTTGATATGCTAAGAAGGTTTTGGGATAGGATTTTTTTAAGTGTGATATTAAAAACGTACTAAGATATCTAGTGTGTTGGAAATGACCATTTGTAGATTGTGCATGTGATTTAAATTCACAATATGGATTCACATTTTTACAGGCACATGATTGTGATGGTGTATAAAATCACACAATTTGCAAACTAAGTTTCACGAGTGATTGTGTTAACTTATGTGAGAGTAATTCAAACTTGGAGGCCAAGAATTTGAAGTTAAGATTATGCTTTATTTAAGCATGGAGTTGATTAACAATTAGACTAAAAATAGTAAAGACTTGGTGGAAATGTCTTACTAACAACCTATCCTTTTCATTATCCTACTGATTACACAATTTCCTAGCAAACAATGTCTTACTACTCATGCAATTCCCTTTTCCATCTAATCTCTTGTGTGCATGAATGCATTATGAATGGTTTGTGTCATGTTTGGAAGTTGAATGATATTAATATATATTGCTTGAAATGGACTGGGAAGACTAAGGATTACCCAATTTCCTAGCAAACAAGAATGAATGGTTATGGCGCAGGTAAGATTACAAGTTCCCTCCATTTGATAATGGTGTCCTTGAATGGGCACAAACTTCTTGCCATGATGGAAAATTTTTCTTCTTGAATAGGTATGCCCTCATAAACTTGGGATATTTTGAACTAGTTCCTAATTCACATATTGTATGATGTGTTTTATCTAGAATTAGATAAACTATGATGAATTCTGATTATGCATGGGATTGTGAGATAGAATTTTCTTGATGGACCAATACAATACATGCTTAGTTAGAACAATTATGCAACATAGTTAATGAAGTCTATATCTATTTTTTATGGAGATTGAGTTTCTTTTGGTTGATGTAAATAGGTAGTGGAATGTGATGGAAGTTTGGAAATTGAACCTATTTAAATATATATCTATTATTTATGTGAAAGATGGATGCAAATAATGATTAATTTGTATATAATTTTCAATGTTGAAATGAAGACAATGGGCCAATAATTCACGATGAAAATTAATTATTCCATGACTTTATATTATAGTAAAGTCGAATCTAGTTGAGTTGAATCCTTGGTCATATAGGGGACCAATTTCCTTTACCTAGTGCTTTTCGAAATCCCCGCTCTCCATCTAAAAATGAATTTAAATACTCCAATTACCAATTTCAAAGGAAAATTAAGGGGTATAGGTTATCTCTCACCAACCTTATTAGCCACATATAGAGGAGGAGGAGGAGGACTTAATCAAAGGGAGGAGAACAATGAGCATGTATAGTCTTCTTTTTCTATTGCATGTCATCTATTTTCATTCTCTTCATCCTTCAATAACCTAACAATGCTAAGATTGGTATGTATGCTACAATCTAACATCTAGCAATAGGGTGAAAACATAGTTGCTTCCTTATGGAGGTAAATTCTATTTATTTGCTTCATGTATGTATTAAAGTATTTCTTTACATTTTTTTGTATGGCTAACATTCATGATTGCAATTTTTCTTTTTCCAAAGACGAGTTCATTGGTTGCTCGAAAAAATTGAGGTGCTTGGGGCAGTTTTATCATCATTGGGCGAATTTTGAATTGCCTCGGGTGCTTTTATCATCATTGGGTGAATTTTGAAGCGGGGGCGTTTTTATCACCAGGAGGCAAATTTTGAAGTGCTTCGGGAAATATTGAAGTGCCCATATGAACCATGTAAGGTCATAGGAGGTTGACTTTCTTGGTTATGGGGGTGTGGAAAAGTTGTCCATAGAAGGCAGTGACCCAATCCCAAGATTATTTATCAAAAGTGTACGATATTGAAAAATTATTGAGAGGTTTAGATTTACCCCACAAGGGACACTTATAGCAAATGAATCAGTTTGTTCCTAAGTGCTAAACCACCCAAAATAACTGACCATCTAAACAAAATCCTCTTTGGGCTCCCCTAGTAGCTTCCAAACACCGCAAAGGGTAGAGGGAGAAAATCCTCACACAAAACCCTTCCATAAAGAGGATGTTGTGACCATTTTCCATCAAGAAAATAAAGAATGCTAGCAAGCATTTACAAGAGAAGGTGGCATGAGTTGGTCTTAAAGATCCTCTAGAAAGGCACAAATCAAATATTTTGGAAATATCTAGTTTATCAACAGATGCTTAAGACATTTTCTGATATTTTTGTTTTAGGATACAACCATGGACAAGAATCCAAACAAATTATCCACGTTTTTTCTTATTAAATCCATTTATAAACATGTCTTATCGAGTGTTCAACCAACATCCTTCCAATGAACAAGAAGCATGGATTCAACGTTGGTAGCATAACTCTAATGTTTATTATCTAGAGAATACTCGATGTAGTTCAATGGATCATCCGCATTTTTTTTGCTCAAGGAAATTGTAGACATGGCTTATTAGACTTTAATTCCATATTAGAAGCATTGTTTGTTGAAATTTGCAATGAGGAAGGTCTTCTACATTACTTGGTATCTAGTCACGTAGAAAGGACCTAGGTAACATAGTAATTAACTTTAGAGTTATAAAATTAATGTGAATTTTTATTAAAGTGTATTTGTCTCACCCATGGAAAGTGAAGAGTCACTTGGGAAGGTAGAGACAAAGTCACTTGGGAGGTGAAGAGACAAAGTTAGTCTCGCATTTAATAAAAGGAGAATTTATGGGAGAGTTTAGACATAAGTTCCAAGATATTTTTGAGTTGAGTGAAGGAGAGTAAAGGCGACTGATAAGAGGGACCACAAGTTCTAAGAGAAGGGCACAATAATTTTCTAAGGGAGGAGCATGCATCCCAAGGAATAGAGAGAAGGGCACACATTTCTAGGAATATGTAATATCCCAAATTGATATTCTACGGTTCTTTGCTACTAAGTTGTCATTCATATACTTAATGATGTGCAAAAAGATGAATAGAAAGTGAATGCAAATTTGTTGTGCCAAAAGGCCCTAAAATATAGCTAATCTGGAGAGATTATATGGTAGATATTTTTAGTAAGCAGATGTACACTTACCACTAATAAATAAGTTGATAGTACTCCAGACATATACTGCATGTAAGGTATGCCAAAATATAGTGTTGGTTTCCTCAGTTTGACGCCCAGCTACATGTGTGCCCTCTTCAGGAAGATAATGACGTTTTTGGAGGAGGAGGTGCCTGATATTGCTAAAACATTACCAGGATGTTGTTCTTCACCTGCCAGAGAGAATGGTGTTTGTATGCAGAAGTTTTTCCCTCCCTGAGGCACCTAGTGAATTGTTCTGCTCTGAGGGGGTGGTGTCTCCTCTTCCCCATGAATCTGTTGTTGGAATCCATTGAAGTGATGGAAATGAGTTGATGATCACCCGGTATGATGTGCTAAGCCTACTGAGAGAAATGGTGACGACATGCGGAGGAAAAACTGGGCTTAAGGGTCCCAACAAATCCTTCTGGGGTTTTCTGGCTATTCTCCAGCTACAAAACGTGAACTTGCAAATAGATGTTATGTGGGTGTTGGATCACTAAATATGGAAGAATATGGTGAATGTTGATAGTAGACCTAGATGGCCCACCCTGAAAGAGATTAGGGTAGATAGATTTCACTGTCGAAACCCTTATTAACTAAAGACACTATCTTCAACCCCAACTGTTGTTGCTATACTTGTTGTTGCTGCTCAAAACTCCAAATCAACAATAATAATCATAGATGCCCCCTTTGGTCCAATAACCCTTCTTAAATAGAATATTATGTACTTTTAGGGTTTGCATGTAACTTTTAGGGTTTACGCTTCACTTTTGCATGCATGCAATTCTAATTTCATGTTGACTTTAAGCCTAAAGAAATAAGGATTTCTTTATCAAACTGATGATTTGATACTGAATGAGTGTCCTAATATGTTCTAAGTATCAAATGTCCTCAGTCAATTCCCTTTATGCAGTACCCGCTCAAACCTATGGGAATTAAGTAGGTTAGCGAGTGTTTTGTGCTTAATTAGAAGAGGATATTATAATCCTCCACACTTGAAATTGCTTGTCCTCAAGCAACTGCAAACTAGGATGCTACAATACCTGCTCTCCCTCCCATGTGGCATCCTCCATAGGTAATTCTTTCCATTTTACCAAGTATTATCAAATCACCCTGTTTCAGATCTTCCTTTCTCGAACCTGTAGGATTCTCTCAGGAATCAGTACCAAAAGCCCTTCATCATCTAAGGGAGGAAACTCGGTGGATGGAGCGATGTGTTTCCCTACTGTTTTGTTGAGGTTGGATACATGAAATACATTGTGAATTTTTCTTTCCTCTAGAAGTTCTAGTTCATAAGCCATCTCTCCAACCTTCCTGACTACCTTGTAAGAACCATAGAAGCGAGGTTTTAGCTTTTCTGCTCCTTTTTTCTTGAGTGAAGATTGCCGGTAAGGTTGTAGCCATAAATATACCATATCCCCTACCTCAAAACTCCTCTCAATCATGTGTATGTTTGTTAGAATTCTTGTTCCATTTAGATCATCAAGCAATGAGTCCAAATTATTGATGTAGTGAATAGGAATGAATTATACAAATTGAACAAATCAAATCTCATAGGAAAAAGACAAGTATTGCTCAGAGAATTACAATATTATCTTCATTACATAATCCGATGTTACAATAGTGTTACATAGGAAAGAATTCGAATCATTAGGGATGAATTCGAATCTACCAACTGGATGTGACTGTATCTGACTGCATGGCTAACTAAAGATGTCTAAATCACTATAGGTGTCCAAGTGGTTACCTCCAGATGTCTAATCTAGTCAAGCAATCATTTACAATTAGTCTAAGTAGTCTAACTGCAAGTGGTAGGTGAGAAAAGGTGCCTCCCCACATGAAACCATGCATAACTAGTGCTAACTGAACTGAAATTGAACTAACTGAATGTAACTGAGGAATAGCTAAGCTTAACTAGTAACCAACTCCTAGCAACTAAAGGAGGTAGGTGTTGGGACTCCCAGTGGCTCCTAAAATTTAGGTATTGGCCTAGGAGGTGCCTAAAATAATGCATGCAAGTGGAGTCAGTGGCAGTTATCCTCTATCGGTGTTCCCTACACTCTAGTAACTGGTACATGTGTCCCCATTAGGCCAAGTGGACCCAATAATCAATAAAAGACTCCTAAGTTAGGCTAAAATAATATAATAGACAGTTTGGTCAAGGGAGGATTATAAATCCTAACACCCCCACTAAATCCTAACTTGGACAACTGTGGGCCCTAGAAACAAGGCCAAAATTCACCCATATACAATCTAAAATATAAAAATGTTGCTTAATAAACCGAGGAAATAGGGGAAAACCTCATGGGAAAACCGCCCCCTTAAAATAAGCAAAAATAGGAACTGAGAGTCAAGCCTTAACACCTAAAAGAGACCTGAGAAAGGAAAATATCTTTCTATGAAAGACATGGTGAAAATGTCTGCAATCTATTCCTTTGTAGGATAGTAGTGCAGTGTGATGGTTCTGTCATGCACCAGTTCCCGAATGTAGTGCATGTGAACCTCTATGTGCTTTGTCCTCTACTTCTGAACTGAATCACTGGAAGTTTTTATAGTACTCCGGTTATCACAATAAATATCCACTGTAGATGAAGTCTGAATCCTGAACTCTATCCAGATGCCATGCAGCCAAACTACATGAATAACTACATTCACAACTCCCTAATACTTTGCTTCTACTGAAGAGAGTGCAAGTGTTGCTTGCTTCTTGCTGGACCAACAAATTGGCCCAGATCCAATCATGAATACAAAACCCGAGGTAGATTTCCTATCATTTCCATCTCCCGCCCAGTCTGAGTGTGTGAAGCCTATGAGATCAAGTTGTGCTCTAGCTGCATAGTGAATCCCATAATCTATAGTACCTTGCACATAGTGCAAGATTCTATGTGTTTCCTTCCAATGCAGTTCATGTGGCTCCTACATGTACTTGGAAACAACACTCACAAAATAGGATATGTCTAGTCTCGAATGTGTGAGATACAAAAGGCTCCCAATGAGCTGTCTGTAGAGAGTGCTATCTACCAAAGGTGTGGAGCCACCTTCTTCAAGCATGATGCCAGATAGAAAGGGATAAGGGGATGCTTTGCAATCTTCCATGTGAAATATCCTAAGCATGTATGGTGAGTATATGGACTATGAGATCATGATTCCCGATGTCTTTTGACTTACTTTGAGACCAATAAATTGTCTTAACAGTCCTAGATCAGTCATAACAAATTCTTTGTTTAGAGCAGACTTGATGCTTCTCAAACTAGCAGCAGAGCTGCTAGTAATGAACAAGTCATCCACATACAATACAATCAAAAGCAAGAAACCCTCTTTCTTTAGCATGTAGACAGTGCAATCTTATTTGCATCTTTCAAATTTCTGAGATAGGAGGAAGGCATCCATCTTGGAGTACCATGCCCTTGGGGCTTGTTTGAGCCCATGCAGTGATTTCCTCATTCTAAAAACTAAGGAAGGATCATCAATAAACCACTCAGGTTGCTTCATGTATATCTCTTCCTTCAAATCAACATGGAGGAAGGAACTTTTCACATCCATGTGATGTACCTCCCATCTTTTGGAAGTTGTAACTACCAAGACAAGCCTGATGGAATCCAATCTAGCTACTCGAGCGAATGTCTCATTGTAGTCCAAACCTTGAGCCTGAGAATATCCTTTGGCCACCAATCGAGCCTTGTACTTGGTTGTGGTTCCATCATAAGCTATCTTGGTCTTGTATATCCATTTGTACTGAACAAGCTTCCTCCCTAGAGGTAAGGAAACAAGTTCCCAGGTTTTATTGTCAAGTAGCGAATCAAGATCCTCATCCATATTTGTTTGCCATCTAGGATCATGGAAAGATTCCTTGAATGTTTGAGGATCTGAACCCAACATCATGAAACACATCTCAGGTAGAAGTATATCTGTGTGGGACAGTGCAACATTATTTTTCTGATACTGGGACCTCATTCTTCTCTTGTCATCTGGATCCCCAACACCATTTCCAGCTGATTCTATGAGCCGCTAAGCCCATTTAGGCTTCTAAAATAAGGTAGATGTTGGATCTAGATCTAGATCTCTTTGAGGTGTAAGCTCAATATCTAGATCATGCCGGTGTTCCTCCTCTTCTGAATCTGAATCTGAAATTTCAGGCAATAAAATTGTATCTGCAATAGGAAGTAAAGGAATTTTTATACCTTTATCTGCTTCGAATAGAAGTTGTGGTTGTGTTGGAACTTTGTATGGCATGAAATGAGACAAAGAATATGCCTTGGAAGCATGATCAACAACTCCTTTCGCTATAATCTCCCTAGTTGAGATATATGTGATCTCTACTGAGTCAGGTCCAAACACCACTTGCTTTGGTGAGCCAATGCAAGTCATCTGGTATACATACAACGGATTAGTTAAGGGAGGGCACATAGAGGACATTTCTGAACTCACCATGCTGGATTTTGATGGTGCCTCTTCCTACTATTGGAATTTGGGAGTCAACACCCATATGAATAGTAGGCCCTTCTGTGAGGTTGAGAGTGGAGAAGAAATTCTTAGAGGCAACCATGTGGTTGGATGCTCTAGAATCAATCAAATAGGCTATGAACCGAGGGAGGACAGCTTTCAAATTATGGCACCTCTCATGTCCATCATCAAACTTATTTGCTCTTTGTGGGAGAGCAATGTTATTCTGCTTGAGAAGAGAAGTCAGTTGGTCTACTTGCTTCTTCATGCAAGAGTCTTATGGATGAAAACCCCTCATACAATAGGGACACATCTTCTTTTTGAACTTCTTCTTCTTCTTATAGCCCGAAGCTCCTTCAGAAGTCTTCTAATTCTCTTTCGGATTTGAATCAGCTGCTTTAGGATCCTTTCCCTTAGATTTCCCTTTTTCTTGCGCTTTGGTAGAGTTTGTCACTAGGATGGCTTGATCTTTGGAAGTCTTGATGATTCCCATCTGGATCAACTTCTCTTGCTCCTGTATTAAGGAATCAATAAAGGAATAAAGTGAGGGAATCTTCCAATTGGGAATGGAAGCCCTTCCAGAATGGAAGAATGAGACAAATACGAATACTCAAAGCCTTGTTTGCAGAGTATGGAGAGCACATGCTGCTCATCCTTTATTTCTATGTTGTACTATCTGCATTGGAGTGCAAGGAACTTGAATTTAGTAAAGAATAGATGGATGGTCTCGAAACTACTGGGATGTAAGGCTACCAACTCATTCTCCAGAATGTGTCCTCGAAGCTCATCTTGCTTTCCAAACAAGACTTCAAGCTTCTCCCAAGCTTCCCTGGGAGTCCTCAAACCTTCAAGGTGAAAGAGGATATCTATGGATATGTGAGTACATATGTAACCAAAATACTCATCTAAGCACTTCAGAAACTTGTTTCTCTCAGCTGGATGATGGGGCTCGGCCTCCCTACCAAGTATTATCCTGAAGTAGCCCTGCTTACACAAGGATAGCTGCATATCTTCCCTCCAATAAACATAATTGAAGGGTGTTAGGATCCAAGGTGTAGAGGGTTGAGAATTCATAATTCTCCTGCTGGAAAGGGCAATTTCTTCACACAAGCTATGTAGCACATGTAGAAATTTCACTGCAAAACTAAAATCATTCGAAATATGTTAGAATCAGGTCTTCCCTATCAACATGAACACTTTCTCAGGGTCCGTCACACCCTCACCACCTCTCTAAATCAATTCAGAGGAAGCAAGGCACTCTTTACGGGAGTCTATGGAAACCCAACTGCTTATGGTGTTCAATGGAGAGTAGACAGACTTGAAGCTTGCTTGAGATGGCTTTGATACCATGTAAGGTTTGTCATTACACCAAAACCTACAGATATTGATGAGCTTTTGAAACCCATCACAAGGCCCTATCATTAGGTGTGGCGGTTAGTCCACATTATTTATATTCCCAGAGGTGCGGCGGTTATACCATGTTGTTGTACTGATACTCCAACACCCCCCCTCCGGCATATCTTGGGGGAATTGAACCTGAGACCTATGCTATGATACAATGTTGTGCCATTTAGATCATAAAGCAATGAGTCCAAATAATTGATGCAGTGAACAGAAATGAATTATACAAACTGAACAAATCAAATCTCACAGGAAACAGACAAGTATTGCTAAGAGAATTACAGTATTATCTTCATTACATAATCCGGTGTTACAAAAGTGTTACATAGGAAAGAATTTGAATCTACCAACTGGATGTGATTGTATCTGAATGCATGGCTAACTAAATATGTCTAAATCACTATCGAAGTCCAAGTGGTTAACTCCATATGTCTAATCTAGTCAAGCAATCAGTTATAATCAGTCTAGCTAGTCTAACTGCAAGTGGTAGGTGAGAAAAGGCGCTTCCCCACATGCAACCATGCATAACTAGCGCTAACTGAATTGAAAGTGAACTAATTGAATGTAACTGAGGAATAATTAAGCTTAACTAGTAACCAACTCCTAGAAATTGAAGGAGGTTGGTTTCGGGACTCCCAGTGGCTCCTAAAATGTAGGGATTGGCCTAGGATGCACCTAAACCGATGCATGCAAGTGCAGTCATTGGCAGTTAGCCTATATCGGTGTTCCCCACGCTCTAGTAACTAGTACATGTGGCCCCATTAGGCCAAGTGGACCCAATGGTACTAGTGGACCCAATAATTAATAAAAGACTCCTAATTTAGGCTAAAATAATCTAATAGAGAGTTTGGTCAAGGGAGGATTATAAATTCTAAACATTGTCTGCATATAGATTATTCTAATTCTGAATCTTCTTGTAGATTCTCTTTTAGGACCTTAAGAATATATTGACTGTCCTGTACCCAATCCTTTCCCTTTGGTGCTCTCCTGTCTCCCAAATCCAAGTCTACAAAGTGCAGTGCCTCATAGCCATATAGAGCCTTGAAAGGTGCCATCTTAATAGACATATGGTGGGTAGTAATATAGCAGTACTCCCCTAGGTGTAGCAATTTAATCCATGTCCTCTGTTGTCCTACTACATAATTTCTCATATACTCCTTAATCCATTTGTTGACAATCTCCGTCTGCTCGTCACTCTGAGGATGATAACTTGTGCTTGTAGCAAGTTCGTTCCCTGCTAATTTGAAAAATTCCTGCCAGAAAGCACTGGCGAATTTACTGTCACAATCACTGAAAATGGTTTTGGGTAGCCCATGGAGTTTGAAAACCTCTCTGAAAAATAAGTCGACTATCTGTGATGCTTAATAGTCAGAAGAAATAGCAAATAAGTGAGAAAATTTGGTCAACCGATCTATTACCACATATAAGCAGTCTTGTCCCTATACCTTAGGTAAACCTGTAATGAAGTCCATCGAGATGCTTTCCCATTTCTTCTCAGGTATCGGTAATGGTTGAAGTAACCCTACCGAATGAGTGTGTTTGATTTTATTTTGTTGGCAGGTATTGCATTCCCGAACATGTTGCATTACCTCCTCCTTGAGGCCTTTCCATGAGAACCTCTATCTGATCTATCTGTAAGTCTTCAAGAACCCCTGATGCCCCAATAATGGTGAGTCATGCGATGCTTGTATAATATTTCTCTTTAAAGCTAACGATGGGATGAGGTATATCCTACTCTTGTAATATATGATGTCATCAATTACCCTATACCTATCGTCCTGTATCTGTCCATCTAATAGTTCATAAGAAAATTTGTTTCTCGAATATTCTACCAAGAGAAGAGACCTCCAATCTGTAAATATACTCTTGATTGATAATGAGGCTGGTCGTCTAGATAAAGCATCAGCTACATCATTGTTCTTTCCCTTAACATACTCTACTTCAAAATCGTATGCATGTACCTTGTTGACCCATTTATGTTAACGCTCATTCAATTCTTTCTACTCCAAGAAGTATTTGAGTCTGCTGTCATCTGTCTTGATTTTAAACCTACTTCCCACCAAATACTATCTAATTTTTTTTAAGGCATGTAGGATGGCTAGCATCTCCTTATCATATACAGAGTAGTGGCATTCATATTCTTTAAGTTTCCATATTTCAAATGCAATCATGTGATGGTTTTGCATCAATACCACCTCTAGTCCCTCTCCTAAAGCATCACACTCAACTATGAACATCTGAAATAAATATGGTAATGCCAAAACTAGACAAGAAATCATGATGGTTTTCATTTCTCAAGGGTTTGTTGTGCCACTTCTTTCCATGTGAAGCCCCTTTCTTTGTAAGATCGGTGAGTGGTGCGGCAAATTGAGAGAACCCTTTTACATATATCATGTAATATGTGCAAAGGCATAAGAATCCCTTTAGTTATGTTATTGTCTTCGATGTAGGTCATTCCAAGATAGATCTAATCTTTTCCATGTGAACCTGTACCCCATCTGCGTTAATTATATGCCCTAGATACAACATCTCTTTCATACCAAACTCATACTTAGACATTTTCGCGTAAACCGACTGTTCTTCTAGAATTTTCAGTACCTCATCCAAGTGTTTCAAATGCTCCTCCCAAGTTTTACTATAAATCAAAATATCATCAAAGAATACCAGTAAATACTTCTGTAATTGAGCCTTGAAAGTGTGGTTCATGCAATATTGGAGAGTTTCTGGGGCGTTGGTGAGTCCAAAACGCATGACTAGGAATTCATAGTGGCAACGAAAATCTGTCTTTGAAATGTCCTGATCCCTTACTCGTATCTGTTGGTACCCTGATCGAAGATCAATCTTTGAAAAGTATTTTCCCCCCTGTAACTCATCCATTAATTCATCAATCCTAGGGATGGGATACCTATTTTTTATGGTCTTCTTGTTGAGTGCTCTGTAATTAATACACATCCATAAGGTTCCATCTTTCTTTTTAACCAAAACCATCGATGATGCAAATGGATTAAAACTTAGTTGAATATATCTTATTTCCAATAATTCCTTGATTGTTTTCTCAATCTCATCCTTGTACCTTTTGGGATGTTTATACAAATTGGTGATGACTGCTTGTGTCCCTTCCTCTAAATCAATAATGTGATCAAATCCCCTATTTGGCGGTCGTCTTACTAGAAGATCTCTAAATACCCTCTCATGTTTTTGTAATAGTGTCTAAATATCTGTTAGATGTTGGGTGTTGTTATTGGGAGGTTTCCTAAAAGTGACAAGGCATTCAACTGACCATTTTATGTCTCCCTATCTGAGTACGAACTCCATTACTCATGATTATAATAGTTTGGGGGGATAAGTGTTCATGCCCCTCAAAACTACCCATTTTCCATACTATCCCTGGAATTCTATTTCCATTTCCCTATAATCCATAGTATATTTTACTATTGAGTAGAGCCATTGAACCCCTAATACTACATTTGTGTCAACCACATTCACCACATGAAATGAGTCGGTGATATTTTAGTTCCCTAATGCAACATTCATTTTGGGAATCCAATGGTTGCACTCCATGCTATTATTATCTGCTACTACTATGGTGAATCCCTCAAATTTCTCTATTTGAATACCTAGCTTAGCCACCCATGTTGCATCAATGAAGTTGTGGGTTTCCCCCCATCAATTAACACACCTACCTTGTGGCCCTGTACTACTCCCCTGACCCTGAGAGTATGAAACCTAGGTACTACGGATAATGTAGCAATAATTCCTCATGGTGTTTCCCCATGAAGTGACTTCTCCTCTAATACCATCAATTCCTCAGTTGTTTTCTGTTCGGATTCCTATCCTTCATCATCGTAGTATACTTCTATATAGTGGGCCTTTGCCTTCCCTGTGCACCTGTGGCCTGGAACCCATTGCTCCTGACAAGTAAAACATATTTTTTTCCTTCTCAAATCTTTCCTTGTGTCATCGTCCAACCAATTTTTCTTTGTCCATTCCTGCCGAAAAATATTTTTGTCTTTGTATTTTTCTGGGAAGTTTGTTTTAAGTGGAAACCTGTTCTTAGGAACTTAGTGTTGTAGATATCTGGTTCTGTTGATCACATCCTATAGAGTGGATGGTTTGTAGGCTTTCACCCACTCTCATAAAGGTTCTGTCAACGCCTCTGAAAATAACATAATCAACCTGCTCTCAGACACATCTGTTACCATAAAAAATATTCTATGAAACTACGAGATGAAGGCCTCAACACTACCTGTCTATTTGAGTTGATATAACTCTCTAAAGTGTATTTCTGGATCCCTTTTATCAAACTGCTCCATGGGCCTCTATATGAATTCACTGTAGGAATTGATGGTGTTGTGACCCAAAGTCACTAGCCCATGGTACCACCACTCATGAGCCTCTCCATCCAGATGTAAGGTAGCCAATTTTATGGCATCTATCTCTGTCAAAGGGTTGAGTTGGAAGTAAGTATCTAACTTCTAGACCCATATTCTCGCTGAGTCCTATCAAATTTAGGGATGGTCAATCTTCCCAAGGGTTTTTGCAACTCATAATTCAGGGTAAATCATTTGTTAAAATTCCTAGGTTGGTTCATGCTTTTCATATTGCATAAATATGAGAATGACATTGCTGCATGGAACTCACCTCCCAAATTATTGTACTCATGTAAGTAAGCTCCAAATGGTTCACTAGGTTCTGCTGGCATGACTGCTCCTGCTACTGCATTCTCCAGGAAGTGTGGCATAGTAGGTCTTCTGGAAGGTTTGTTATATATATGAGGTGTGTTTTGCATATTAGTGTATGCATGCATCCCACTAATACTGGTATATCCTCTATCTACTGGTGAAATGGGTATACTGCTATGACCTGGTTCTGGCTTCAGAGCTAATATGTTTATTACATGCAATACTTCCATCTACTCTTTAGCTAATTCATTTAGTGCACTTACCAAGCTACGAAATTCTGTCATGTCTTCCTCTGCTCCCGTTCATTTTCCTCTTTCAGAGTGTATACATGTTGGGTCCATGTCTGAATTGGTATCCTCTAACTGGATATCTTCAAATTCCTACTCCTCAGTGTAGCTACTCTTCCTTCTCCTATACGTTACAAAAGTATCTTCCTCTGGATTCATTTTCTTTTCATGTTCAAGCCCACGCCTGGAAAGGAACATGCTCTGATACCACTGTAATATCCCAAACCGATATTCTACGGTTCTTTAGTACTAATTTGTCGTTCATATACTCAATGATGTGCAAAAAGCTGAATAAAAGTGCATGCAAATTTGTTGTGCCAAATGGCCCTAAAATATAGCTAATATGGAGATATTATAGGGTAAATATTTTCAGTAAGCAGATGTACACTTACCACTAATAAATAAGCTGATAGTACTCCAGAGATATGCTGCATGCAAGGTGTGCCGAAATATAGTGTTGCTTTCCTTAGTTTGACACACAACTACATGTGTTCCCTCTTTAGGAAGATATTGACGTTTTTGGAGGAGGAGGTGCTCGATACTGCTGGAAATTTGTTGGGATGTTGGTCTTCACCTACCGGTGAGAATGGTGGTCTCATGCAGAAGTTTTTCCCTCCCTGAGGAACCTAGCGAATTTTTATTCTATGAGGGGGTGACATCTCCTCTTCCCCACGAATATGTTGTTGGAAGCCCTGGAAGTGTTGACAATGAGCTCATGATCACCCAATATGATGTGCTAATCTTGCTAAGAGAAATGGTGATGACATGCGGAGGGAAAACTGGGCTTAAGGGTCCCAAAGAATCCTTCTGGGGTTTTCCATCTATTCCCCAACTACAAAACATGAACCTACAAATAGATGTTATGTGGGTGCTGGATCACTGAATACTAAAGAATACAGTGAATGACAATAGTAGACCTGGATGGCCCACCATGAAAGAGATTAGGGTAGATAGATTTCACTGTCGAAACCCTTGTTAGATGAAGACATCATCTTCAACCCCAACTACTGCTGTTGCTGCACTTGTTGTTGCTGCTCAAAACTCCAAATCAACAATAATAATCATAGATGCCCCCTTTGGTCCAATAACCCTTCTTAAATAGAATAACATGTACTTTTAGGGTTTGCACTTAACTTTTAGGGTTTACGCTTCACTTTTGCATGCATGCAATTCTAATTTCATGTTGAATTTAAGCCTAAAGAAATTAGGCTTTCTTTATCAAACTGACAACTTTAATACTGAATGAGTGTCCCGGTCTGTTATAAGTATCAAATATCCTCAGTCAATTCCCTTTTATGCAGTACTCGCTCAAACCTATGGGAATTAAGTAGGTTAGCAGGTGTTTTGGTGCTTAAATAGAAGAGGACATTATAGAAGAAACTTGTTCATTTATGATGTCTGTATAGTAGTAGAGGATAATTTTTTCAATGTATAAAAAGGGGGCATGCATTCCCATGAGTTCTAGCAACATTTAAGAGGGAGGTCATACAATAGAGGAAGAAAAAAGGGGGTTGTACAACATAAAGCTTAGTTGTTGTTTGGCACTATTTTTGAGGTGTTGTAACCGTTGATAATTCCATACAAATAGGACTATTGTTTTTGCATGCAAACCAAGGTGAAATTGCAACCTAAAATATTATACAGGGAGGCTGGATAATTGCACAAGTGGACAAAAATTGAGGAATATTTCCTATAACCGATTAGCTCGCATTTCAAGGTGGAGAAGGGCATAAACTTCGAGGTTTTGTATTATTTATTAAATGTTGTAGCGTCCTATTGTTGTACTCTCTGAGAAATTTTACTCTTGCTCAATAAAGACTACTCTCTTGATTGGTTTTCCCCTTTGGGGGTTTTCCAGGGTCTTTGGACCAAAATTTCCTATCTCAAATGTGTAAAATGTGAATTTCCTATCTTTGTTTGGCACTATTTCCTATCTCAATTGTCCACTGATTATTTCAGTTGTTATTTCCATATTTGCTTAGTTGTTTTGTGTTTTCCCTTAACATACTGTTAAAATGTGTTTGGATTTAATGCATGACTGTTGAAGTTATAGTGGAGGTTGAAATCATAGTTAGCTAAGTGTATGACCAGATCCCTAGCTGAGTTTGCTAGCAAACTATTAGTGTTTTACTAGGATTTTAACATGCTTTTCAAATGTTTCTTCCACGTTAGGTCCATGTTGTAAACACCTATTTTTAGATGTTATACTAATGTTAGGTCTATGTTTCCAAAGTCTCTTTATATGCATTACACATACGTTATGTCTACATTGCCAACGTCTTTTTCTGGATGTCACGCCTATGTTAAGTTTATGTTACCAAAGTATCTTTTCGGACATAAGAATGACATGAGGTCAACATTGCCAATGTCTCTCATCGAACGTTACACTGACGTTTAGTCCACTTTGCAAACATCTCTTTTTGAATGTTTACATTCACATTATGTCTACTTTGAAGACATCTCTTTTCAAACATTGCTTCCATCTTAAAGAACACCTCTTTTTGGACAAGGTACTGATGTTATGTCTACTACACAAACATATGTTTTCAGACATTTGTGCAATGAAAAAAATATATAATAAATAAACATTAATAAATATTAATAATATTGATAAATTAATTAAATGAAAAGGTAAATGAAGAGGCACCTTATGAAATGTGGCGTCTCATCACCAAGGAAACTCTTGCATGGGTATTTATACAAGCATAATTTCTCATTGTAAATCATCATAGACTTATCCATCATATAATATATTATTTTTCCTTTCATGGAATATCCACGTTATTTGCATTGGGTATTTGTGTAAGAAATTATTTTGTCATTTCATTGGTATCAGAGCCCCTTCTCGGGCATTTAGTCTGATCCTGCCTTTGGCAAAAAACAATTCAGACCTTATCTGAATCAGCTATTGGCCACACTCATTATATCAGAGGTTCTATGCTTTTAGGTCTTTGATCATCATAGGACCTTGGCCATTTAAAATCCAAAAGTTAATCAACGAAAAATTACTCTGCTACCAATTGTGGTTTTTGAAAATTACGTTAAGTCATAGAATTTGTGGCAAAATATATCACCGCTAGAATATAACATGAGAAGAAACTACCTCTCGCTGCCATTGCTGCCACCATAATCTATAAAAAAAATTATCAATTGACGTGTGATATCGAGTTGAACGTGACAACTCAATGATCGATTAGTGGGACCATTGTGTGTCAGTATAACACTGCTTTTACTTTTCAGTGCCCTATCATCGTGGTCTGCATTATAATTGATGCGTAATCTGAGTTATAGTGGGTTGCCTCAAAGTTTGTTTAGCAATCAAAGCGATAAAGTAAAGGTCATGACCCTTTGAAAATTATATACATCCATCCATATTAAATTATATCAGATCAATTATCAAAGGCAGACTTTGTGAATTAAGGGAAAATAAATAAATTCTTTTTTATTTCATCATTCAACCCCACACATTGTATAAAAGGTGAAAAAAGTTAAAAACACTTTTTAAATAAAGTAAAGAAAAAAAATGAATAGTGTGGAAGATTAATTAAAGTGAAAAGTGGAAAGTATTTAATTTTTTTTCAAGTATATATATAAATGTATATATATATATATATATACATATATATATATATATATATATATATAGAGAGAGAGAGAGAGAGAGTGGTTATATTATAATAAGTCAAAAGGATAATCCAAGTGAAGGTCAAAACGGAAAAGACAAATCTGAATAACGGAAAAAGAAGGTTCTCGCACATTCCATCGAAAATGCATATGGTGATGCTAAAAGTTTGTGGAATATTTGATGAAAGTCCAATTGCTATTGCTATTTGTCCATCCATTAAAGAAAATTGTATTAATGTTGATCTTGTTAATCAGCTACAAGTTCCATAATCAAGTTTAGTGAAGAACAAGTTGAACGAAGATCAAATAAATGAATTACCATTACATATCGATGATTATAATTTTGCATCTCAACTCATTGTTGCAGCTATAAACGACAATATTGTTGACATAATGTTGGGCTACAAATGGCTAGAAACATTGGGAACATTCATTGTCAATGCAAAACGGAAGTTCGTGACCTTCTTCCATGGGAAGAATAAAATAACGATACATGATTTATCAGTGGGATCTCCCCAATCACAAAATACAAACGAAGGATCAACTTATGGAAACTATGAAGACTTAGACGACGAAGTAAAACGTTTAAATCAAATCATCATCATCAAAGATGAGGAAATTGCACAAATCCACGAGAAGTTAAAATGCCAAGAATTAGAGGTCGGCTGACATCAACAACAAATTAAAGAGCTTCAGTGACAAAGGACGATATTCAAAATACTCACAAATTAGAGGCTGCAAAGATCAATGAAACAATCTCAAACAACAAGGATGAAATCATCCGATTGAGAAATCATAACTAAACCTTAGTCACAAAAATCAAGAAATTAAAAAGTAATCGAAAGCCAGAACAAGCTCACGAAGATATTGAGAAGAAGTTGTTAGAAAAGAATAATCAAAATCTTCAAAAATCATAATCAAAATCTTCAAATAAAATGATCAATAAATGATGAAAACTATTCTTCTTTAAAAAGAGTTAAGCAAGAATTTCTAGAACATATTAAGAAGTTAAGAGATGACGAAAAGTCACAAAAAGAAAAGTTCAAAAAGATTCAATATGATAACAATCTATTAGAGAATAAATTAGAGAAAATCCTGAAGGAAGCATCCAGACTCTCAATAAAAAAAACAAACAATAAAAACTCCTTATCGACACCCAAATTATAAAAATCATTTTGACCAATGGGATGGTCAAAATGAACATAAACAAAGAAGTTATGATTTCAGAAAAGAAACAACGCAAAATTTACAAACTAAGCATAAAACAAGAAGTTCTATCCAACAAAGCGATCAACAAATAGTTCCAATGAAGATAGATCTCAGATGGACCACATCACACTCAATGCGACATTTTTTCTTGGGAATTCGTAACTCAGATCATTGTGTTTCGTCAAGTGTCATAGTTACTAACAAAAAAGATCGAGGGATGACATTATAGGAAAGAAATCAAACGTAATCCTTGTATTCAATAAAGCTTTGAGGACAAAACTTCCCTTAAGGGGAAGACAATGTAATGAACAAAATATATAATAAATATTATCTAATATTGAAAAATTAATGAAATAATTAAATGAAAAGGCACCTTATGAAAGGTGGAATATCATCACTAAGGAAACCCTTACATGGGTATTTATACAAGCATCATTTCTCATTGTAAATCATCATTATATTATCAATCATATAATATATTATTTTTCCTTTCATGGAGTATATATGTTATTTTCATTGGGTATTGTGTAAGAAATGATTTTGTCATTTCAGTTTGCTGGATGTTACTTCCATGCTAATAAACATCTCTTTTTGGACAAGCTACCATGTTTTGCAACGTCTCTTTTCAGACGTCCAATGAATTTTTAGTCCAGTTTTTTAACAATATGAAAGTTGAAAAAAGTAAGTCCTATTCGTCTCTTAAGCAATGATATGTCACGTCTCTTAAGCAATGTGCAACTATAGACACTGATCCAATATGTCAAACCACACACATGTGATACTAAAAACCGTCAAACAAGGATGGAATGAGACACTTAAACCCAACAATGGATTATATACACAAAATTGTATATACCCATACATGGATCGATGTAGGAACATCAATGTGTCTGGCTTGGGAACAAGTTGGTGGTATGTGCAATGGTTTGTAATGTATAATAGAACTCAACACTTTGTAGGTAGTTAATAGTATTCATGGGTTGAGGGAAGACTGCTTGAATGTGTATTGATTGAATATTGTTGACATAGATCCCAATAATGGTTGTAGGTGGCTCCTTTAATTTTGTACAAAGGATACAATACTATTTTGGGCTATGAGTGATGGTTTACATAGAGCACAAACCATGGATAATTTTAGGGGCTATTTATATCCCTTCGGCTATATTAACGGGTTACAAAAATTTACTGGGCTATTTTCTTATATGGAAAGGGTTTTTTTAGCTTAAATATATTCGTCCAATAATTATTAGAAAAAAATAAATCCAAAATGAATAGCCTCGCATATCATAATGAGGAAAATGAAAAAAAACTATTTTCGCCCTAGCAAAATCTCCCTCCAATGTACCTTTCGCTCCCAATTTCTAGAGAAATTCTAGTGAAATCATTCCTTCGCCCCCATTTTTTAGTAATGGAGGCTCCCAATGGTTATTTATCCCTTCATTTTCCTTGAAATGTAGGCATATGGTTCAATTCTCCTGTATTTTTAGTCAATTTCATGTGATACCTTCTTTGAGCCCTCAATTTCCAGTATTGGAGGGAAAATCAAGGGCTATTTTGTTCTACATAAAGGTAACAATGATTCATGGTTCATCCACATCGCACTGTGCTTGCATGGTGAAGGTTCTAGTTGATGTGATTCCACTTTTCATTCTTAGTTTTCTCGACATTTTAATCTTCGCATAACATCTCCATTACCGAAAGCTCAGGTCTTGAAAGGACATGTCACACATGCAATTTATCAGAGAATACAAACTTGCATCAGGATTTTTATCCAATAATTTACATGGTATGGTTTTTATCATGCTTTTATGCTTTTTATCCACATTTATAATAGATTATTATATTGTAAATTTACCTTTTATCATTATTTTTATCATGGATGTCTTTTTATGCTTGTTGAATTCTATGGCACTTTTGATTCTTAGGGCTCATTCATTGTATTTAGGGCTTTATTCTATCCTATAAGTATTGGTTCCATGAAAGTGTTATAGATCTCAAACATATGATATGTTTTATGACTTCTTATGTTTAAATTACTGATTGGCATTTATGTGTTGTTAGTGGATGATACTCTTGATGGAGAGACACCACATGGTTTTTATATATTCAAACTAAAAATGACCCAGTTGTTTAAAATGTGCTTTTATTAGGATCTTGCTCTGTAATTATTATTGGATCTAGCTAAGGCATTAACGAGAGTGTATATGTTCATATTTTATGTCTATTATTGTTGATGTTATAAATGAATTCACATTGATTATAATGGTGAGCTATAGTGGAACGGTCATTATTTTCATTGTCTTCTTATATAGTTGTCCAAAACGTTATGGTAGATTCTTTTATTTATATTTAGAAGTTCATGAGTGGTAGATATTTTTATTCGTATTTCCAAGTTTGTCAATTTTATTTGTAACCTAAATTTATTGGGTTCAGTACTTGTTTTAGAATATTTTACTTTTTGTAATGGCCATTCAAAAGTAAAATGTTTTTTTGGTTATTTGTTTTGATGTATAATTGATATCATCATCCAAAAATGGATCTAGTTATGTATGATAAATATACGATTTAGTTGAAACACGATACTTCATTTCCATCATGATTGTATATAACATCTACAGGGCATGTTTGATATGAGATGTAAACATTATTCTATTTGATATCTAGTCTTTTGCATTCAATTGGGGTGCTAAAACAATTTTACCATATTTTGCATGCTTTAAAAAATTTCAAGGACATGGATACAAACACCTCCTCAGTTTATATGAGAAAAAATAGTATTTAACATAGTAGTTCTAATGATATGTGTGATGTTGCATTAATGTGCTTTCTATTCTTGTTAGTGTATGTTCTTATTTCTAATAACCATTGCAATTTTCTAACTAACTCTAAAAATTATAAATCAAATGACATAATTCATATTTTGATTGTCAACAAAAGGAGGGAAAAGTGGCATTTGTGTCTTTAAATAGATAAGCAAGTTACCTTTTTCTTAGAGGGTAGCTTAAAAATGAGAAAATAAGATAATTGGGAATTCATATACTATATTAAGGTTGTGGGTCTCAATAATACTCCACATTGTAATAATGGTTGGTGGGTTCCATAATCACTCCACAGTGTAAACTATTCAATTCTATTAGTTTGTTGGTATGTCATGATTTGGGCCTGTAAATGTCCATTAGACCATTAAGGGACAAGATAAAAAGTGGAGGCCCCACTTGCCTTGAATGTAGTTAGTGTAGTTGTGTTTCACCAACAACTCTAGTTGTGAGTGACCGAATACTGCTTGTGAAATGTATAAATAAATCCATCGTTTTTGCATTCATGCATTTGCTCATTTGAGGGTCTATGAGTTGAGAGATTCAAGCTCTGGTATATGCTCTTCTATTGCACTACCTTAGTAATCCAAAGAATCAAAAGCTTAGCCTTCCTAGAAAAAGATTCACCAAGACATTACAATGTTTTATAATTTGATGAAAGATTCACCAAGTTTTTACAATATTAAATAATTCAGTGAAATATTTGTCAAAATTTTACAATATCTTATAATTTAGTGAAATATTCGCCAAGAATTTACAAGATTATAAATTAGAATGAAATATTAGTCAAAAAGTTATATATGCATATTATATTATTGATAAAATAGCCTTCAAATTTTCCTATTATTAGAGAGATTCACCGATTTATTATACATATAAATTTTGGGGTTGTTCTTAAAATTATCTCTGTCACAAACATGTAGTTTCTAAATTGTAATTTATGAAAGAGAATGCACAACAAAACATACACCAACGACTCAATGAAACTAAAAATTTGGGTGTGGATGCCAACCAATAATTCAAGCAAAGGCATGTCGTCGTGGATACAAATCATCAAATTTTCAATTTATTAAAAAATAGTGTTATAGGGGATCGATTGGGTATTAAATTTGTGGGTGCTAAAATTAATTACCACTAGAATATAAGTAAGTAGATAAAACACCACAATTACATAACAATTAAACACAATAAACATAGAGATTACAAGAACCCCAACGAAAAACTCTAGCATTGAATGGCTATGTTCTTAGACTTTATTTCTTAGCCATTGCATAATTACAATGGAATATGGCTCTCTATATCATTTCCAATTACATCACATGAATTTTATTCAATATTCTTTCTCTTCTCTACCAAATAAACTATTTTGAATCAATGTACTTGGGTTTATAAGTAGCATTGACTTTGTTAGGAGTAGCTAGAAGCTTGGGTGTTCCCATCTCTTTAGCTCTCCATCTGCAATACTTTTCATTTCCCTTTTGTGTTTTGATGGCAACATTCCACTTGGAGAACATTTTTTTGTCTGCTTAAAATGACTATGTTGCACTTTGAAAGCAAGTGGTAGTAGATTGATCTTTCATGAGGCCTTTTACATTGTCAACCACATCCTCCTACATTGTCATTGACTTCCACAAACACAAGCTTCACTTCTACAACCAAGAGCATTTGGTTTTTTCAAGTGCTTTCTCTTGATCCAAACCATTAACCATTCAATGTTTGTTTCATATCTTTTAGATTAATAAACAAAGTAATGTAATATTAATATTACATTACTAAGAGCTAAATAATTAGTGATTTTATTTGTAAATTTATTTTAAAAAATCATAAAAATGAAGAAAAAAATAATCCAAAGCAAATATATATTAAATATATGAGTTATAATCTCCTCTATTTCTTACAAACTATCTCATATGCCCGTTGCAAACTAGTTCAAAAGAGATTATAAGTCCTTACATGCCATGATGCCTATACTAATGAGGTGGTCTGTAATATCCCGAATTTTGGACCTAACACTTATAGGCATGGGCCTATTGATTATGATGATTATCTTGAAGTTTTATTTTTATATTGGGTCGAAGACCCCATTGCATATGAACGTGATGATTTGTTTTATATATTGGGTGTAAACCAATTATTGATGTGATATATATATATATATATATATATATATATATATATATATATATATGCTTGTTTGTGTTGGGCATGGACCCTGAAGCACATGATTGATGAGATGTTTTGTGTCGAGCGGGAAGCTCTGGAGAACTTGAGTAATTGATAATTTGTGTTGAGCGAGGAGATCTGAAGCACTTGAGTGATTGATGATTTGTGTTCAGCGACAAGCTCTGGAACACATGAAAAGATAATTGGAAGTATTGGGCATAAGCCCTGGACCCTTCCATGTTGATGTTGAGCATAAGCTCTAGAGCATCAAATCCTTGGCCATTGTATCCCTAGGTGTATCGTACAAGTACATCCTAGCATTAGTGTTGATTAAGGAGCTCTGGAATTGCACTGAATTGTAACTCCCTGTTAAAGCGTTGAGTATGGGCTCTAGTAAGCGCCAGGGGTTACTGAAAATAATTTAATAAACTTCCGAGTGAAAACAACTCGACAAAAATATTGATCTCATCATACTTATTTATAAGTGATTAAATGAAATTTTGAATTTTTGTATTCTCATCAAAATACTGAAGAACTGCCACATTATACGAGGGAAATCCACCATGCAAGGATGTTTAGAGTTGCCTAGCCTAGTAGACCTAAACCATCTACCTACTTGACATTAATGAAGAAGTGTCATTACGTCTAGGGATAATGGTATATGATTCCCAAAGACAAATGTTAACAAGTGTTATATTATTATGTACTTTATACATGGTATGTATAAAGAGTTGAATATAATTATAATATTAATGATGAAAGAGAAAGAAAAGCTCCATCCAATTATTATTTATTATGTAAAGATAATAAATAGTCCAAAACCTAAAAAGTCTAATTAGGAACTAGTAGAAAGTTCCTAAGTTAAAATATTAATAATTACCCAAAGTAATTGAAAAGGGTTAAATCAAGAAACCAAGGTTTCTTGATTTAACTGTCCCTTTGACTGAAAAGTCTGTCTATAAATACTCAAGCCAAGGAAAGGCTTGGGCTTCTGATCTATCATTAGAGGAGTCATTTTCTACCTATTTGCTCTCAAGTAATTCTTGGAGAACATTTTTCCTCAAAGGAAAAAAGGAGAACTGATCCAGATCTGATATACCAAATAGGAAACCCTACCTTAGGAGCTATAAGCTACTTGCATGTTGGAGTCCAGCTCGCGGGGAACCGGATTTAAACCAGGAATAGTTCCGGGTCATGGTTGGGTGGAACGTGGTAGTTCCCAAGTGATTTGGTCATCAAAAACAGAGGTCGTATATGTCTTGAATTGTTAATGCTGGTTATTTGAGTGTGCAGGTTTAGCCATTGAAAGAGCTTCAAGTTATAGGTATGAAGCCCTAGACTGTCTATTCTATTTTCCTAGAATAATTGCTAGCTATGTTAGGTAAAATATTACCTTGCATTTCCTAACCCAATGTATATGTTTCTTTGTTTAAAACTGCTAGGGTTTGCATCTTAAAGTATTAACCCTAGGTTGTAATTGATTTCTTATACCAGGTTATCCAGGGTTTAATTATTGGTTTATTTCTACAAGTTCAATTTATTTACTAATGTTCACCAGGTTATATACCCTAGTTTAATTTCTGTAGTATTATTATTGATAAAACTGGGTTATGTACAAACTAGGTTATTTCAGACCTGCTAATATTGTTCATTTAATCTTCATATACTCTGCTGACATATTACATTTGTCAGTAGAGACATGGTGTAGATTTAAATAGATTAATCTTAGAAGTAAACTGAAAATACATATATGTATAAACTTACAATCTAGATAACCTAAGGTACTATCTACAAATTGGGCTACTATGTATATATATAATTATATATAGACATTAAACAAAAACAAATCAAAATACTATCTATAAGTATTCTACATTAAAATCTAAGATAAATAAACCATTAAGACCTTTCAAGGTTTGCACCATTAATACCTATTAACTACTAAATCATTCCATCAAATAAACATCATCATAAATAAATAAACAAGAAGTATCATGACCATTCTTTTGGTCCAAGATTTCATCTTTGTTCCTACACTAATTCGCTCATAACTATTAATTATAAATTAACTAAGTAAAACATTTAAAAACAAATTAAAGAACTCTAGAATTTTAAACAGAGGTCACGATATCGACCCCTATGGGTTCACAAACCCAAGTCACAGGTCTCTATAAAAACAACCAAAATATATACAAACCGTAACCAAATTACATAACTCTGCAAGTCATTCCCATATAATGAATTAAACACCATATAAAAGCATACAGAAGAATCTTTTCTATTTTAATAAACTATATCAAAATATCTACACAGTTCCAAATAATCACGATGGGAACAGGAATCGAATCCTGTGGGCATGCAAGCCCAACTCACATATAATTAAGAATACAACTCATTACATCAACCACGAACAGGATTCAATCCGATTTTGTATAATGTTTACCAAGGCCACGCTATACATACAACGTATGAAGGCTACATTGATAACCATAATAATATTAATAAACAAACCAATACACTATAGCAAGGTCATAAGACCTTAGTTTCTACCCAATGCTGTAAGCACGGCCTCGACCAAAATAATTATTACATAGTCCATTTAAGAGTCTATCTACAGCAACGAAGGCCATCCTGGGCTTGCACCCATGGCTCACATATAATCCACATAATAGTCTAAACCAACAAATTCTTAAATAGTAAAACAACCATCTGAATCTATGCACATTATCCACATAAGCCATGACTATAAAATAAATTACACAGCATGTAATTAACACAACAAACTAACACTGCTAACGAATTCACCTACGAGATCCATAATGGGTTCATACTCATGGTTTCTCCACATCCCTTAATTCATCAATTAAATCGACACAGTAAAGGATTGAACAAATCAAGCTATCGCAACAATCATGGGAGGGCTCATGCCATACCTAGCATGGCCTTAACCCAACTCTGTCAAATAATTACAGTCAAGATCTAATACAAATACAGTATTTAGGTCACATTATATCCGAGGCAGGGATAGCTGTGGACCCGAAAATAGATTAAAGCCATAAAGGATTGGCCTACCCATACTAGTGTCACTGACATTAGGTCTTTTTGGGATTAGCCGGATATTATCGAAAGTTCATTGAGAACTTCCCGAGAATAGCTTGCCCCATGACCGCTTTACAGAAGAAAGCAAGTTAGTTCTTATGGACCGCTAAGTGTGAATAAAATTTTCAAAAGCTTAAGCAGCTTTTGATGATTGTACCAGTGTTATGAATTGCAGATCCCCATGGGGATTTTGTTGTTTGCATGAATGCAAGCAAGGAAGTACTTGGAGGAGTCCTCTTGCAGAACGATCACGCGATTTGTTATGAATCACGGAAGTTAAAAGAACATGAGAAGAATTACCCTACGCACGATCTTGAGTTAGCTACCATCATCCATGCTTTGAGGATGTGGAGGCACTACCTCATGGGAAGGAAGTTCCTTCTGAAGACAAACAATATGAGCCTGAAGTATTTATTTGATCAACCAGATCTGAATGCAAGGCAAGCCAGGTGGTTGGCTTTCCTTAGTGAGTACCATTTCGAGCTAAAGCACATTAAGGGCAAAGAGAATAAGGTTGTCGATGCTTTGAGCCAAAGAACTCATATGATATATATGGTGGCTTTGAGTCAAACCAGTGCAGATTTGCATCAGAGGATTAGAGCGACCAACAAAGTTGACCCCTTCTATGTGGAAATCCTCAAGAAAGTCCAAGAGGATAGGTTGTTTCAACAACAAAAGGAATACAAGGTAGATGAATCCGGACTGCTATGGTCCAAGGATTGGTTGTATGTTCCAGAAGAAGGGGACCTTTGATCCAGCATCCTCATGGAATTTCATAGGGAACCCTACTTCAGGCACTCGAGATATCAAAATATGATATCCGTCGTCAAGAAACACTTTTTATGGCCTAAGTTAAAGGCCAACATTGCAATGTTTATTGCGAAATGTCAGGAATGTTAGCTAGTCAAAGCTGAGCATCAACATCCTGCGGGATTGCTGCAACTGTTACCCATTCCAGAATGGAAGTGGGAGGTCATTAGTATGGATTTCATCACCAATTTACCGAAAAGTAAGAAGCAAAATGATTCTATTTTTGTGGTCATCAACAAGTTGTCGAAAGCAACACACTTCATTCCTGTGAAGTCGACCTACAAAGCAGTGAACATTGTCAATATCTTCTTGAAAGAGATATTTAGATTGCACGAGATACCCAAGGCAATTATCTCAGATTGGGATGTTAAGTTTACAGGAAACTTTTGGAGATCTTTATTCTCCGGATTGGAGACGCAATTGAAATTCAGCATTGCATATCACCTGCAGATAGACAGGCAGACAGAAAGAGTAAACTAGATCATTGAGGACATGCTTTGGGTGTATGTCATGAACAACCCCACGAAGTGGGAGGATTACCTGCATCTCGTAGAGTTTGCGTATAACATTGGTTATCGGACTTCTACCAAGATGAGTCCCTTTGAGGTACTCTATGGACAAAAGTGTAGAACACCAGTTACCTGGGATAGCCCGGTGGATCGGCTCATGTTAGGGCCTGATTTGTTAATGGACTTGGAACAGTTGGTTACCAAGGTCCATGTGAATCTTAAAGAAGCACAAGACCACCAGAAAAGTTATGCGGATCGGAAAAGATAAGGACTTTCAAATAGGTGATCATGTTTACTTGAAAGTAAAATCCAAATGAAGATCGTTGAGCTTGGGTAGGTGCAGTAAGTTAACACATAGATTTTGTGGACCTTTTGAAATAATGGCCAAGAAAGGGCCAGTGGCATATGAACTAGTGTTACCTGTGCATGTAAGAGTCCATAATTTTTATCATGCGTCTTTGTTAAAGAAATATGTTTATGATACTAAACATGTTGTTGATTGGTCCTTTTTATAGGTGGAACCTAAAGGGGAGTTTGCCTGTGAGCCTACTCATATACTCGACAAGAGAGAGGTGCAGCTTCGGAAGCGCACCGTAGTCCAGTTGAAAGTGCAATGGAAGCACTTTGAGGCTGATGAGGCTACTTGGGAGAATGAAGCCACCATGAGAAAGGCTTACCCCGCCTTGTTTCATGATGTCATTCCGAGTCCCTAGAACACGAGGGACGGTGTTGTTCTAAGTAGGGAGGGATGCAATATCCTGAATTTTGGACCTAAAACTTATAGGCATGATGTGCCTATTGATTATGATGATTATCTTGGTGTTTTATTTTTATATTGGGTCGAAGACCCAACTGGATATGAACATGATGATTTGTTTTATATATTGGGCGTAAGCCAATTATTTATGGTATATATATATATATATATATATGAATGATTGTTTGTGTTGGGCGTGGACCCTGAAGCACATGATTGATGAGATGTTTTGTGTCGAGCAGGAAGCTCTGGAGCAGTTGAGTGATTGATGATTTGTGTTGAGCAAGGAGCTCTAGAGCACTTGAGTGATTGATGATTTGTGTTGAGCGAAAAGCTCTGGAACACATGAAAAGGTAATTGGAAGTGTTGGGCATAAGCCCTAGAGCCTTCCATGTTGATGTTGAGCATCGGATCCTTGGCCATTGTATCCCTAGGTGTATCGTACAAGTACATCCTAGCATTAGTGTTGAGCGAGGAGCTCTAGAATTGCACTGAATTGTAACTCCCTGTTAAAGTGTTGAGTATGGGATCTGGTAAGCGTGAGGGGTTACTGAAAATAATTTAATAAACTTCTGAGTGAAAATGACTCGAGAAAAATATTGATCTCATCATACTTATTTATAAGTGATTAAATGAAATTTTGAATTTCTGTATTATCATCAAAGTACTGAAGAACTACCACATTATACGAGGGAAATCCAACATGCAATGATGTTTAGAGTTTCCTGGCCTAGTAGACCTAAACCATCTACCTATTTGATATTAATGAAGAAGTGTCATTAAGTCTAGGGATCATGGTATATGATGCCCAAAGACAAATGTTAACAAGTGTTCTATTATTATGTACTTTATACATGGTATGTATAAAGAGTTGAATATAATTATAATATTAATGATGAAAGAGAAAGAAAAGTTCCATCCAATTATTATTTATTATGTAAAGATAATAAATAGTCCAAAACCTGAAAAATCTAATTAGGAACTAGTAGAAAGTTCCTAAGTTAAAATATTAATAATTACCCAAAGTAATTGAAAATGGTTAAATCAAGAAACCAAGGTTTCTTGATTTAACTGTCCCTTTGACTGAAAAGTCTGTCTATAAAGACTCAAGCCAAGGAAAAGGCTTGGGGTTCTGATCTATCATTAGAGGAGTCATTTTCTGCCTATTTGCTCTCAAGTAATTCTTGGAGAACATTTCTCCTGGAAGGAAAAAAGGAGAACTGATCCAAATCTGATATACCAGATAGGAAACCCTACCTTAGGAGCTCTAAGCTACTTGCATGTTGGAGTCCAGCTCGAGGGGATCCGGATTTAAACCAGGAACGATTTCGGGTCATGGTTGGGTGGAATGTGGTTGTTCCCAAGTGATTTGGTCATCAAAAATAGATGTCATATCTGTCTTGAATTGTTAATGCTGGTTATTTGAGTGTGTAGGTTCAGCCATTCACAGAGCTTCAAGTTACAGGTATGAATCCCTAGACTGTCTATTCTATTTTCCTAGAATAATTGCTAGCTATGTTAGGTAAATGATTACCTTGCATTTCCTAACCCAATGTATATGTTTCTTTGTTTAAAACTGCTAGGGTTTGCATCTTAAAGTATTAACCCTAGGCCGTAAATGATTTCTTATACCAGGTTATCCAGGGTTTAATTATTGGTTTATTTTTGCAAGTTCAATTTATTTACTAATGTTCATCAAGGGTTCTACACCCTAGTTTAATTTATGTAGTACTATTATTGATAAAACTGGGTTATGTACAAACTAGGTTATTTCAGACCTGTTGATATTGTTCATTTGATCTTCATATACTCTGCTGACATATTACATTTGTCAATAGAAAAATGTTGTAGATTTAAATAGATTAATCTTAGAAGTAAACTGAGAATACATATATGTATAAACTTACAATCTAGATAACCTAAGGTACTATCTACAAATTGGACTACTGTGTATATATATAATTATATATAGACATCAAACATAAACAAATCAAAATACTATCTATAAGTATTCTACATTAAAATCTAAGATAAATAAACCATTAAGACCTTTCAAGGTCTGCACCATTAATACATGTTAACTACTAAATCATTCCATCAAATAAACATCATCATAAATAAATAAACAAGAGGTATCGTGACCATTCTTTTGGTCCAAGATTTCATCTTTGTTCTTACACCAATTCGCTCTTAACTATTAATTTTAAATCAACCAAGTAAAACATTTAAAAACAAATTAAAGAACTCTAGAATTTTAAACAGAGGTCACGATATCGACCCTTGTGGGTTCGCAAACCCAAGTCGCGGGCCTCTATAAAAACAACCAAAATATATACACATAAACCGTAACCAAATTACATAACTCTGCAAGTCATCCCATATAACGAATTAAACACCAGATAAAAGCATACAAATGAATCTTTTATATTTTAATAAACCGTATCAAAATATCTACACGGTTCCAAATAATCACGATGGGAACAGGAATCGAATCCTTTGGGCATGCAAGCCCAACTCACATATAATTAAGAATACAACTCATTGCATCAACCATGAACAGGATTCAAACCCTGTGTATAATGTTTACTAAGGCCACGCTATACATACAATGTATGCGGGCTACATTGATAACCACAATAATATTAATAAAAAAACCAATACGCTACAGGGAGGTCGTAAGAACATAGTTTCTGCCCAATGTTGTAAGCATGGCCTCGGCCAAAATAATTATTACATAGTCCATTTAAAAGTCTATCTACAGCAACGAAGGCCATCGTGGGCTTGCACCCATGGCTCACATGTAATCCACATAATAGTCTAAACCAACGAAATCTTAAACAATAAAGCAACCATCTGAATCTATGCGCATTATCCACATAATCCACGACTATAAAAATAAATTACATAGCATGTAATTAACACAACAAACTAACACTGCTAGCGACTTCACCTACGAGAGCTGTCATGGGTTCATACTCATGGTTTCTCCAAATCCCTTCATTCATCAATTAAATCGACACAATAAAGGATTGAACAAATCAAGCTATCACAACAATCATGGGAGGGCTCATGCCATACCCGGCATGGCCTCAAACCAACGCTGTCAAATAATTACAGTCAAGATCTAATCCAATCATCTATACACAGTCAATAAATGAAGGCGACTGCCACATACTTAACCCACAGAGCTACAAATAGCGCAGCAATAATCCAAGACATACACAGTAAGCACATTAACCATTGCAATTTTCATAAACGCACAGTATATCTATTTACATAGTAATGCCATTATCGCAGTCAAGTTTACACAATCGCTCCATGGGCTTGGGCACCATTGCAAGCAATGGTGTTTCCCAGGCATGAAAGCCCCAAAATCCCATAATACGATTTACATAAACGAAAATACATACACAAAGCCTGTGAGAGCACAAGTTTGGTCCACGGCCAACAAACGCCATAATAACATTTTAAAAACCCAAGTCTGTCTACACAGACCCGAAGGCTCATCAAACCCCACAGAGAAGCCCCAAACCAAACGACTCAAACAAAATGCATAATAGGCCGAGAGATAACAAGCGTAGGCTTGTAGGCAAGGTTTACCTTGCACCTTGGCTCCACAGTCAAACCAACGACAAATCTTGAGCCACGTTGCTCTTCACCATCCCTTGGCACCTGCAAACACCAAGCGAAACTAGGATGAGAAGTATGGCAACGATAGGATCCATAAAAGAAAACAAATTGCAGACATAAAAACCCAGAACGAAGCATACCTTCAAAGTCTGTAGGTCACCTCCATTTCCCCTACGCAGAGCCAAGACCAAACCCCAACATCCAAACGAAATGACAAGTCCATCGTGAGCCAGGCCCTAAGCTTGGGCTGCCACGAAAACCAAGGTGCATTAGTGGCACCAACTGGTATCCACTTTCAAAGCCAAAACCCACTTTGCTATAGTTTGATATCGTCGCTTCAACGTAGGTCTCCATTGCCATGCAAGGCTTAAGCCCCATTAACATATGGTTCAACCATATGGTATTTTCGCCACCCCAAAACATATCACAAGGTTTAATACATTGCAAGGTTATGTCTAGTGCATAGTCCATGCATGGTATGCGCTAGTCCAAAGTCAAAGCCACAGGGCATAAAGTATATAAATAGCATATAAACCATAGGCTTAAAGCCTTAGTGCAATGTGCTTTCACTAAGCTTAACGCTTAGTAAACATGACATATGAAATATTCCATGTTACTAACTAAACTTTATAAAAATCAAATGTCTGGTTTTTTAAGCCAAGATCATAACCTGGAAATAGAAAACATAGGACATATTAATATTGTTAATAAAATAAACATAGAGCGTAAATATACTAAGACATAAAAGACGAAATATAAACCATAATGAAGTGTAAGTAGTGCATAAGAAATTTAGCTTTGATAGCTAAATTGACGAAAATAGTACTTACCATGTTACAAATCTAAGTCGGTAAGGAATCATAGTAACAACCAGTAGGTCTATTAGGATCAAGATATTCAGTGTTCTTTAAATAAGACTTCGTCGCAAAGTATGATCTACATATGGAATAAAAGAGGTGCCTTAGTTCGAATAACTAAGTAAGCCTGCAAACAAGTAAACACCTTTACCTCTCAGACCGTCATGGGAGAACGAGTCCCGCCACTCTGCCCACTTTGTTTCCACAAACAAACTTAAGTTAGAACTTTATAAATAACAAGTAAGACTATGCGGAAAGGACGGAGCATTTAAATCAAGTAACGACACATACGCGACAAATGTATAACCATAAGAACTAAGCAGTAAACAGCAGTATGACATCGTGAGTAAAAACATTAATAATAATGATTGAAAGTAAAAAGGACAAAACATAAGAACATCTTATGAGTAAACACTGGCACATTTAATGTATGATATATTTCTGCAAGTCAAATATTGTTCCGTATAGGTAGTATTTACTAGCCTAATAAATAAAAAATTATTTTCGATTTTTGGAGACATTACATGGTCATACTGCAATAACAACCCTATATCATTGGTTGTAGGATTGATACCTTACTTACTTATTTGGTATATGCAACTTTCTCTCTCACACAATTATTATAGAGTGGTTTAAAAAGTGTTAGCCATTAAAATTCTCATCATAATTTGTTATAAGAATAATATTATAGTTGATTGGTTGCTCACCATTCCTTTTTGTGTTTTGAGAGTCAACTCTTTAAATACATTATACACAACAAATAAATATGCTATAAAGTAACCACTCCATACCAACAAATGAATATGCTATAAAGTTACCACTCCATACCAAAGATAAATTATGGAAAAAAATTAAAAATTCTAACTTAAAATTCAATTAATAAAAAATACATTTTTTTGTAAATAAAGAAAATATATTACATCAATAGAGAACCATTACATAGCAGTGATACAAAACATGGCCATCAGACAGCTGGTGTGTTGAGACACAGCACAGCGCTGGACCTGGGCAGCAAAAAACCAATTTCCAGGGAGAGAACCAAGTCCGAACTTTCAACAGGCACGCAGGTCATAACATTCAAAACCAGAGATTGGGATAACCCCTTAGTAGGACCAGAATTTCTCAAAATACGCGACAATGGACATGCCAACATTACAGACTGAGACAATACTGAAATGGACATTAAGCTTTACAAGCCGAAAAAAAGCTGCAAAGAAACAACCAGACACAAGACGTCAAACCATTTTCTTGAAGGCTGAGGGCAGGCTGGACACCATCGCTTGAGCCGGGACTGAGGCCGCACCAGAAGAGACTGCATCAGGCTGAGAGGGAGGAAGGACACGCTTGTGCTTTTTACCGCAGCTTCCTCGGGACCTTTTCCAGCAGCGTAGAAGGTGACCCCGAGCCTTAAGGCAATGATATCCACCTTCTGGTGGATCATATGACATTCGCCATTATGGAACTTCCAGGCTTTAACTGGTTCCTTGTCCCTTGCCTGTTTCGCTTCCCATTCCATGTATGAGTGGCCAACCATTTTCATATTGACCCAGCATTGCATTAGGAGATGATTGTAAGCAGCTGCGCACCCCGCAGTGGTGCCAGGGTCCAATACCCAGTTCACTACCTCCTGGTGGAGATCTTCCTTAGACATGTTTTTTATCGTATGCCAGAGATCCTCAACCTTTCCCTCCACTTCTCGATGTATGTTCAGAGGAATATGATCTTTGAAGAAATAAGCTTCATCTTAGGCTTGGATTTGCACCCGCGTAATGTTGCGGGGGTTCTTCGCAGTGCCCTGCTCAGCCGAGGAGTCACCAGGGGCTTTCCCCTTGCTCATCAAACATTTCAGCGCCATTTTCCACAGAAGGGGGATTGGGGCTAATGCAAGGGAAAAAGAGGAGACAGTGATCCACACACAAGCAAGGAGGAAGGGCCATGGGGAGAACCAGTGAAACCGAGAAACAGAGAGCGAGCCTGAGCGATGAAAGCAAGTTGAACAGAGGGGCACACAATAAAAAGGGAAAGGCAGCATAATTATCCATCCTGGGATGTACCTTGAGAACATCATGGCTATGATGCAAACAATCTCCCTCGTACCCTTTCCCATGGCGGATCCACTGCCGAAAATGAATGTCCAATCATTTCGGTCGTCACTCCCAGCCCTGCTCGTCTTTTCGCATGCAGCTCCAACGAAAAATATAATGCCCAAGGACATCCATTGATGGATCCGCTCGCTTGCCAAATTGATACGGTCATGCATCTTAATGGGGGTCTGTCATGGCGTGCTCGCGTCGTTTGTCACCTCTAACCACCGCAGCATTCGGGCGTGCCACTTGTGTCCCGCCCTCAAGCTCATGCACAACCATTTGTCGACACTGATGGGCCCAATCATCAGCTTCAAAGTTCTCGAGAGGGCTTCATTGGTGTGCCATCTCACCCTCCACCCCCGCATTCGCAAGGAGGTCCGCTGCCTTGTTGGCGTCCCTTCTGACATGGCTAAAAGAGACAGCTGAATGGGCATGGAGCATGTCACAGAGAGTGTCCAGGCGACTGGCTAGCCTCCAGCTAGTCAAAACTTGTCCGCTTACTTGGCCATATGCTAACCGCCTCGCTACCTGTATCATGATGTTGGAGTTGCCCTCAATTAGAGCAGGGAAGCAGTCACTGCGCACTAGGCATTCCAGTCCTTGAATCATACCTTCGAGCTCAGCGGAATTATTAGTATCTCAGCCAATGGCCCCCAAAAAGACAAAAATTACCAGTCCTTGTGAGTCTTTGAATAATCCCCCATAGCCCGCGTCACCTGGGTTTCCCCTGGAGGCCCCGTCGAAGTTGAGCTTGAACACCTATGGGGGTGGTGCCGACCAAAAGTTAGGACTGGAAGGTTGAAGGATCATGTCACGCTTGCGAAGCCCATCCATCTGAGTTTTGTCAAGTCCCCAAAATTCCCCAATGTGGGCTTCATCTGCAGGAATGAGCTTGTCCTCGTCATGCCATTGCATACTTCTGATGGAGGAGAGAAGGTTATCCCTCACCGTCTGCCAAACCTTCTCAATGCAATTATGCTTATCATGGAAGATTCTCCCATTCCTTTCCTTCCAAATGCACCACATGATCATTCCAGGTAAGGCATTCCATATGGTTCTAATAATTCTGTTTTTGAAGGTTTTATGATTCCATTCCGTCAAAGTTCTAGCCGGCTGAGCTCTCTGCCTATCACTTCTTCGAAATCCCATGGCCCCCTTATCCCAAATAGCTGAGGCATAAGGGAAACAATCTAGAAGATGGCTCATGGTTTCTTCCGCTTGGGAGCATAAGCAGCATTGGGATGGACCGTGAACACCACGCTTCCGAAGATTCTCACAGGTGAGGATATGACCCCTGACCACCAACCAAGCAAAGAGACCTACCTTGGGCCATAAATTCAAGTTCCATATCTTCTTCCAAGTTTCCTCTTCCTCTACTCAATTCTTGATTCGAATGTTGTAGGTTTCCTTGATGTTAAACATCCCTCTATCCGTGTATCCCCATCTCAGCACATCATGTCCCTCCGTGAGCCTTATGCACTGATTAAGCATTTCCTCCTGGAAAGCCTCCCAGTCCACCGCCTCTATTTGGTCAGGTTTGTTGATGAAGTTCCAACACCTCCTCCCGTTAATGATCCTCTCTTGCCAGAAGTGGTGCACTTGTATCCTGCCAGCCACCCTAGAGAATTCCTGAATAGGAGTCCATCTTGGGTTGTCGTCGAGCCTTGGTAGTTGATTCCATGAATCCTCCCAGAACTTAGCATTCCTCCCATCCCGAATTTCCCAAAAACTATGTTGTTGCATCAGATGTCTACCACATTTAGCCTTCATCCATATGGGGGATCCCTGTTGATCTTCGTTGTAGCGAATTAACTGGGATAAGGGCCTATCATGACCGTGTTTGAGGTGCCATAATCGAGCCCATGGTTCGGCTGTGTGGGTGACCCACCTCCACCAAACTTTTGCGCCTTAGACTTCAGCCATAATTTTCGGGTCTCTCAGGCCCAGCCCCCCCTTCAACTTGGGACGGTAGATACTGTCCCAGCTCACCAGGGCAAATTTGGCCTTATCCTCACAACCGCCCCACAGAAAATTACGTTGAATGCTTCGAATTTCACGAAGAATGGACTTAGGAGCATAAAGGACAGAGAACAGGTAAATAGGCATCGCCTGTAACACCTATTTTAATAGGACAAGCCTGCTAGGGAGGTTTAGAGGTCTTAGGATCCGGTTTGCTAATTTCTGCTTCATTCTGTCAGGGAGTTCAAGCCAAGAGATTCATTTCAATTTTCGCAGACCTAAGGGGACACCTAAGTATTTTGAAGGAAAAGAACCCTTCGTGAAACCCAGGATGTGGAGGATGTTCCTTTGAGTGGCTGGGGCTGTATTAAGGAAGAAGACTTGGGAATTGGCCGAGTTTACTGCAAAACCCAAGGCCTTAGCAAAAAGCAACAGACATTTTTTGAAGCTTCTCACTTCTTGGACTGAAGGGTGCCCCATAAGCATGGTGTCATCGACAAATTGTTGGTGAGTCTGAGGATCCATGTTAACCTGAAGATGAAGGCCTCTCGGCTCTCCATTTTCCGCCTGGGTCTGAAGGAGATGGCTTAGGCCCTCCGCCATTAGAATGAAGATAAATGGAGAGAGAGGGTTGCCCTGCTTGATACTGCTGGATGGTTAGAAGGTACGAGTCGGGGCTCCATTCAGAAGAATGCTAAAAAAAGGAGTGGATATAAGACCCTGACCCATTCAACCCAATCTTGGCAGAAACCATAGGCTTCCAACATTCTGCGAATGAATTTCCAACTTAATTTGTCGTAGGCTTTTGCTATATCAAGTTTGATCAACATACCTGGCTGTCACGAGCTTTGCAGGGAATGAAGAACTTCATGCACGAGGATGACCCCATCCAGGATCTGACGCCCTTCCACGAAGCCAGATTGTTCCGAACAGATCAGGGAGGGGAGAAGAGACTTCAGGCGATTGGCGATAACTTTGGAGATAATATTGTAGAACACATTACAAAGGGCTATAGGCCTGAACTTGTCTGGGCTATCGACGCCCATCTCCTTGGGGATGAGAGATAGGAACGTCGAATTGAAAGATTTTAAAACCCTCTTATTTAGTCTCGATTCTTCGACTATTTCCACTACCTCTCCCTTCACCATATCCCAGAAGTGGTGGAAGAAATTTGATGTGAAGCCATCTGGACCAGGGGCTTTCCCCAGGGCCATCTGATTGACTGCTTCTTAAACTTCCTGAAGAGAGACCGGTTTGATGAGCATCTCATTATTTTCCCTAATGACAGTAGAAGGAATTGAGCGCGTGATTTGAGCTATATCTCTCTCCCTGTCATGGACATCTTCATTGAGGATCTCCAAAAAATAGTGGGAGAGTTCCGCTTCGATCTTCCCTCTGGTTTCAATCCTGCTGCCATCCAATTTTTTGAGTTTTTGGATTCTCAAATTGTTCCTGTTCTAGATCACCGAATTATGAAAGAACTTGGTGTTCTTTTCCCCATCCTACAGCCATTTGACCTTGGATTTTTGTTTCCAATAGATTCCTTCCTATCTTTCTCTTGCCTCTAGTTGTCCCCATAACTCTTTCTCTTTTTTTTGCATGTCCTCGTCCCATCCATCCATCATTCCTTTCTAACTGAGGAGATCAAGTTCATAAAAGTGTCTTTTCTTGTCCTCGAAAATGTTACCAAACTCTTCTTTGTTCCAGGTACGAATTTTGGACTTGAGCAGCTTGAGTTTTTGCTGGAAGCAGAACATGGCAGTACATGTGGGGGGGACCAACTCCTGCCACCACTAATGGACAAGATCTTTGAAGTCCTTATGCTCCATCCAGAACTGTTCAAATTTGAATGGTTTTCTCAAAGTGGAGCATGTCCAATCCCAGCTAAGGCTGATAGGTCAATGGTCAGAGCCTGCAGCTGGGAGCATGTCAGCCATGATTTCACCCGTACTGTGGACTATATTCTCTAAAACCAAAAACCTGTCCAAACGAGAGGCAACCAGGTGCTCACCCCAGTGTTTGTTGTTCCAGGTATACCAGCCATTTCCTGTTTCCATATCCACAAAAGAGCTTTGAGTCTGGAAAACACCAAAAGCCTCTTGGTACTTGTCCAGAGTTCTCTTACCTCCCTTCTTTTCGCCGAGGTTGGCAATGAGGTTAAAATCCCCTCCCATCACCCATTGGTCCCCCTCAGCTTAGTGTTTGGTCCAGTCAAGGAAATCGATGAAGGCCTGCTTCTCAAGGAAGCTGCTAGGGCTGTAAATATTAACAAGCGTGCCCTTCACCCCGGAAACAAGGTGTTGGAAGTCAACCATGAGGGCAAACTTGTTGGCGCGCCAGTTTGTGAGATCCATCACTTGGGGGCGCCAGAAAATTGCAATGCCCCCTAATTGTCCGGCAACATCCATGGCCATGACCTGGCTGCCTTTCTAGATTTTACTTTTGATTTTTTCCATTCCTTCATAACTACATTTTGTTTCCTGAAGAAAGAGGATATCCAGATTCTCCTGCTTTATTTTATTGTTAAGAGTCCTCCACTTCCTGGGGTTACTGCACCCCCTGATATTCCAAGAGATTAGCTTCATTGGTAAACTTTGGAAACTTCAGAGAAGGTCGTCGTGATCGTTGGGTATTGGCCTGATTCTATGAGCTTAACTCCTACTTCTGCAATGCGTTGCTTGTTTGTTTTCCTTCCTCTGCATTGTTCCTCCTCTAGAGACTTCCTCTTGTTTCCTTTTTGGGGATCTGGGTCTATCCCAAGGTTTGGATGAGCCCAAGTCTTAATGATTGCTTCTCGGAGGAGCTCAATTTGCCTTCTGGGGACGTAGCCTTTACCCTTCTTTCCACATTCAACTTCTATCACATCCAGATCTAGTTCACCTAGTTCCATTTCTTCATCCTCTTCTTCTTCAACTATTTCCATATGTTGGGTTTCCTCTCTTTCTGGGGCACTGGTGTCCTTGGATGACTGCTCCTCTTCCACCTTGTCCTTAGGCTTGTCATCGTCTGTGCTATCCCCTAAGACAACAAAAGCATTTTTGGATCTGTTATCCTTCGCCTCCATGTCTTTTTTGGCCTTTGATGCCCCACCACCCCTGCTTCTTTTGCGGTTCTTGACTTGGGTGAAGCCATCTTTATTCCCAGCTCCCTTCGGTCAATGATCAACAGGATCAGTCTTTGCAGCCATTTTGGGACAGTTCCTTCCTAAGTGGTCGTATTCATGGCAATGCCTACACCAGAAAGGAATATGCTCATAGTCTATGGGTTGGATCCATTCTTCACCATCCCAATTTAGGCTTATGGCCTTTGGCAGCTCCTTGGAGAGATCCAGGTAGACACAGATCCTGGCAAAAGAAGTGTACCTCTGGGCCTTAGTTTGCTCAGTGACCTTAATAAATTCCCCTAGGGTATTTCCTATGTCCTTCAAGGTTTCCAGATCCCAATATTTCCCCGGCAGAGAAAAGAGGCGGATCCAGACAGGGGCAACAGTCATGTCTTCTGTTTCGGGGTTGAATTTTTCCTTCCATGGATGGATTTAAATGTAGAAATAATAGATCAATGCTATAAGCAATGATGCTAAGAAGAAGCACAGGAAATAGATCTTGCTACTAAGAATTCTCACAAGCATACACCGGAAAAATAGAGAGAAGAAAAGAGACTAAATCACATGAATGAAGAGATGAATATTGGTGTGTATCCTTCCATTAAATAATGATGAATAATAGTGTACATAAATAGTACATCCCTCATAGGAAAATCGAATTGTATGGAAACAACTCATAAAGCTCAAAAATGTTGACTTACCAAAATATAGCAAACCCCCATAGGTGGCTAAAGCACTTCCCAAATCTATCAAGGACCTCATGAGTTGGCAAAAGCATGAGTGAGTTGTCAAGGAGATGGAAAAAACATGCTAATCCTAGAAAATGGAGAAAAACTAATGGAGGATGGGTTGGAAACAAAAGCTCCCAGTTTCCTAGTTGACTAGCTTTTATCTTATCCATAGAAAAACAGGAAAAGTAGAATAAAGCAGAATCTGCTGTAAAGTCCTGTATACTAATTCTAGATGGTCAAAGGTGGTCAAGATCAACCCAGAATTGGAAATAAATCATTCCTAGGATATAAATGGCATGTATTGACTTTAAGGTGCAAGTGGATGCCAACTAATTAAGCTAGTGGGTGAATAATTAATCAAATAATGATTAATTATTTTATCCTAAGTTGTGAGTGGGTTTACTATATTCCAACAATAAAGGTCTGCTGAGAAAAAGAAATAGGGGCTGCCTTCCAAGATGCGATCACGGTCCTCCTAGTTAAAGAAAATAATAGTGAAAAAACCTTTGGGTCTGAGCTGCAGATCATAGTGGCCTTTAAGGTTCCACACACTGCTAATCCATTTGACCAGATCCTTTTCCTTGGGCCAAATCCCCACAAACTTCCCAATCAATGCTTTCTCCTTCCAGAGCTTGATCGTGCCGCTTACCTTCTCTTATCTGATATATATCGCTCGAATGGTGGGGGCTTTCGACAAACATCCACCCACCCCAGGCTTCCTGCCGTTGGACAAACCAGCTTGCTTCTCTGTCTTGGCTGAAACAACCCCACTGTCAACTACGGGTCCCAAAGGGCCCGTCTCCACCATGGAATCGCCCAGGGGGGCCAAACCGCCTGGTGAACCAGCAGACCCTTGCTCGAAGAGAAACCAGAAGGCCTCTGCGACCAGGCGAAGCCAGTGGACCTAAAGCAATTGCTCAAACTCCTTCAAACCCTAAGTGTGACCTTGCAACTATGTCTCCTTCTAATAAAAAATACATATATATATATATATATATATATTTTATCATGAATCAATAAAATCTATTAATTTATAAATAAAAAATATAATATATACTTTATCATAAATCAATAATATACCTCCTTGAAATTGTTTGTTGCTGGTATATTATTTATCAATATAACTATTTATATTGAAAAAGTTTTGGAAGGAAAATCCCCAAATATCTCAACCTATTGTGATACCAGGGTTGATGGATGCATGCTCGTCTAAACAACACGAGATTTTAGGGTTTCAAACACATTCAAGGGTTTTACGGTGTTACGAGGCAAGCGGGTGCTCCGGCAATCAATTTGAATCTGATCTGCTTAACCCAACACAATAGCGATGGTGGCGGCAGCAAGGAGAAGGGCAATGCTTTCCACGTCGTGTAAGAAGAATTCATTTGTCCATACCATCTGTCAACGATCCTTCCACAATTTGAATACCACTGCCAACACGCGCATTAATTTTTTTTGTCAGACCAATAGGCTAACAGAGGCAGTGGAGACCTTCAAGCATCTGCTTTCAGCTAAATCCAACCCCACTCTCAACACCTGCAACCTTTGTTAAGTAGCCTAGTCCGACGGAAGCAACACCAATCAGCATTGTCTGTTTACAGACTTATGAGTCAAGCAGACATTACCAAATCTCATATCTCTGAGCATTGTCATCAACTGTCACTGTGAAACAGGTAGAATGGATTGTGCTTTCAAAGTGTTTGAAGAAATGGAAGTACATGGTAATATTCCAAATGTCATAATATTTGATACGCTCATCAAAGGGCTTTGCAGGGTGGGCAGGACGGAGGACGCTGTCAAACTTTTTAATCAAATGGTAAGCAAACGACAGGTTCCTGATCTTTTTACATATAACATCCTGTGTTCTGCAAAAGAGGGAAAACCCACGAGGCAATCGGTTTGATAGCTATTATGCTGCAAAAGGGCCATGAGCCGGACTCTGTCACATTCAACACCCTCATGGATCGACTATGCAAAGAAGGTAAGCTCCATGAGGCCAATCGACTAGTGTATCTGATGTCAAAAGAAGGGCATAACCCCGATGTTATTACATTTAGTGCTCTTATTGACTGTTTCTGTAAGGAAGCCAAGTTGGAGGAGGCTAGGAAGCTTTTCTATGAAATTCCTGACAAACACATATGCCCTAACGCTGTCACATACAGTGCTCTTATCGACGGTTTCTGTAAAGAAGGCAAGTTCGAAGAGGCCAGGAAGCTCTCTTATGAAATGCCTGACAAAAACTTATGTCCCACTGCTGCGATATACACTGTTTTAATTGATGGTTTATCTAAGGAAGGCAAATTGGAGGAGGCTAGGAAGCTATTTTATGAAATGCCCCACAAAAACATATCCCCCAATGCAGTCACATACAATGTTCTTATTCATGGTTTATGTAAGGAAAGCAAGTTGGAGGAGGCTAGGAGGCTGTTCTATGAAATGACCGACAAAACATATACCCCAATACTGTCACATACACTGTTCTTATTGATTGTTTCTGTAAGGAAGAAAAGGTGGAGGAGGGTACAAAACTTTTCTATGAGATGCCAGATAAAGACATATTCCCCGATGCTGTCACATACAGTGCTCTTATTGATGGTTTCTGTAAGGCAGGCAAGGTGGAGGAGGCCAGGAAGCTTTTCTATGAAATGCTTGACAAAAACATATGCCCCGATGCTATCACATACAATGTTCTTAATGATGGTTTCTGTAAGGCAGGGAAGGTGGAGGAGGCCAGGAAGCTTTTCTATGAAATGCCCAACAAAAACATATGCCCCGATGCATTTCACATACAATGTGCTTATTGATGGTTTATGTAAGGGTGTCAAGTTGGAGGAGGCTAGGAAGCTCTTCTATGAAAGGACAGACAAAACAGATGCCCGGATGCTGTCACATACGGTGTTCTTATTGATGGTTTCTGTAAAAAAAGCAAGTTGGACGAAGCTAGGAAGCTTTTCTATGGAATGCACAACAAGAACATATTCCCTGATGTAGTCACATACACTGCTTTTATTGATGGCCTCATCAAGGGCGGGCAGTGGAAGGAGGCCACCAAAGAGCTTCATGAGGTACTGGATAAGGGGAACAATCCGAATGTTATCACATATAATGCTCTTATTGCTGGTCTTTGTAAAGAAGGGAAACTTCAAGAAGCTCTCCGGTTGTTAGATGTTATGGTTGAAATAGGCCATCAACCTGATCATATAACATATAATACACTTGTAGGAGGGTTTTGCTAGGTGGATGATCTAGAGGAGGCCAAGGAGCTCCTTAAAGAGATGTTGGACAAAGGTTGTAGTCCTGGCCTAGTTCGCTATACATTAATAGATAGATTTTGTTAGCATCACAGTGAAGGCAAGCTTAACAGATCTTCTATGAGAAGAGCAATCTTCAAGCCTTGATGATGTTATATACAGCACATTGATGGATGGAATTTCAAAGTTGGTAATCTTATTGAGTCAATAAAGTAATTTAAACTCATGAAATATAGCAGTCATCTTCCAGATATGACTACATATACTCCCCTCATGGATGGACTATGCAAGGAAGGCACACCCCAAGAGGCCAATAGATTATTGCATGAGATCCTTAAACAGGTTTGGCATGACACTATGATATATTCAGCAGCAAACAACAACCTCTGTAGAGATATTGATGAAACGCACTGGGCAAGATTCAGTGACAGTTGAGTAACTTGCAATTGATGAAGTGTCGGGCTGATTTTGGTAATAATGCACTAGAAAGCTATTTGAAACAGGTTTGGAGGCCGATCTTAATGAAGTGATCTGAGTGGAATTTCTATGAGTACACCAGGGATTTACTCTGAAAACACATTTGGTTCAGGGTTTAGTGGGCTGCACATCCTGCTCAAATGCACCAGTTGATCCATCTAAAATGGATTTGGCTTAACAGTTAGTGTGTTGCAACTTGCAACTGTTGAAGTACCCCAAGGAAATTTCAATGATATTGTTCACAATAATAAACTGGAATTAGTTTGATAAAATGGTTAGTGGCTTGTCTTTGTCATTGATAGAGTGTACCTTGAGAATTTCAATTGTGAGATGTACTTCTGTCAGTGAAATGGACTAACCAACTTTTATGTCTTGAACTGGGGGTTATTTGCAATTTGTAGCTTGCTTTGGCATGCCTCCTTTTTGTTATGTTTTTTTATTGTTGAGGTTTTATGAAATATTTTGTTGCGTTTGTTGAAGGCCCAGACTCCATATGTATTGAGTACATTTTACTGTTATAGTATACAATAAAGTTGTAACAATTGTCATGGCATGTCTTAGTAACAGTACATATTTTTTAATTAGACATCTGCAACTACTTGAATGTTCAGTCTCTGCTGTCCAAATCGTTGTAGCTAAGGCAACTATTATCTTGCTGTCCTTCTGCTCTAAACTTGCAGCAATCATTTTGATTTGCAAGCTGTCATGGGAATGCCTGTCAGTGAGGATATCAATTGGGGACGATTCCACTCTTTTAGCATAAGTTATTTTATTTGCTGCCAGGGCAGCTGGATTCAGTTACATCTGCAAATGTTCAACAACAAACAATGGGTATTGGTTTAGTCTATGGGTACACATCCCAAACAAATGCAATGGCTGCTGGAGTTCAGAGGACCTTTTTTTCGTTTCCGCTTGGAACCCTATGCATGGGACCTATGATGTTGCAACTGTTGTCAAGCAGTACCCAGAAGGAATGTATGTTCCCTAAAAAGGCCTGGTCATCCAGAAAGACATTTCTGTTGAGATTTTCAGATCATGATAGCAGTTTAAACTTTACTGCACTCGGATTAAAACCCGAAATAAAAAGCTTTCATCTACTCTTCAAGCTGCAAATCTAAGCTATGCTAAAAAATTGAAACACGTCACACAGAATAGGTTGTTGTGGTGACAGTCAGCCGCCTTCCTAAGTTTCCTCTAAGGTTGCCCTTGTGTTTTAGGGATTTACCGGTTGCACTTGTGTTTTAGGGATTTACCACTTGAAGTCTAGGTTTGGGAGGCGACACTGTGTTTCTTCACATTTTGTGTGGACGAGATGCAATAGTTTTTAATCCATTTTCCTACTTAAGAATACTTAAGTATTCATGCCTCTGGGATAACAGTTTCAGGGGCACATTTGAAACCTGATTTTATATGTATTATAACTAGTATGAGATAGAAAATATGGAGTGCACGTTTGTATGTAGCTTGGAAGATTTTCTAATATGCGATGCATACAATCACTTTCTTTTGGATGTTTAGCTTGCCTATCACCTTTATAGTTACACAAAACCATGAAAACAACATTTATGTTAAATATGCAGTTTTTAACGGTGCATATTTCCATTGATGAGAAAGCATAACCGGTTGAATTAATTCACGATATACAGATCTGCACTTATGATAAAGACCCTAAACTAGGAATTCGGAACTGATTGAATTCTCAAACCAACAGATATTGTAAATACTAAAAGCTTGATTGTACCTCAAAAGTGAAGACATTGCATGTTTAAAAGAATGTATAGACATACCGTCAAACCAAAAGGCTTACAGAAGCAGTGGAGACCTTCAAGCATCTACCTTCAACTAAATCTAAATCCATTCTTGCTCATCATCTGTGATGTTTTTGTGAGGTAGTCTAGTCTGACAAAATTGACATGAATCAGCATTGTCTGTTTACGAACTTATGGTTAAAGCTAAGATTCTCTTGGATCCGATATGATATGTCTGAACATTGTCATCAATTTTCACTGTTGAACAGGTAAATTGGATTAGCATTCAAAGTGTTTGAATGAATGGAAGCACCCGCTGATATTCCAAATGTCATAACATCCAATACCCTCATCAAACGGATTTGTAAGGATGGAAGATGCTCTCAAACCTTACAATCAACTGGTGAACAAACAACATTCTCCTAATTTGTTATGTATAGTAGCCAAATAGATGGGCTCTGCAAGACAAGGAAACTCCATGAGGCATTGGGTTGATCATTGTTATGCTGCGAATGGGCCATGAGCCTAATGTTATTACATTTACCATGGCCTAACACTATTACCTACACCACCCTCATGGATCGACTAAGCAAAGAAGGTAAGATCCAAGAGGCCAAGAAACCATTGTATCAAATGTTAGAAGAAGGGCATAGACTAAGCAAAGAAGGTAAGATCAAAGAGGCAAAGAAACCACTGGATCAAATGTTAAAAAAGGGTATAGCCTGGATTTTATTAGATTTACTGCTCCCTCTGATGGTTTTGCAAAGAAGGCAAGTTCGATAAGGGCATGAAGCTTTTCTATGAAATGTCCAGCAAAATTATATATCCCAATGCTGTCACATATAATGAGATTAATGATGGTTTATGTAAGGAAGGAAAGTTGGATGGGACTAAGAAGCTCTTCTATGAAATGCCCAACAAAAGTAAATGTCCTCACTCTGTCACTTGCAATGTCATCACTGTCGATTTTTGTAAGGAAGGCATGCTTGAAGAGGCTAAAAAGCTCTTTTATGAAATGCTTGACAAAAACATATGCCCTAACGTTGTCACATACAATATGCTTATTGATGGTTTTTGTAAGAAAGACAAATTGGAGGAGGCTAGGAAGTTCTACGAAATGTTCTTCTCTGAAATACCTAACAAAAACATACGCCGTATTGTGGTCACATACATAGCTCTTGTTGATGGCCTTTGTATAGACAGCAAGTTGGAGAAGGCCATGAAACTCTTCTATAAAATGTCCAACAAATAGATATCCCCTAATGTTGTCAAATTCATTTTATTTATTGGTGGTTTCTATTGAGGCCAATGGCAAGAGACCAACAAAGTGATTCATGATACTAGATAAGGTGTGCAATTTGGATATTATCACATACAATGCTCTGCTTGCCTTTGCAACGAAAAAAAGCTTCAAGAAGCTCTCTAGTTGTTGGATGTTATGGTGCAAATTGCTCATCAACCTCGTGACATCACATAAAATACATTTAGATATGGGTTTTGCAAGGTAGTAATTTGGATGAGTCTAGAGAGCTCCTTCAAGAAATGTTGCAGGATTGACCTAATTTCATAGGATAGACGAAGCTTGACAAAGCTTAGGTTAGATTCCAGAGAAATCTCTAAGCCTTCATGATATTACATACAACGCATTGATGGATGAACTTTGCAAAGTGGGTAACCTTTATTGGTTAATAAAGTTATTTGCGCAGATGAAATACAATAGCCATTTCCTTAATATTACGACATACACCATTCTCATGGATGGGCCATACAAGGAAGGCACAACCCAAGAGGCCAATATACTATTTCTTAGGATTCTAACAAGGTTTTGACATGACATTATGACATATTCATCAACAAACAATTTATGTAAAGATTTTATTGAAACCCGCTCGACAAGATTCTGTCATAGTGAGTGACTTGCAATTGAGGAAGTGCGAGTGATGACTTGTTAATAAGGCACAATAAGCTATCCAAAACAACTTTGGCCATTGAGCTTGATGAAGTGGTTTGAGTGGAATTTCCGTAAGTATACACCAATGGCTTACTTTGAAAACAAATATGGCTCAATGTTTAGTGGGTTGTTTGTCTTGATTAAATGCATGCGTTGAACAACCTAAAATGCATGACTTAGTAGTGGGTGTGTTGCAACTCGCAACTAATGATATTGTTCACATCAATCACTTGGAATTGTTTTAATAAAATTGCTAGTGGCTTGTCATAAGCATTGATAGATTATCCTTGCTACATCCTTAAATACAAAATTGCACAACACTTACATAAATTATAAATAACATAACTTAAACATTAATAATCGAGGTACCTACACACACAAGGGTTTGACAACAACATGAAGTCGATTGTTATATTGATAATGATAATGAAATATATAAGATGGGGGAAACCCATGTTTATGACAATTAGATGTATAATGTGTAACCCTAATTGTTTGCCATGTCTCTAAATCTTTATCATGTAAAGGTGGTGCTTGTACACATGTAACTTTAATACAAAGATATTACCTATGTTGTGTATGTTTTAAACATGTGCAGAGAAACAAAGCATTCCGATTCTTTTAAGCAAAACAAAAATCACACCACAACATTCACACATAAAACACAGAGATTTACCTTGGATACCTTTAACCGGGAAAACTAGCATTCCTTGGAGCCACACCTCCTATTTTCTCATTATCATTATGAATCCCTCACAACACAAAATATAGGTCTTCTGCAACATCCAATTTCCTAATTCGTTAACCCGGATTAGAAAATAGATTCCAATCCTTTAATCGGGATTAAATTACATATTTTTAGACCATTCCCAAAAATAGCCGAAAACAACCCAACAAAATTTGGAACTTGTTGTGCTCGCGTCGAAAATGGCCTAACGACCATTTTCGAATGGAAACGATCGACCGTTTTCGTGAAGGCGGCAGAGGGATCTTCATGCGCACTGTGAACAAACATGTCCCCTTCCCCCCCCCACACACATGCGAAGAATATAACACATACCCAACATGTTGTAATTAGATAAACAACATGCCCTTAGAAAAAGTTGTCCTTAAATATTTAAAATATAACCAATGGGGTATGCTTTGTAAGTCAAATGACATACATTTTTCACCTTAAGTCATTTGATCAATGAGGCGACATGCAATTTGCACCTTAAATCGCCTTAAAATTGCATTCAATATATAATTTTATTGACATACAATATGCACTTAATGTCATCCAACTTAGAAGTGACATATAATATATTCTTAATGTCACTTTAGAGCTTATGTAACATTCACTTTACAATAAACTCAGTTGAAAAATAGAGAGCAAGATTTGAACCCTTAACCACTTATTACCAAAAAAATACAACTAAACCATGTGAATTAAACCAAAACTAAATATAAATCAATCGAAGATAAATAATTTTGTTTTTGTTTTTAATCCCTCTGGAAAGTTAACACTTGCATTCTTCCTAATGCAAATTCCTTCTTTCAATTCATTGATTTCCATATCTGCCATGTGATCATCCATTCCATCTTGCTTCTTAGACTTTCAATCCATCTCGCTATAACACTCCATGCAATATTATACTCCAACTTGCTCTACAAACATGCTATTTCAGCAAAGGCTACACCCATACCTCAAAATCCTTGCAAGCTTGTAGGGCCCCCATTCACCATGACGTGCAACTATACCTTACCATGTACCATATCTACCTTTTCATTGCCACATCAAACCATTTTGCTGTTGAAAAGTGTTTTCATTGATGTTAAAGTGCAATGATGATGACGATGATGTGTAATTAATGATGATGTGGCAAATATGTGACAACAAGAAGATAGAGTGCATCTTCATAATTTCGATACCAGTTTCAATACCAACACCTACAGGATTCCAGTGCTAGTCAAATTTCCAAAGAGTCATTTCATGTTTTCAGTCATGAAATCTTTCGATCATATCTATCTATGGATAGATCATGTTATCACCTAAGTCGGTGTTTCCACTAAAATATATCATATTCGAGACGATAGAGGAAGGAAAGCTAAACCGATGATACTTCAAGAGTCCCAATCACCACTAGATAAGATGGTTGTCACACTGAAAGAGAATCTTGTCACTTTATGCTATTATGTAGCAAAAGGGGAGACCCTTGCTAGCCTATAGAGACTAGCATAAAGACACTCAAACAAGATAAGAGATATGGAACTAGAGTGACTTGATCTATAAACCCTAGATCCTTGATATAGATAGAAAGAGAGGCTTAGGGGCTGGGATAAGGTTTTAATGCAATGATAATGATCCCAAATAATTGTTTTCTCACTATCTTAATTAATTATATCGATCTGGGTTGAAGATGTTAGGTGTATGATGGTCAAGTTAGGACCTTGGGGAATTTATGTGAATTAATGATAAATGCCCCAAGATACAAGCTAGATTACTAATTGAGAGCCACTAAAACCTTGAGAGAGATTGCTAGATGAAGAATATGACAATATATAAACCCACAAGTACGAAGAGGATCACAAAACAAGACAAGTGACTAATAAGGAGGGTGAACTGCCTACAAACTAGTGCCTTATCTATAGGGTTGATGGGGTCCCATAAGATGACGCCTCAAGGAGGCTAGTGTGGCCTAGGGGTGAAGAATAATACCCAAAAAGGATTTGTCAAAATTCCAAGAAGTGCAATCCCAAGAAATTTTTAAAGTTGCTACGAAGAGGGTTTTATTAAGCGACCAATGGAATGGAAATCAAAACTAGAGAAAGCACTTAAGAACGTACGTGGAAACTTGGAGAATGCCAAGATTGTGACACTCTTACGAAGTAATTCCCAACTTGATGAAGATTAGTTTTATGTCTTGTCTTTAAATAAAAAAATCCCAAGTGGCCAATGCACCCCTCTCTCCCACACAAGCAAACAATCGAAATTAATTTGCCATACATGAAAGAAATGTGATTATGACAAAGTAAGGAAACATATCAATTGACAAAATGCATATGAGAAAAATCCTTGAAGAAACTACGAAGTGAGAGAAGAGATACATCTTCCACAATAGCGCCCCTCTTCAAATCACTACTTTTCCATAAAATAACCACAACAAGTATATGTCGATAATATCCACCACAAATTCACAAGAGTTTCCAGTGTAATATAATGCAATCACGACTAAAACAAATTCCACGCAAGAATCTCAAGTTTTTGTAGAAGAATGATTTTTCTCTAATCCAGTAGCCAAGAGCCAAAAGTCCCTCTACAATGGTGGAGGCATCTCTTTTAAATAGAAGGAGAGTGATGTTCACATTCTAACTAACTAAATCCAACGGTCGAGTTTAAAACATTATCAATGGTGGAGATCTTTTATTTCTACAATACATGGATCACCCACAAAGGGGGGGTGCACTTTTTCTTATAGCACCTTAGTTGGGAAAGATACATCATAATGAAATAATATATCATGCGGTACAATGATGAGGTGGTCATCTTAGGGGCTTAAATCACCCTAGGTACCACCCTTAATACATAACAATTAGATATAACATGACAATACATAGTATGAGAAGGTGAGGGGCACCTCTCATGGGTTCGCCCTCCCAAGATGATCCCAAAACATAAATGTGGACCCTGAGCTGACAAATAATGATGAATAATAATCCATAGAGCCATAATACAACATAATCAATGAACCCACTTCATTTCCTAGCCATAGTTTAGCCAAATCTATTTCCTTGAGGTAGCCATGGTTCATTTTTTATGAATAAAAACATTGATAATCTCTCCTAGAAGATAAAATTTCTCATAACCTCACTTCCCTTGCCGAAAATCATAAACTAAGTGTATCAATGGAACCAACGATGTGAAATCCACTATTAGTTGCTACAAATGCTCTATGAATACATCTAGATATGCGTCTAGAAGCCATAACCATGTCTAATAATAAAATATGGCCATAATAATAATAAGAATAAACCACAATACTCCTAAATCAAGACCAATATTCATCAAACCAAGTATGGAAATGGTGTATTGGATGCATATAGATGACAAATTACCAATCTCGAACCATTATAGCCACATTTTCTCCAAGACTTGTGTTGAACAAGTAAAACTAGGTTTGACCAAATCAAAATAATCAATATGATGCCTAAACTGCAATCTAATCAATCCAATGTGTATAAGTGATGAAAGATAACTCTCTTATTCATATTATTATCCAATTGTAACAAGAGTAACATGATAATGGTGATAATTAATCAAATAAATCCAATAAATGTAAGACTTGTGTTAAAGTAAATAAATGATTTTTCATGAAGTCCTTCATACATTCTCACTTACAAACTTAGACCAACTGATATGATGGGTGAAATGGATGAAGCAAGGATAAGTTAAAGGAGTTTTGACTTATTGACCTTGACATAGTGATCTTTCAGAGAACAGGAAACAAGGGAATCCACTTAAACATATAAAGGATGGAGGACAATAGGGAACGGGGGTGTCTCACAAATGAGTAGAGTGCTTAAAATTTTTCCTTCAACACCCTTCCAATCTTGACTCAAGCAACGTGAGGATCTTTTCTAGGATCTTTGAGTTAAGTGCACAACCAATTATAGTATAGAAGATCCTAGGGGACACTTAGAATTAGTTATCCCTTACTCCATCTCACATCAAAACCCGTGGGATGAGGAATTTATCATTACATAACATGGCTAGCAGTCTTTGGATTTAGCATTTGTTTAACCACTGCTTTTATTTGTCCTTTGATTTCATTTGTAACCCTCTTATGGTTTTACATGCACTTAAAAGAATGACTATTTGCAGCTTTCATCAGGGTATTTTCATTTCATTTCATTGTCCTTTTGGCTATCATTTCACATATAGATAGAGCATTCATACTGATGTTTGTAATGATTGAAGTGACAAATCGCTTTGAGTACTAAAGGAAGACAATCCGGTGACACAAGTTACACATCCATTCCACAAGGCATGATACAAGTAGAAGGGAAGGAACTAGGCCTAGAGCCGAGACACAATACAACATGGAGTCTATCCAACACAAAGGTCTAAGTGAGGGGAGGTCTTCAATATCACAACTCAAGGTCCAATTCAAGGGTCGGACTCAAATATGGAAGAAGCGGATGGGTGGAGAAAAGTGAAAACTGGTTCCAAAATAGCAAGATGAGACTAAGTCTACATAAGATAGGTAATAATAATGAGAATATAAAAAATTCTTAGCATTCAAAATCATAGATCAACTTAGAATAACAAGTCTATGAGAGAGCCCGCACGGGTGTGGCTCATTGGTGGTTCCATTGTTATGAAGTCACTTGTTGTAAATTGGAGGTCACGAGATCAATTTCACCTGGGTTTACCTGTGTCCCATGTCTTGGGGTGGGTGTGGGGCACCTAGGGTTATAGTGGTAGCGGGAATGGATCCCTGGACCCCATGTCACGCGAGTACTAGCCCGGCCCCAGTTGTCGATTCCCCTAGTCAAAAAAAAAATCAAGTCTATGAGAGAACTACAATACATAATCACCAAAATTAGTTACCATGTTAAGTTAAAGCTAATGCAATGAGTAAGACAGTTTAATAGCACCCAAATACAAATATATACATGTCCATCCATATATCTACCTCTGATGATAGTCATGAAACCAACTCCAACTGTGTGGGAAATGGAAATATATCAGTTGCTTTCTCTGCTAAGTGAACCAAGGCTACAACAAGCCCATCTCAATGGGTCACCCACGGCTAATTCATGTCATGGGATACCTCTGTTGATCAAAAGAAATGGATCTAACTGGATATATCATCGATGATCACTAGAAAAATATGCTCAACTCATCTGGGACTGACACTGATTGGAATAAATATAGTCAACTACATCATGGAAGCTCCAGCTACAATGTATGTGATAACATTTGTCTCCAACTGGGACAAGTGATCTAAGGGAGAGAGTGCTTGAGAACCTAAAAATAGATATATTCTACAACACCCCTCTCATCATCCACGATCATGCACCTAAATATCCGTTTCATATTCAAAATGTACCATGTTCCTACATCAAGCAAAGATTCTACCAATCTGTAGACCAACTATTAGTACAACATATGTGAAAGAGAAAACCATGCTAAAGATAAATGTCGAAAAGAAATACGAAAATACATATCCAATCTAAGAATTGTTGAGACAGTTTAGTATTATTAATTGAAAACAAAAAAACACACAAGCAAACAAAAGGCAGACTCAATGGCAAATACAAAAGCTAACTACTACGATAAGGGTTATACCCAAGGAAAATTTTAGGGGCAGAATTTATCCCATGGTTTGTTTTTCAACCTTTTTTCCCAAAAAAAAATCACCAATTTTCCTTTTTTTCAAAGATGATTTGCCCAAATTCCATGGGATAGTTTTTTTGTACTCTAAAGATCACCAAAATTATCCAAAAACTGTATAAAGTCCTTAGAAATTTTAATATTTTTTTAAAATCGATGGTTGCAAATTTAAGAATTGGTAAGATTCACCAAGGTTTCTACACTTTGAGAAAATTGTGGATCCTTAAAAATTTCCCTAGTCATACTAGGGACATAAATGGGATTGATTCACAGGGATTTCAAAACAATATCCATCCTCAGTGGATAAATAACACATTCTATCTTCAAAATGTTCCATTGTAAATGGGCTTACCCATAAGTCCCATGATCTTCTAGATATGGAGTTGAACACGTGATTTTCCATAATGACCAAATCACCAAGATTGAACCTACGTCAGTTTATAGTTGAAGGAATTACCTCAATACCATGGGTAGATACAATTGATACATCAGCATTACCTTGGACTAAAGGATGCTAGCTTCTTCGATCCCTCTCAGAGTTCACTACATCAAAACGTGTAGGACCAACATTGATTGGAAAGGAAACTCTCCCAAATAAAACTTCTTTAATCTCACTTCTCCCTTCATCAGAAATCACATTGGATCCACTAGGATGTGGGGATATGATATATCTAGGTGTTTCTCCCACAATCCAACAATCTTGAAAAATCATCTCTACATGGCATTTGAAAGAGAAGAAAGCAAATGAGAATAATCGTGGTGTTGACTGGTGCCTTCTCCTAATGGAGTTGGCAATTATTTTCTTCTAGAGGCCATGTCTCTAAATCTATGTGCAACAGCCTCTAAAAAGGTTGGATAAATAGGAATATGAGATGGATCAATATGAGTACTAGTCCCTTCCTTTGTGGGAAAAGGTAGCTCAAGAGGTAATAGAAAGCTTGGAAAATTTCTCGTATGAGGATAGGAAAGAGAAAGATGATTATTGTTATTTATCTGAATAGAGTGCTCATGTTGCAAACTAACCTCATTTTGAGCACTGTTTTTGGGTGAAGACTTAAAGAGGTGACTAGAGTGTGAAATAGGTGGGACTTCACTCACGATAGTTTCGGGAGGGGAAGTTGCTTGAAAAATAGCCAAATTGTTTAGTGAAAATTCTCCTTCTGGGGCATCATTGATTAAATCATGTTCCTCCCAATGAAGGGAAAGGAAACTCTTATTTTAATTTTGTATTTGAAGGGAAAGGAAATTGGTTATAATAAATGACACTACTCATTATTTTTATAGGATTTTATCCCTGCACCATTGCAATCAAGAAACAAATGTCATCATTTTCTCAATCAAAAGAAAATAGAATGGTACATATGTTTATATAATAAATTTTGATTCTCATGGAATTGTATGTCCGTGTTACAAGGATGTCTTCAAAAAATTTGGTTCTTATAACTTGCAGAGCAACATCAATTGTCGAACTGTCATCAACAAAGCTGAAAGTATGTGTGAAACTGGTAGCTAGCTCTTCCCATTCTATAGTCTCTTGTCACAGGTCAACTGACATGTACCAGTTTCTTGGTATCATATCCAAAGTATGTGTAAAATGATGAACCCATTCTTGTCGCAACGACATCTTCCATCTCACATGATCATTTCCAATATGCTCGACAAGATTTGTGCTTGGACATATTCTTGCCAAATCTGATTTCTAGCAACCGTCAACATTGATTCCATTATGAAAGAGATTGCTTATGAGCAACCCACCACCTTGTGGACATAACCTTCAATGCAACATCCAGTGGTAAAAAGCGTTGAGGCTCCAATAATTTTTCTTCAAATTTTATAAGAAATGTATCCAAGATAAACAATCCTTCATATGTAGGCAAATCACATACATGAGTACCTATTTGTTCCATATATTTTGTGATTCTTGTACACTTTCGCATCAACATCTCATGTAGTTGATTCTACCAGTTCTCCAGGGCTTTTCCAAAGTCTGACGTATAGGAGCTAATACTTCGCCAACTCATATTACCATCATCTGTCGAATTGACCTAGTAATCCATTGTAGAGGAAATATTATAAATATTATCTAAATATCCTTCTTGTCCTTCGTTGTTCACTTGCTCGACATATCTTTGGCCTTTCAAAGGATCAATTGAAGCTATCACTTGTAGCTCGATACATTCAAATGACAATATTCTCCTTTTGAAATTGATGATTGTTTAATTGTTAATAGCCTGGTCGATCCCCAAGATTGCGGGATACGGATTCGTAACATCCAAAATGTTTATGACTTCAAATTATGCATAGGTTCGGAGTCCTTCCACTTCGATAGGAACCTGTGTTAGTCGACCAATAGGTAAGACCTTCCACTGATTAGCTAAACATAGCTTAACAGGAGACCATGCAAGTCTTGGATTTCCCATTCTTTCTGAGGTTTGTCTTATCGGAATATTAACGTCTGACCCTAAGTTTAGTATGATAAAATCCCTATCATAATCACCTATCTGGGCATTCATTTTTAACTCGCAACCAATTTTCAGTCTTTTACCAATGTGGTTAATTTTTTTCTCTAATCGCACCCTCGGTTGAGGTTCTTCGACTAAAGTCTATAGTTCTGCCACAACATGCTTATCTTCTATAAGTGCTAAACAACTTTTAAATAAATCCTTCAGCTTGCTTACCTTCTCCATCATTTTTCTTTGGAATAATTGTTCAAATATTTGAGGCATTGCTAGGATTCGTCCATCATCCAATACTGAGATAGTAGTAGATGTCGACGCTTGTTTTCTGTAGACGAACTCATCGCGTGCATCAAATAAGACTCCCTTTTCTTTCTGGACGTCAAACTACACTTTCTTTTGTGTTGTCGGTCGAAATCTCGGAGTTACGCATGGTGAGTCTTGATCTCCTCCATTCACATCACTTCCTCTTTTTACGACAACAATATTAGGTTCTCCAGGTTCGACATAAATATTTTAAATATTTTGATTTGCATTTTGATGTTGGGTCTTGTTTCTCGGGTTTCTGACCTGCCATTTAGCAATCAGCTGTGGACACTCCTCAATAGTGTGGTCAAATTATTTACAATATGAACACGTCATTGTGGAATTAGTACATTCTCTGGAAAAATGTCTCGGTTGTCCACAATTATAACAAATAACTTGGCCCCTTCCGTGACCAAATCCTCCTTCTCGTCCTCAACCTCCAAAAGGACCACCCCCTCCCCCATGTGCCTGAGCTCACTCAACTTGTATTTGTTCGGCATTCTTCATTAAATATGCGTTGACCGTCTTTTCTTGCAGCAATTGGTATGCTCTACAATCTTTCTCGCCGTGACCCACAGATTGACAAGATTTACAATATAAGCTAGCAAGTGCACTTACTATCTTCTGTAGATACAAGAATTCCATCGACCGATGACCTCTTGTCTAAAAAATTCTACACCAAGGCATTTCTTGTGAATTTACCGAGTTCGGCGCTCCTAATGCAAGATAATTCAAGAAAGGTGGACATGGATCTTTATGATGGACTTAAGTTCTACATCTTTTACACCGTACTTGTTCTTGAATTTCTTTTCCTTTCTTGATATCTTGTAATTGCAATGTTAGATTGGCAAGCAACGACTGTATTTGCATCATTCCCGTGCTAGTTTCTCCAACCAGCGAAGCTTCCAATTTCATAGCAAGCTCAAGAGCTTCGCTTTGGGATACAATCTTCTATTGCATCAAGGAAACACATATATACATTAGCATCACCACAATAAACCATTCTTTATGTTGAACATACGACATCTGGAAACTCAACTTATCCATCAGAGTCTTAAATCTTTGGTCAAAGTCCTAAACGGACTCAGTCGACAATTGCTTAATTTCTTTTAATTGTGTGATACATTGCGACTTAGACTTAGGTTTCTTGAATTATTCAGTCCGTCCAATTTGGACCTGATCCAATGACTTATGAGGAACCCCTACGAGAACCACATAAAACTTCATATACTAGTCAAGAGCACGAACCCTAAAGCTTGTGATCATCTGAGATCTTTTTATAGCCTCATCTTGGATCTGTCACACTGTCCAAACAACTTCACATAGGAACTAATGTTGGTCAGGGCCTTCCAACCCATTCCCATTAAATATAGGTAACTTTATGTCACTCCTCGACATTCTGTTTACTTGGGGTATTGTTCAATTTGAATTAAATGTCCCACTGGTAGGAACTCCTTGACTACTATCTCGACTATTATTGTTACTATGATTTACAAAACCATACTTCAATGCACTTTTAGGTCTTACCTCAGTTGTTGGAGATGTCTCACCCAAGATATCTATGGGGACTGGCAGACCCAAGTTTTTGCAATTATGAAAGGGGATCTCTTCATGGAAACATTAACAAGTCGTTTACTCAAAACATAGGGATGGATTACCGACAAAACATACACATCAAGAAAGTAGATCAACCCGTCAACACATTCACAACATATACATGTACAGAATAATGCATATCTCCCATAATTATTATTGGCATTTCACAATATTAGATCAATATAAGTGGGACAAACTCATAAAGATTCAAACACGAGATACAAAGACATCAAAGACACATACGAGAAAAAACCACAAAAGCGCTCTTCATCTGGCATGAGTAATATTTGGAATGCTTTTGGTCTGCGCACACAGCTTGACGACTTGTCTCATAATATTCTTTACAATGGATGAGTTTTATCTGTCTTTCTCATGCTTTCTTTCTTCTTATTTTATTTTTCTCTATCTTTCTCATGTTCTCATGTTTTTTTTTCAACCTCTATGTCGATCTCTCAAGCTAGGAAGGTTGTCCGCATACATCTCATGGATCGACCAAATCACTTTCTCTCTTTCCTGACCAATCAATGAATACATGGATATCACGCTCATAAGGATTTAGCGATCGTCCAAAACATCAAGAGTCAAAATTCATAAAATTCTAAAGTCATCATAGGCCCCTCCGCACTCAACATGGATCGACCCTATATACATCTTACAATTCTTGTTTCAACCGTCGCGTAGTTCTCAATTGACAATCAATCGGTTGTTCTAACTACCCCAATGAATATTGTTACATTAATAGAGGCGCTAACGACCCAGGTTACAATCATGCCCATTCCCATAAATAGACTATCAGTATAACTTAATTCACTCTTACATTTATAGTTCCCTTAAAACATGTCAAATTCCTGGATTCAACTTACTCTTCTCCTTTTTCCATCACGACATTGCTCGCCTTGCGACCGGATTCTTCACATTTTCAACCAAAATTGGTCTGCATTTTCCTAGGGCCAACAATGCTCATGAGAGACTGAACAATTCATTAGCAATTTCCTTAGGGCCAACATTGATGTGGGCAAAGGGTTCCACATGGTAAATTGGAAACCGTTCCACCTCCTTAAGGAGTGGTGCATTGGGACAACCAAACTTACACCCAAGCACATGTCCTTTATACTAAATATTTTGTTCAAGTTTGTTAGAGAATGGAATGATGGACAATTATATTTAGAAATTGTGTGGTTTTTGGGACCTTGCATAATAATAGTTTATGGGAGGGTCATAACCTCCACCTGCTTACAATTACTCCAACTCAACTACTAATTAAAGGAACCTTTATAATGGACAAGGTATATGTAAATCTTGGGAGGCCATGAAGCTAAAGTTCACTTGAAAAGGGATACATTAAGGTCAAGCCTATCCCCCAATCAATAATCTATCTAGTGTTCACCAATGTTATTTTAGAACGGTAAAACTCTTTATGAGAATGTTGAGTTGTTGTTCTCATGTCGAATTAGAATAAGCATTAGAAAGGCATTTAATTTTTCAACCATTAGACCTATGACTATGTGCCATGGGCATAATTAAAGGGAAAATTTTACTCGACCAAACTAGTCAAGTTAATCATATATCATATCATGAATCTTTCTCTTTATAATGTTATGATTAACCCGAGCCTTTCAATTATCATGTCCTAAAGGAGAGATTGGAGATGGAAAATAACAACTACCTCTAGAAATAGAGGTTTTTTTATTGATGTAAATGGTTGTCTTAAAAGTCTATCGTGGATTTCCAAATAAATTGCTCATATAATTTCGAATTGAAGTACAACAATTGTATCTTTAGGGTTATTAGTTTGTGGAAAGCCTTTGTTGAGTCAATAGAAGCCTTCTTTACATGGTCTTTGATCCTGCCATGTATTGTTTCATTTAGGGTCGGACCAATGAAAATGCCCCATTTATGGGACAATTGAAGCTTTAAAGTGCAACTTTTGGTTCTATTAGTTTGTTTTATGGGATCGGTTTTCTAAGTTTTGTAACTAGCTCCTACACCTATCTATCTCTTGGAAATATACCCTCCAAGGGGAGAATCACCCTCTAGATGTTGAGTTCAACGCAACATGGCTTCTCATTAGAATAAATGTTCTCTTTTTCATTTGGAGATAAAGGAAGGAAACTTTATTCAAGAAAGTTCAACATTGTTGTAAATTCTCTACTTGGTATGATGATTTTGGGATTCCTTGGAACCATTAGTACTCACATATTATTAGTTGAGTCCTAAACATGGAGATGGATGCGGCATAATTGTGCTATTTGTGACAATTTTTGGGGGGCACCTTGCACTACAAGTAGGAAACATCTTGTTAATTCCCCAATGCTCAAACTTGTTCATGTCAATGATAGTGATCTAAATGGAGGTGTGATTGCCATTTTATTGGGTAGGTTGTTTACAAATGAAAAGAGAGGTTCCATAACTAGCTTCATGTTGGGTCACTTTGACTAACCCAGGTTCAACCTTCCAACCTGACCAACATAACCCAAGGTACCATGCCGACAGAGCTTACCCCAATCGACAACACCTGTGATGCAAGTGAAGTCTCACCCAAGACACCTATACGAGCTGCAAGAACCACGTTTTCCTAGTGGTAAAGGGGATCCTTCCATGCTAATAACAAACATGCAACCCAACAATACCGACATATAAACCAACATATAAAACCATCAACATGGAACCGGGACAACAACATACTACAACCCCTCGCAATCTTAATCTTGTTCACTAATTGAGTAAAGCATTTGTCATTTTATTTACTCATGCAGAAAGGAACATATTATCATCAGTCTCAACAAAAGAAAAGACATTACACAAAATTAACATACACCATTTGTCACAGGAATCTTAATGTGGAAACTCATACAGGAGAAAACCACAAAAGTGCTCTTCATTTGGCATGAGCCATGTCTCAAATGCTTGGTCTACGCATAGCTTGCATACATTTCTCCATGACATTTGTTACATTACATCCACGCACACAACTTGCGGATCAATAGTGCATTACATTCACAACTCTTATTTATCTTTCTCATTACAGTAAACAATACTATAGACTTACCAAAACTTTACTTCAACCAACTCTATCTTATCTTCCGACCCAAAGAAGAACTAAAGGTCACCTCCCAAACCCTCTACATTTTATAGGCTTTATTAGCCACATTTACATCCACTCCCACTACCCATAAGTGCATAACCCTTCTAACTAACTCATCAGATACATTTATTATTTCCCCAAAAACTGCCAAAAATTATGGAGCTGACCGTTTCCACACCCTCTCTGTCGCATCCTTGTTCACACTTCGACTAGTTTTCCATCTTAGAACCAAAACTTAGTCAACTCACCTAGGGATAACACTGCCTCACTTCCATGGCAATAAGACAATTATCCACAACTTTCTTTAGCCATCTCAAACATAGAGAAGACTCCAAAGTTAGAGTGGGGAATGTTGGATAAGGACCTGTTATTACTTACTTGGAATCATGATGCATAGATGGGTTACGAGATGATTTGTCGTCCAATGTGAGCATGATTTCCTCCCCTACATAGTTTATGACATGTAATTATTTGGACTCTTTGAGTAATCAACCATAACTATATTTTAATTATGGTTATTTTATTGACTTAACTACTAATGTGGATCCATGTTTGCTTTGGATCTGTCATGCATCGAGAGGGATCAAATCTCTTAAGGTGGAAACCTTTTTTAGAGTGTAAAAGGTTGAGGGAAGGTTTTCACCTCGAGGGATATGATATCTCTTGGTTTATGATACCAAAGTTAAGATGGATCTATGTTGGTTATAATGATTTACAAAATATTAGGTTTAACATGAGATTTCAACAGGAATATAATCTCCCAAAATTCATTTACAGTGAGTAGCAAACCACATAATTGTTTCAACCATTAAGACATTTGTTTTGAAATATTTTATTTAAGGCGAACATTTAACTTTTTAGGGTTAAATTACAAGTTGATATTGTTAGATTTATTTGTTATTATCAAAGTTTTATTTTTTTGAGGCATCACGTGTTAGCTTCACATGGAACACAGAAGGAATTACACCTCCCTCATTGATCTAGGAGGATATTGGTGGCCACCCACCTATTCCACTTGGACCCCCACCATTGTTTCTTTTAGTTTTCCAGTTTCCTTAATTGTAGCACAATTTACTATTTTTTGGCAGTTTTCGGGTCCTAAACTTCTGGAGTCATTTTGAGGCCCTAAACGACATTTTTCCAGCATCGAATTGTCAAGCAAATTTGAGTTCATTTTGAACTAGATGTTTGTATTTTATGGATGTAGTCCTTAAACAGATCTTTCTAACGATGTATCATGCGCGTCAAACGGAGGTATTATGCTAAAGTTACGACCCCTGGAAATTGATGTACTAAGTTACCCAACGGGGCCCACATTCTGGCGTTTCACCTCCTAAGGTTAGGTTTTTGGATGTGTAGGGTTTTCATTGTTTCTCGATAATATATAGGCCTTCGAGCCTCATTGTAACACAGAGTTCAGAGGCATGTATTTGCCACATCTCTTCTCAGAGATAAGCTACCAGCACTCTGGCTAGTTTATTTCCATTTTGTATGTAAACAAGTTTCAGTTATTGATTAATGAAATGAAGTGTTATTTCCGCTGCATATTTGTTTCTATGGCACAGCCCCTTTTAAGGTACAAGTAAACTTCGACATTCCTATATTTGAAGGCCGAATGGATGCAGACGCTGTAGATAGATGGTTGAATCTATTAGAAGGATATTTCTCGGTTCATGACTTTTCCGATCGGGAAAATATTACTTTTTCTCTACTCAAAGCCGCCCCCCATGTCAAGGACTAGTGGGAAACCTACTGTGAGAGAAAGGACGAGGAGGAACCCTCTCTGTTCTTGGCCGTACCCACTTGGAATTATTTCCGAGATGCCATAAAGGGACAATATTATCCGGTGGGGAGCTATGAGGACAAGTACATATAATGGACTACGCTGCGGCAGCAAAAAGATCAAGATGTGCATGGGCTGACGAATTTGTTCCATACCTAGAGCACCAAGTTGGGTATCAAAGATTTAGAGAAACATTTGGTGCTGAAGAATCGCAGTTGTCTACACAGATACATTCAGGAGGAAATGGAGTTCCTCGACGTCTCTTCGCTTGGTACGGCGTATCAGTATGCTGCCAAAATTGAGCAAAAATTCAAACAGAAAAAGCGAGACTTTGGATCTATGAAGCAGAAGCAAGGGAAAGGTGCCCCTAAACCGCATAACCAAGGACACAGCCAAGGCATGGCGACTCAAGAAAACTTGCCAAAGCTGCAAGCAAAGAGCAACACTGCAAAGACGAAGAAGGAAGCAGGAAAGTGGTGCAAGTTCCATAAGAGCCCCACTCACAACACAAGTGAGTGTCGGGTCAAGCAGTCACTAGTGGTCGAGATAAAGGCTTCTGAATCATATGCATATTCTGACATTGAATCAGAACTCGAGAAGGGGAATGACAGAGGGAAGAAGATTATCGATGCAGAGCCCAATGCCATCATTTCCACCATGAAGATCCAAAAGGAAGAACCAGAAAATTCAGAGGAGGAGGAGCGTCTTTTCCACTCCCAGATGTGGGTAAAGGGTTCCCCGCTACAGTTCATTGTTGACAGTGGGAGACAAAAGAACCTGATTTCAACAAAGGTTGTGAAGCGATTGGGTTTGCCAACTACAACACACCCATAACTGTACACCATCGGGTGGCTTCACCAACTCCATGTCAACCAGAAGTGTCGCCTTCCCTATAACATCAAGCCCTTCACCGATGAGGTATTATGTGATATTGCTCCTCTTGATGTTTGTGATGTATTATTAGGTCAACCATACTTATGGAAGAGACATGTTGTGTATGAGTCCTAGCCTCGCGCTATTATTATTACGTTGGGAAATAATTTGTACAGGATACCAGAGGTACCACCTCTTGCTGCTACCTCTTTGGTTACTGCAAAACAATGCAGTAAGCTCATTTCCAAAACTGGGAAGTTTGTTTTCTTGATGATCCGCCCTTAAGGCAAGAAGAAGATCGTGTCCACGACCTCCAGATAGTGCCCCTTCGCACGACAACAACAAATGGACAAGGTCGTGAGGAGTACCGAGACATATTCACCTCACCCACCTGGGTGCCTCTCCACTGTCAGGTCAAGCACCCCATCGATCTGACCCTAGGTGCACCGCTTCCCAATGGACCGATTTATCGACGCTCTATTCTGGAGAATGATGAAATCAAGAGGCAAATTCAGGAGCTGCTGCAAAAGGGTCACATCCGGCCAAGTTCATCGCCCCGTGGGAGCCCAATCGTGTTGGTACAGAAGAAGGATGGGACTTGGAGACTCTGTATTAACTATCGGGCGCTGAACAAGATCACTGTCCAGAATAGGTACCCGATCCCATAGATTGATGACCTCTTGGACCAGCTTAAAGGGGCAAAATATTTTAGGAAGATTGACTTAAAGTCCGGGTATCACTAGGTACCGATCGAACCGACCAATGTGTGGAAGACTGCCTTCAAAGCCAAGGAGGTCCTTTTCGAATGGTTGGTCTTGCCTTTCGGGCTGACGAATGCTCCTGCAACCTTCCTTGATGTCTCTTCGCTTAGTACAGCATATCGGTATGTTGCCAAAATTGGGCAAAAAATCAAACAAAAAAAGCGAGACATTGGATCCGCGAATCAAAAGCAAGGGAAAGGTGCCCCCAAACCGCAGAACCAAGGACACAGCCAAGGCATGGCGACTCAAGAAAACTTGCCAAAGCCACAAGCAAAGAGCAACACCGCAAAGCCAAAGAAGGAAGCAGGAAAGTGGTGCGAGTTCCATAAGAGCCCCACTCACAACACGAGTGTCGGGCCAAGCAGTCACTGGTGGCCAAGATAAAGGCTTCTGAATCAGATGCATACTTTGACACTAAATCAAAACCTGAGAAAGGGAATGAAAGAGGGAAGAAGATTATCGATGCAGATCCCAATGCCACCATTTCCACCACGAAGATCCAAAAGGAAGAACCAAAAGATTTAGAGGAGGAGGAGCGTCTTTTCCACTCCCAGATGTGGGTAAAGGGTTCCCCGCTATAGTTCATTATCAACAGTGGGAGCCAAAAGAACCTGATTTCAGCAGAGGTCATGAAGCGGTTGGGTTTGCCGACCATAGCACACTCGCAGCCGTACACCATCGGGTGGCTTCACCAAGGACGGGATCTCCGCATCAGCCAGCAGTGCCCCCTTCCCTACAGCATCAAGCCCTTCACCGATGAAGTATTGTGTGATATTGCTCCTCTTGATGTTTGTGATGTATTATTAGGTCAACCATACTTATGGAATCGACATGTTGTGTATGAGTCCCAGCCTCGCGCTGTTATTATTACGTTGGGAAATAATTTGTACAAGATACCAGAGGTACCACCTCTTGCCGCTATCTCTTTGGTTACTACAAAACAATGCAGTAAGCTCATTTCCAAAACCGGAAAGTTTGTTTTCTTAATGATCCGCCCTCAAGGCAAGAAGAAGATCGTGGCCACGACCTCCAGATAGGGCCCCTCCCCATGACAACAACAAATGGACAAGGTCGTGGAGGAGTACCGGGAGATATTCACCTTACCCACCGGGGTGCCTCTCCACTGTAAGGTCAAGCACCCCATCAATCTGACCCCAGGTGCGTCGCTTCCTAATGGATTGATTTATCGATGCTCTATTTTGGAGAATGATGAAATTAAGAGGTAAATTCAGGAGCTGCTACAAAAGGGTCACATCTGGCCAAGTTCATCGCCCTGTGGGAGCCCGATCGTGTTGGTACAGAAGAAGGATGGGACTTGGAGACTCTGTATTGACTATCGGGCACTGAACAAGATCACTGTCCGGAATAGGTACCCGATCCCACAGATTGATGACCTCTTGGACAAGCTTAAAGGGGTGAAATATTTTTCCATGATCAACTTAAAGTCTGGGTATCACCAAGTATTGATCGAACCGACCGATGTGTGGAAGACTGCCTTCAAAGCCAAGGAGGGCCTTTTCGAATGGTTGGTCATGCCTTTCGGGTTGACGAATGCTCTTGCAACCTTCATGAGACTGATTGACGACATCTTGCGGCCATTCACAAACTAATTTGTAGTAGTGTACTTGGATGGCATCCCGATATTCAGCCAGACTTGGGAAGAGCACCTCCACCACATCCGATAGGTCCTTCAAACACTGTGGCAGCACAAGTTGTGTGCCAATTTGGACAAGTGCACTTTTGGCATGACCCAGGTTCAGTATCTGGGATACATTATTGATGAGTGTGGGGTACATGTGGATCCAACCAAGATCCAAGTCATTTGGGATTGGCTAGCCCCAACTACTCTAACAGAGCTTCGCAGCTTTCTGGGCCTTGCTAATTTCTACCGCAGGTTCATGTTGGGATTCTCTCATATCACTTGGCCCTTGAGTCAAATCACCAAAGGAGGAGCGAAAGCAAAATTCTTTTGGTCAAAAGCTCAATAGAAGGCATTTGCAGAATTGAAACATCACCTCTGTTGTTCCCCGATGCTCACATTACCAGACTTGCAACAACCATTTGAGATCGAGACGGATGCCTTTGACTATGCGATTCAGGAAGTCCTTACTCAACAAGGGCATCCAGTTGCATATCAAAATGAGACACTTTTCGACACAGTCCACAAATATCCCACTTATGACAAAGATATGTATTCCATTGTAAAGGCTTGCCGACAATGGAAGCATTACATTTTGGGGAAGGAAACGATCATCCACACAGACCACTGACCCCTGCAGTTCATACAGACAAAAGGGAAGTTACAGAACGATCGCCATCAGAAGTGGTCCACATATCTACAACAATTTCATTTGAACATCAACTACAAGAAGGGAAGCATCAATAATGTTGCAGACTGCCTCAGCCGACCACCGATTGTGGCGATAACCACCGTGCTCAACTCTTGTGGGCATGAGACTTCTGATTGACCGCTTCTCTATAAGAGCGATCCAGAATTCAGCCACACATACTAGACACTCTTGGAGGGAAACCAAGTTCCAAAATTTCACCTCCAAGATGTACTACTATGTCACATGGGATACCTTTGTGTTCCTTCAAGCGAGCGTGCCAAGTTGATTTGGGAAGCGCACTACAGTCGGGTCGCTGGGCATTTTGGGGTCGAGAAAATAGTGGCAGTACTGCAGAAGTATTTCTATTAGCCGAACCTTCGATAGGACGTTGGGAAGTACATTCGATCCTGCACTACCTACACCATTGCCAAACCATCCATCAAGAAGTAAGGCCTCTATACTCTGTTGCCTACCCCTAGTCGACCTTGGGAATCCATCTCCATGGATTACATGTTGGGCCTTCCTTCTACTAAGCACGACAATGACTGTGTGTTTGTGGTCGTTGACATATTCTCAAAGATGGCCATAATGGTGGCCTGCAAGAAGAATATCACAGCAGAATCCACTACTAAACTCTTATTTGAACGAGTGTGGGTACACTTTGGGATCCCACAGTCTATAATCTCAAATCGGGACAGTAGATTCCTTAGTACATTCTGGTCTAGCCTATGGTCAATGCTAGACACCAAGCTCACTAAGTCCACAACTTTCCATCCCCAAACTGATGGCCAGATAGAGGTCGTCAACAGGATGATCGTACACATTTTGCGCATGTACAACTCAAAGCATCCACGCACATGGGATGAGAGCCTCCCCTATGTACAACACAGCTATAACTGGGCCCTCCACGGCTCAACCAACCACAGCCCCTTTCAGGTGGGCTTGGGATTCCATCCACTATGTCCCATTGACGTAGCCATGCCATTTGCAGCTACTTAGGCTGATTCAACTCATATCCAGTCTGAAATTTCCAAGGCGAACAACTTCATTAAGCGCATTCAGCACATTCGCCAACAGGTTCATGACATATTGGACAGATCCAATGCTAAAGTACAAGCAGTGACATGATCAGCATCGGGTGCAACACAACTTCTAGGTGGGCGATAAAGTGTGGCTACATTTGCAGAAGGAGCGCCTCACTGGACCCCACCGCAAGCTTTGCCCGCTCCAATATGGGCCATACACCATCACCAAGGCTATCGGGGGCAATGCCTTCGAGCTCAGTATTCCACCATTCCTTGGTTTGCACCCAGTGTTCAATGTGGACCGCCTTCGGCCCTACTTTCCACCTCTATTGGACACATCAGCCATGGCAAAACAACTCACACCAACAGAGTTAAACCCCGACTGCATGGAACAAGCCACAACTGATCGGATTATGGACACAAATATCAAGAACACCCTCCAGCAGAATATCCAGCTATATCGAGTTGTCAAAGGAAGCCAACTCGTTCACCAAGAAAAGTGGCTCACCAGGGACCAAGTTCAGCAGAAGTTTCCTCATCTCATGGAGGAACTCAACGCAATGGGGACCATTGCTTCCTAATGGGGGAGGAATGATCCAGCAGGATATTGGTGGCCACCCACCTATTCCACTTGGACCCCCACCATTGTTTCTTTCAGTTTTCCAGTTTCCTTAATTGTAGCACAATTTACTATTTTTTGGCAGTTTTCGGGTCCTAAACTTCTGTAGCTGTTTTGAGGCCCTAAACGACATTTTTTCGGCATCGAATGGTAGGGCTAATATGAGTCCATTTTGGACTTGATATTTTTTATTTATGGATGTAGTCCTTAAACAGATCTTTCTAACGATGTATCATGCGCGTCAAATGGAGGTAGTATGCTAAAGTTACGACCCCGGGAAATTGATGTACCAAGTTACCCAACGGGGCCCACATTTTGGCGTTTCACCTCCTAGGGTTAGGTTTTTGGATGTGTAGGGTTTCCATTGTTTCTCAATAATATATAGGCCTTCGAGCCTCATTGTAACACAGAGTTCAGAGGCATGTAGTCGCCACATCTTTTCTCAGAGTTAAGCTACCAGCACTCTAGCTAGTTTATTTCCATTCTGTATGTAAACAAGTTTCAGTTATTGATTAATGAAATAAAGTGTTATTTCCATTGCATATTTGTTTCTATGGTTATTTGTGTATCCTGTTGCGTTCCTGCATAAATCCAGATCACTCATATTGAGTTCTAGAAAGCACCTCTTGGAACAATTAAACTTTTATATTTAAAACAAAATATTATTATTATTATTATTTGTAAGGACTACTAGCTTGTAGTGGTTGCTTATGGCACAATGATTACATATAACTATTAAATCAAAGTGTCATATGCATTAGCTAGTGCATGGATTGGTTGAAGTCGCGGAAACTTGATTGGTTATTTTGTTTGAACTGATATCCTGAATTAGGTTTGTTAACTTCCATTTGTTAAAAGATATCGTTTGTACATGCAACTTTCAACGATTTTACAAGTTACACTATTATAGTTTTTATATCATGGTATAACTTTGCTTGGAATTAAGTTTAAGGTTAAAATGCCTAACAAATAGTTTATATTGTTGGGTTAAACTTGTAAGGGGCGTCGGGTGTTGAGACACTCTTCCCACTATTTCCATTTTCTCCCTCGTTACTTGCACATGTTGATGTGCGGTTTCATTTATCTATTTCACGCAACCTCCCTAGTTTCCAATTAAACAAACCACTAGTTCCAAACACTTATTTGAAGTCACTAGTTCCAATCACTTATTTATTTGTGTTTTTGAAGGTTTTAAATATTGACTATTGACATGCTATGCTTTTCACTAGTGGAGTTTGACTTCATTGGAATGTGAATTTTAGGAAGATAATACAAAAATTTATATAATCATTTATACATACATGATTTTTGGTTGTAATGCTATGATTTCAGTGTATCTATTCCATCAAATTATTTAAAAGTTGCACTTGTATCACATCTGTATAAAAAAAATTACCATTAACAATGTAAAACCAATGTTGTTACATTCACACCATCTATATATACAAAAGGAGAAAGTTAAAAGTTTTACAATTTTGATATTTTTCAGTTTTTCATCACCATAATTTGGATAAACAATTTTCACAAAAATTACAATTTTGGATTGTTGGAATTGTTGTTTATATTGTAGAAATAGTTTTAAGATCCTCAAACACCCTATTGTAATTAGATCATGCAATGTTAACATCTCATACATACTATTCCATTAATCCAAAATGATTCCTGACAAGTGTAAAACCAAAAATGCCAACTTCAACTCCTATTATTCCAAGCAGATGGAAAAAGCCCATTCCATAACACGTTTAAACTACTACCATAAAATAAATTCAATTGATTGCTTTAACACCATGAGCACACCCACCAAATTTTAAACTTGATCATGATTCTAGTAGGTGCTCCAACTTACTTGCACTTCATCTCATTTAAAAAATTGGATTATCAAAGAGCACTATCATTATTATTTTTTTGCATTGTCATGGAATTAGCGTTATCACATCAACATCACCCACATATTGGAAATATTCATTAATTGACATATTTAACTCAAGGAGCACACCCACCAAATTTTAAATTTGAGTCATGATTGCGACAAGTACTCCAATATACTTACACTTCAACTCCTCTACAGACACAACATTAAAAAAAGGATGACAATGGGCAATTTATTTGCATTTGCATAGAACCAATGTTGTAATATTAACACCACTTGTACATTGAAAAGCCTCACTTGACCACTTCAACAGTAACATCATACTTATCTTTGCGAACAAAGAAGAGCAGGATCTAATCTTCAGATCTGGACCATACTTCATGGGATCGAGGGGGCTGTTCTTAGCTCCTTGGTCTCTGGACTTCAATCCTGAAGCAGAGATCTCCGCTGCCCCGGTTTGGGTCCGGCTCCCCCATCTTCTCCTTCATCTCTGGGGGAAAAGCTTCCTTGCTGATATAGGAAACAAGCTCGGCCGTTTCCTGGATAGCGCGGAGCCTAAAGGGGATCAGTACACCTGTGCGCGCATCTGTGTAGAGGTCAATCTCGAGAAAGGGCTCCCGGAAGCCCTTCAACTCACCTTGGGCGACTGGAGTCACATTCAAGAGCTGGACTATGAGCACATTCCCTTCAAATGCCTCCGATGCCATGTTTATGGTCATTTCGCGAAAAGCCCCCAAAACCTTGGTGACGGTGGCTCCTCCCTCGGCCATTGGGACACACTTCCAGCCAGTTGCTAATAGGCGAAGGGCTCCCCGGAGAAAGGACTCCAAATCAGAGGTGCCCACCGCAGAAGAATCTCCTCCAAAGCGAAAGGAGCCTCAAGTGGCTCAGCAGAAGGCCCCCCAAGATCCTCCTGCAGCTTCTCCACGGCCGAAAACAAAAATAGTTTTGCAGTTCTCCAGGAAGATGAAGTACAAGAACCTGAAGTAGCAGTTGTCCAGGAGCAGGGCATCCTTGATCCCATCAGCGCCTTGGAGGCAGTTTCTTCAAAACCTGCTTCCCTTGGCTCGAAGAAAGATCCCATAGACTTGGGTGGCAAGACCTCAGCCTAGGTAGGACTGGCATCCTTGGTACCTTCGT